>CM043316.1:17791300-18201300 GCA_023736055.1 Quercus glauca | reverse complement strand
AAGATCAAGATGGACAGGTCCTTATACAATTGACAAAGTTTCCTCTTTTGGAGCAATAGACTTGAAGGACAAGGCAGGGCATATATTCAGAGTTAATGGTCAGAGATTGAAGCACTATTATGGAGAACAAGTGGAGAGGAAATGTGCATTTATTCCTCTTGGAGATCTAAATTGATGAAGATTGAAAAGTCTGGCTGGAGACTATAAAACAAGCGCTTATGGGAGGCAGCCCATAAAACTTTCTTTTATTCTTTTATTTTATTTTATTTGAATAATTTGGATTTTGATGCTGGCTTATTTTGCAGAAATAAAGAGCTGAAAATTTCAAACTAATGCGGATTCACCATAAAACCAGGGAAGTTCCTTTCATTTCTTCAATCTGTCTCACTTTTGAATTACAATGAGGACATTGTTTGGTTTGAGTTTGGGGGTGTAAACTCCTATAGTCTTGAGTTGTTGGATTCTCTTATCAAGCATGTATTTGAGTATGATTGAATTCGCTATGACTCTGAAATTTGTGATTAAGGATGGTTTTGAGAAAAATTTTCAAAAAATTTGCTATTATGTCAGGCAGAGTTTTGTGGGTACTTTGATTTAAATCTTTGTCCTTGAAAATAATTGAGCACATAGTCAATTTTTCTTTACTCCATTTTGCCTATGAAGAGAAGGAGTTGAATTAACTGGGTCAGGGAATTTCAATCTTGCTTTGCTCTAGAATCTATTGATGGATCCTTGAGGCGAAATCCTAGTTGACACCAAACATTAGAGAAAGGATCTAGGCAATTTTTTTTTGTCACAACCAAAAAGCTTTCCCAGCCGTCCTGATTATCACGCCATCATTGCATGGTGTATCCCCATAGTCAACCCCATTGAGCCTTATTTTACATAAGCCTTTATTTATTCTTTTAACTACATAAACCATTCCCATTCTAAGCCTGAAAAACCATGAATTTACCTTACATTTTGAGAAAATACTTTGGTGGAAATTTGCATTTAAAGAGAAAGTTAGTTCAAATTAAATTATCCACATTATGTTTGCTCTATTTGATCAAAGTGTGAAAAGAAAAGAAAGTGAAAGGCAAGAATTGAAAAAGGGTTAAAGTGGTTGAAAATCAGAAAAGGCTATGAGTATCAAGGTGGCTGAAAAAAAAAAAAGAAAAAAAAAAGCACTTCACTTATTGAGTATAGCAACAATATTGTCATCAGTATGAGCATATTGTCAAGAAAGAGCTATGGTGTGGATCATGTGAATATCTCTTTTATTGTTCTTTCTACCAAGTATTTTCCCAGTTTGCTTTGATTTTCCATATCCATTTCTTTCTTAGCCCTCACCCTGTGGCCTGTCATTACAACCTTGATTAAAGACCTTTTGATCTCTGATTTTGGTGTTTGATTACATTAGTGGAGAGGATTTCTGAAAATTGGACTAATGGGGTGAAGTTTTGAGAGAATTCTTCTGATTTCAGTTGTTCTTCTTTTATCTGAATTTGCTGGTGGGTTGGAGTTAAATTGACTATTTCACACACACACACACTCAAGGACTTAGCTTTAGGTTGAAGTAAATGCTTAACTCTTGTTTGACAAATTGCTAAATTTTTGATTGATTTTCCTGCTATCCTTGATGTTAAAAGAGTAAGTTACTAGTGATGAAATCTAAATTCAAATTATGGCTTGGTGAGTGATGATATTTCTCTATGGGGTCTAGCTGATAGTGTCTATAGTTGTCTTTTACCTTATTTTCTTTTTGTTTGAGGACAAACAAAGTTCTAAGTTTGGGGGTGTTTGATGCCTTGCATAATTTGGCATAATTTATCACTTCTCAACTTTAAACTTTAGTCTAATTTTACTTATTTTTGTTGATTTTAGACTTCATTATTGTTATTTAAATTTTATTGCAGATTTGAAGGAAATAAAGATTTAACCAAATAAAAGAGACATGAAGCAACTAGAGAGAATATTGGGCTGAACAGAGGAATGTTTTGGGCTGAAAAGGGCACCACAACTGAACTGAAAAGAGAGGCAGCTGAACGCTAAAAAGAAGGAGGGCTGAAACAGAAAAAAAAACGTTGGAGAAAAAGGCTGAAAAAGAGCCATGTTTTGGGCTGAAAAGAGCAAGATTTTTGGGCTGAAACAGAGCAACGTTTTGGGCTGAAAAGAGCAACGTTTTTGGGCTGAAAAGTGGAACGTTTTTGGGCTGAAAAAGGGCAACACGTTTAGAAGAAAAGGGAGGCGCTGAAAGAGAAAAAACGCTGAAAAACAGAGGGGCTGAAACTGAAAAAGAGAACACGTTCTTTGCTGGACAGAGAGGCCGAAACTGAAAAGGGAGGCTGAACTGAAGTAGAAGACACTGAAACAAGAGAAAAACGCTGAAACAGAGGGGCTGAAACAGAGGAAAAACGCTGACACAGAGAGGCTGAACTGGGAAGAAAAAAAGTGCAGAAAGAAAGACTAGAAGCTGTGCAGAAAGAAAGACTGAAAGAGGAGATTTTTAGCGTTCATTTTACTTCAAATCTTCTCAGAATAATTATGGTGAATTCGTTTATGTTGAATTTAATTTTTAGCATGAACTAAATTTCTTATTTCTAGGAAAACGATGTAATCTAGTTCCGAACTATGCTTGCTTTTCTATGATAATTTGAATTAATTCTTTTCATGTTTGTCTGATTTATTCTGAGTTTATTGCTTCTAATTAACCGGCCATTAATTAGATGATTTTGATCTTGTGATTTGCTGTCGAAAGAAGGAATTATAGGATAGATATTGAATATTTCGGCATAGGTAAATATAGAGATCGAAAGACTTGTATGAACCTGTGTAGTATTAAAATCATTGGTCTTAATGCTTTCTTGCTTTATTAAATTGCATACTCTTGTGTAAATTGATGAACAAGAATGTTTCCAATTGACTGTCGAAAAAGGCTTTTGGATGTTTATTGGAGATTGCTAACAAACAAAGAGAATTAAATTTAATTAGCTAGATGAGTAAAGCATAGTGAGGGATTAGGTGAAATCGATTTCCTAGAAGTTTTCTTCCCATTAATTTGATCTTTGAACAACATATTTTTTTCCTCTGCTTATTTTCTTTAATTTGATTTTATTTTAAATTCCAATTACAACAACCTTAGTGACTTCTCTAGATAAAATCGAGATTAGCATAATTTTGGTATTTGTCAAAAGTAAGTTACCAATCCCTGAGGACGATACTCTTCTCATCACTTTACTATAAAACTACGATACTGTGCACTTGCAGTTTTGCACCGATCAAAGGTTAAGATGAAGTTGTTCATTATTTTCCTCATCTTGATACTTCATCACCCTATGACTGGCCATATGCACTTTTACAGGTATGACGGTTTCGCTCCCATAAGCCAGTTTGAAAGGAGTCTCTCCTGTGGGGGTTCTCACTGTTGTTCTGTAAGCCCACAAAACACCTGGTAACTCATCCGGCCATACTCCCTTTGCCCCTTCAAGCTGAGTCTTGATGATTTTCAATAAGGATCGGTTTGCTACTTCTGCTTGTCCGTTAGCCTGTGGGTGGGAGGGTGAGGAATAATGATTCTTAATACCAAGTTGTTCACAGAATTCTCTGAAGGGGGTGTTGTCAAATTGTCGTCCATTGTCAGATACTAGAACTCTTGGTACTCCAAATCTGCATACAATGTTCTTCCAGACGAAATTTTTGACATTTTGTTGTGCAATTTTCACTAAGGGTTCAGCTTCCACCCATTTAGTGAAGTAATCTATACCCACCACTAAGAATTTCATCTGTCTGGTTCCAGTTGGAAAGGGGCCTAAAATATCCAAACCCCACTGTGCAAAAGGCTAAGGGGCCATCATTGGGGTAAGGTATTCTGAAGGCTGTCTAGGAATATTACTGAAACGTTGACATTGGTCACATACCTTAACATATGCCTTAGCATCAGCTTGGACGGTTGGCCAATAGTATCCTACACGAATGACCTTGTGGACGAGTGACCTAGCTCCTGAGTGGTTTCCGCACGCTCCTTCATGAACTTCTCTCAGCATGTAATTTGCCTCGTCTGGAGCTAAACACCTCAGGTATGGCTGTGAAAAACCTCTTTTGTACAACACTTCGTCCATAAGGATGTATCTGGCTGATTTAACTCTGAGCTTCCTGGCTTCGTCCTTCCCTTCTGGAAGCCTTCCGTCCTTCAGGTATGAGACTATCGGAGTCATCCAATTCTCCTCTCCTTCTATTTGTAACATTTCTGGAAGGTCTATGCTTGGCATGTATCGTACTTCATCTAACTCGTCCATGACTTCATTAGCGGAGGCTTCCTTCGCTAGAGTGTCTGCTTCCGTGTTCTCTTCCCTCGGGATTTGGACGAAATTAGCTTCTCTGAATTTCTTCACAAGACATAACACCTTCCTCAAATATCTCTTCATTCTATCTTCCTTAGCTTCACATGTTCCATTTACTTGGCCTATGACCAACTGTGAATCTCCCAGAACGAGTATTGAGCTTGCCTCTACAGATCTACCCAACTCCAACCCTTTAAGAAGGGCTTCGTACTCCACCCCTTTAAGAAGGGCTTCGTACTCCACCTCATTGTTAGTTGTTTGGTACTACAAGCGAGCTTTATATTTCAGTTTATCTTCTTCTGGTGACTGCAAAACAACTCCTATACCTCCTGTATACAGTGTAGATGATCCATCTACATGGACGACCCATTTTTTACCGTCTTCTTTCTCATCCAATTCCTCACAACTTGGAGTGAATTCTGCAATGAAATCTGCCAGGGCTTGTGCTTTTATTGCATTCCTCGGTTGGTACCGAATATCAATTCACTGAGCTCAACTGCCCATTGGATCAATCGTCCTGCAGCTTCAAGTTTGTTCATTGCCTTCTTGAGTGGATGATCAGTTATGACTATGATGACATGACCTTGGAAGTAGTGTCTTAACTTCCTAGAGGTTATTATTAGCGCGAAGGCTAACTTCTCTATTAATGGGTACCTTCCTTCCGCTCCTCTCAATGCCCGGCTAGTATAATACACCGGCTTTTGCACCTTTTCTTCCTCCCTGATCAACGCTGAGCTTACAGCATGTGGGGACACTGCTAAGTACAGATATAATTGTTCTCCTAGCACAGACGGGCTTAGCAATGGAGCTGTAGTAAAATAGTGCTTTAGGTCCTGGAAGGCCCTTTGACACTCATCCGTCCACTCAAATGCCTTCCTGAGAATCTTAAAAAAGGGTAAACACTTATCAGTAGCTTTTGAGACAAACCTGTTTAGAGCTGCAACTCGTCCAGTTAAGGATTGGACTTCCTTGATGTTCTTCGGTGGTTCCATGTTCAGTATGGCTTGGATCTTGTCCGGATTTGCCTCAATTCCTCTCTCTGAAACCATGAATCCTAGAAACTTTCCTGACGATACTCCGAATGCACACTTACTCGGGTTCAGCTTCATCTTGTACCGTCTGAGTGTTTCGAAAGTTTCCTGAAGATCATCTAAGTGGCTTCCCTCATCTAAACTCTTCACAAGCATGTCATCCACATATACCTCTACATTTCGTCCTATCTGTGGACGAAACATATGATTTACCAATTTTTGGTAAGTTGCCCCTGCGTTCTTCAAACCGAAGGGCATCACCTTGTAACAAAACAAACCTTGACTGGTAATAAAAGATGTCTTTTCCTGGTCTGCCTCGTCCATCTTTATCTGATTATATCCTGAGAAGGCGTCCATAAAGCTCAACAGTTGATGGCCAGCTGTAGAATCAACCAGTTGATCAATACGTGGCAAATGATAACTATCCTTAGGGCAAGCTTTATTCAAATCAGTGAAGTCGACGCACATCCTCCACTTGCCATTTGCCTTCTTCACCATCACTACATTCGCCAACCAATCCGGGTAATAGACTTCCCAGATAAATTGTGCTGTGGTTAGCTTCTGAACTTCTTCCTTGATAGCCTTCTCTCGTTCAGGGGCGAACACCCTTTTCTTTTGACGAATAGGCTTAGAAAAGGGGGACACATTCAGTCGATGAGTGATTACACTTGGATCAATGCCAGGCATGTCGTCATGACTCCATGCAAAAACATCAGCATTCTTTTTTAGAAACTGAACGAGGTCTTCTTTCGCCTTCTCCTTCATACTTGTTCCAATTCTAGTGAATTTCTCTGGATCACTTTCTTCAAATAAAACATCTTCCAATGCTTCAGTCGGTTCTGCAACAATTTTTCTTTCTTCTATACTCATAGTCTGCATCTGCTCGTCCATAGCTAACATGGCTAGATAACACTCCCTGGCTGCCAACTGATCTCCTTGTGCTTGTCCAACTCCGCATTCCGTAGGGAATTTGACTGATAAATGGTAGGTAGATATTACCGCCTTCCAACTGTTCAAGGTTGGTCTTCCAATGATGGCGTTATATGAGGATGAACAATCCACCACAAGGAAATTTACTTCCTTAGTTATCTGCTGTGGGTATGACCCTACCACTACAGGCAAGGTAATGGTACCTACGAGCTGCACCTTCATTCCTCCAAATCCTATCAGTGGCGAGCATGCTGGACGAAGCTGATCTCGTCCAAGCCTCATCTGCTAGAAGGCAGGATAATATAATATATCTGCTGAACTTCCATTATCCACCAACACCCTCCTGGTTCTGTAATCTGCTATAAGTAGGGTAATGACTATGGCATCGTCATGTGGATGATGAATTCTTTCAGCTTCCTCATCTGTGAAAGAGATGGTTGGCTCGTCCATCCTTCTCGTCCCTAGGGATCGTCTAGAGAGTTGGACATTTTGCACTGCTTTGAGATACGTCTTCTTTGCCTTGGAAGATTGTCCTGTTGATGTCCCACCGATGATAACCCTTATTTCTCCGAGTGGGGGCCGTGATGACTCTTCCATTTTTGCTTTCAATTTTTCATCTTTATGATCCCTTCCAACGAAATGCCTCAACTTTCCTTGTCTAATGAGATTCTCAATCTGCTGCTTCAAGTCATAACACTCGTCCGTGTCATGCCCATGATCCCTATGGAAGCGACAATATTTATTCTTATTGCGCTTGTTAGGATCTCCCTTCATCTTCTCTGGCCACTTCAAGGAAGGATCATCCTTGATCTGCATGAGCACTTGATCGAGTGGAGCATTCAATGGTGTGTAATTCTGATTCCTTGCTGATGGGCCTGCTTTCCTGTTATCCCTGTCTCGGTCCTTCCTATCTTCCGTTCGTCCCTTCTTTAGACGAGGCCCTTGATCAGAGTGACGCGGGGGGTTGACTTCCATTCTTTCAGCTCTCTTCCTCTTCTTAGCTATGATGGCGTCTTCTGCGTTCATAAAGTTTTGGGCTGAATGGACAAGTTCAGCCATGGATTGGGGCTCTTTCTCATACAACTTGTGAATGAATAAGTCCGAGTTAACTCCATTGTGGAAGGCTGCCAATAGTAGTTTGTCATCCACCTCATCTACTGTCAGGGCTTCCCTGTTGAAGCGTGTGATGAAGGAACGCAGGCTTTCATTCTCTCCTTGCTCTATGGTCAGCAAACTGGACGAAGAACGTTTGTGTCTCTGTCCTCCAATGAAATTATTGACAAATAATTTGCTTAACTCCTCGAAAGAACTTACAGAATTCGGAGGTATTTTGCTGAACCATACTCGCGCTGGTCCCTAGAGAGTGGTAGGGAAGGCTCTACACATAATCTCGTCTGGAACCCCTTGGAGATGCATTGTTGTCTTGAAAGTAGCAATATGATCAAAAGGATCACGTGCTCCATCATATGAATCCAGGGAAGGCATTTTGAACTTCGGAGGCAAGGGATGCCCATTGATGGAAGCCGTGAAAGGGGAATCTGTTCGGTGAACCAAATCCTCGACGGGATTTGCCCTTCTTATGTTATCCTTCATCTCGTCCATAACCCTCCTCATCTAATCCATTTCCTTCTCCAAATGTGGCACCCTTTGCGAAGTGGTGCCTCTTGACTGAGCCTCGGGCTCAGCATTTCCTCCTCTGTCTTCCTGACTTTGGGATTGTCTCTCAGCATGTCCTTCACGGCGTTGCCTCTCCATCTCCCTAGTCAATTCTTGATTCTGGCGAGTTAACTCTGCCATTGCGGCCGCCATGGATTGTATGTGTTGGATGGAAGGCGACTGCATGACAGGCGCTGATTGGCGATCGCGATGGGGGTTGCTTGAAGCGTCTCTGCTTCCCTGATGGCCTGGGCTTGTAGCCTTCGACCTAGTCCGAACCATTCAACCTTTTGTTGCAGAAAGTCGAATCGTAAAACAACTTACGCTTCCCACAGACGGCGCCAACTGATGATGTGTTAGATCAGTTGGTTGAACACTTCGGCTTCGGTGGGCTACGGCGGTAGCGAAGGCCTGAAAAGAAGAAACAATTAAAGGGTGACCGGGGTGGACGGGCCAAATACCCTCCGATGATAAAGTTAGTTTTCTGATAAGGAAAATGTAATTCCAACTTTTCGAGAGTAATCTCTCAGAATTTCATCATACATTTGCATGGTTCAGACCGATCCTTATATAGGGTACTTCGAGACGATTATTGGTTCGGATAACTTCTCCAAAATTCTTGGAATTCAGACCTTAACTGCTATTGAAACCATAACCGTTGCTGGAAGTTACATACTTGGCAGGAATTGGCGGCGATGAACACGGGTTAATTACTCGCTCCAGATTTGGCCAAGTGTTGTGTGGTCGTCCATGTGCAATGCCTATGGACGACCCTTTGTCATGCTATTGTTTGGTCGTCCATATGCGCTTCGCATATGGACGACTCCTTGACTTGGTTATGAGGTTTATTCAATTGGTCAACTTCTCAAGGACGAAAGGTCTGGACGAATAGGAGATGGTCTAGTTGTTTGGCTAACAGTCCAATGATGGACGATCCCTCTGGACGAACCATAGATGTAATTTTGTTATCCCATCAGTTATAATTTTAGGTTACAATTAATTTTGTATCTAAATTTTGTCGTACATATTACTAATAATCTCATTTTTAATGATATGAAAAGAAAAGAAAAGAAAAAACTAAAAACTTCAACCAAAAAAAAAAAACACAGGTCTAAGGCCCAACAAAAAAAGTGAAGGCCCAAGCCCACACGCGCACACCGCTTTCCTCGCCGTCAAGAAAACTATCTGAGTCCTGTATATAAATGGATTCCCAGTTTCATTCAAGCTAACACAGAGCTACCCACCCAGCTTCTATCAATAGAAACTCAAACAAAGCGAACAGTAACTTCAAATTCAGATCCCAAATCGAAACCCTAACCCTAACTCTCATTCCGACGATGGCGACTGTAGGAATCGAAGCTGTGGCGGCGCCGGCGGAGGAGACGTGCTCGGCGAAGGCTTCGAAGCAAGGCGAGGGGCTCAGGCAGTACTACCTCCAACACATTCACGAGCTTCAGCTCCAGGTTCGCCAAAAGACTCACAATCTCAACCGCCTCGAGGCCCAGCGGAATGAGCTCAATTCTCGAGGTATTTTGTTTTATTTGAATCGAGATTCGTTAACCCTAAGCTAAGTTTTACTCTTATGAATTGGTTTTTTGATTGGAATTCTGCTTGTAATTTCGATTGGTTGCAGTTAGGGTTAGGTTATATTTTGGTAAGAATCTTGGACCGTACGATAGTTTTCATAACAGTGAAAACGATATTAGGGTTTAATCTATGAATAATATGTAGAAAAAAAGATGGTGTCTTTAAGAATGGATTATGAGTGCTTTTACATGTGAAGGATGAGACGTAGCATTGGCAGAGCTTTGACTTGAAAACGATATATGATATTATTCCTGCAATTTTATTTTTGGGTTGAAGTAACCATCCTAGGCTGAAAATTGAGATTTGGTACTGATTGTTGTGGATCTTGGGAGCTATTCAGTGATTGTTGGGAAGTGTAAATTTTGGTTGATTGGAGGGAAAGACTATTGAGTTTCAGGAGAATCTGAATTCCGAAAATTCCTCCAACCCACTGCATGGAAATTCATAAAACCATCCGCATATACTTTTAGTCACATGACTTATGAAATGAGTTGTGTGACTTGTTTAAATAACACAAGTGGATAGTTTTATGAGTTGGGTTGGAGGAGATTCTTTCAAACAGGTTTGGAGGAAAACTTTGCCGGTAAAGGAAAAGAAAAAAAGGGTTGAATAAGCTTGGAAGATGTGACCTATAGTGTTTGGAAGGATGATAAATCAACTTCTAGTGATGGAGATGACATTTTTTTATTGTTAAGTTACACATGCACCCAGTTGGTTGTGGATGGGGATAACATGAACCTCAACCTGGGTGTTTATTGAAGTCTCTAGAAAGATACCTATGCTTTCCCAATTCATGAAGTGTCATACGCTGCTTGAGTCACTTTGATTTCCCAATGTAATTTTTTTCTTGGGATAATATTTCCCAATGTAATTATATTACTTGTAAATTTATCACACCCTTTTTTTTTACATAGAGTTGAAAAATTCCTATATCAGAAAGTTAAGTGCTTTATGGCGAGTCTGCAACTTCTATTCAATTATCAGGATGTCATTTAATCAATGTTTTGGCTCAAATGTCATGGCATTGTAATGGGTGGATATGATTGTCATGGGATGCTAAACACTAACTTATTTTTCATTTCTTTTTTTATTATTCTCTTCATTTAGGAATTAGGATGGGTGGCTAGTCATTAAGATTGATGGATTTATTTAAAGTTGATTGCATAAATTTTGCATCTAATCAATTGCAGTAATTTTGTTTTATGTTTCTAGATATATATATTTTTTAGTTTCTTGAGTTTTGGTTAGGATTTGGTCAATGACATTATCTAAAAAATTGGCAGTGAGAATGCTTAGGGAAGAATTACAGCTACTCCAGGAGCCTGGATCATATGTTGGTGAAGTTGTCAAAGTAATGGGGAAGAATAAGGTTTTAGTTAAGGTAAGTAATATTCCTATATGAATGCACTCAATTGTAAATTTGCAACTGCGCTTTAACTATTTCTTTTTTTGAAAAGTAATGATATTTTAGCAAGTGAATAGACTACTACATGCACAAGGAGTGCCTTTTTGTTAATAAGAGATGGTTTGATAACAGTTTGAATACATTTTTATCTAATGTTTCATCTTGTTTCCCAGGTTCATCCTGAAGGGAAATATGTTGTTGACATTGATAAAAATATTGATATCACCAAGATAACTCCATCAACAAGAGTTGCTCTCCGTAATGACAGTTATGTGCTTCATTTAATCTTGCCAAGCAAAGTTGATCCATTGGTCAACCTCATGAAAGTTGAAAAGGTTCCAGATTCCACATATGACATGATTGGTGGTCTTGACCAGCAAATTAAAGAGATAAAGGAGGTTTGCCTCGTGTACCCTTTTACTTTCTGCATTTAAACTCCAATACTTATTGTGTCTCCTTATTACTTCCTTGTTTAGGGAGGCATATTAGGTGGTTGATTGATATAATGGTTATTCATGATTTGTCATTATCTTTTCAGGTCATTGAGCTTCCAATCAAACATCCCGAGTTATTTGAGAGTCTTGGAATAGCTCAACCAAAGGTAACATGATGTTGCCACATTAACTTGTAGGTTTATTTCTTTGCTTAATAGACATTGAAGCTTATGGTTTTCACCAACTCTCTCTCTTTCTAAATGATAGGGTGTCCTGCTATATGGCCCACCTGGTACAGGGAAAACACTGTTGGCTAGGGCCGTGGCTCATCATACTGATTGTACTTTCATCAGGGTTTCTGGTTCAGAATTAGTTCAGAAGTATATTGGAGAAGGTTCAAGAATGGTTAGGGAACTTTTTGTCATGGCCAGGTTTGTTTTTATCTTCTTAATAAATCACATGCTCAGTTTCTTCATAATGTTATATATATATATATATATATATATATATATGTTTCACATGTTCCACTGTTCCTCCTTTTGTTGTATTGCTTTTTATGCTTTCTTTGTAGCTGAATAGGCTTTGCTTTGTTTATGGAAAAATGGATAAGGAAAAAGAAAAAAAATTTCCGTGTTAATACTCAGCTGAGTAGTATTGAAGTCTTTTCATACCATGAAATAAAATTCTGTGTCTATATATATATCTGGCCTAGATATCTCACCAAGTGGCACCTTTGAATATACAAAGGAACCACTTTGCAATTTCATTGGATTTGTGATGTGGTACAAAAGATATTCATCTGTATCTGATTTGTTTCAGTTGTAGAGTTACCTGTGATCATTCAGCAGTCTGAATACAAAAAAGAAGAGAGATTGTCATGCATTAATGTTTCTGGTTTTACAATTCTATTAAACTAAGCATTTTGGATAACAACTTCTCTCTTTTTCTTTGGCAGGGAACATGCTCCATCAATCATATTTATGGATGAAATAGACAGTATTGGATCTGCTCGAATGGAATCTGGTAGTGGCAATGGTGACAGTGAAGTGCAGCGGACTATGCTGGAGCTTCTCAACCAGCTGGATGGATTTGAAGCATCTAACAAAATAAAGGTATTGTGTGTGTTATCAGTATGCAGATTGGGTTGTTTAGTTTTTGGTACTTTTCTTTATTGTGACCTCTACCTACAATATCTTGATCTTTGACAGGTTTTGATGGCTACCAATCGGATTGATATTCTGGATCAAGCTCTCCTTAGGCCAGGGCGAATTGATAGGAAGATTGAATTTCCTAATCCTAATGAGGAGGTACGTGTCACTGTGACTAACAGCGTAGTGTTTTTGTGTATATTTTCATACATATTTGCACTTATTCTCCATAGTAAGTGCTTTTGTTTTTGTTTTTTGTTTTTTTTTTTTAAATGTGTTCTAGTGTTTCTAGTTTTTGAAGGTTAATAGTAATTTCTCAGTTGTGGGAGATATTTTTTACTTATTCTTAGCATGCCTCAGTAATCTTAATCTGTAGTTTGTAACATCTTAGTTTATCTTGTGATTGGAAAGTGGTCGCTATGTGATGTTTGGTGGGTAATTTAAATTTTCTGAAATGTTGTTTTGACGTTCTATCAGATGCAATTTGCAGCTCGTCTGTCTTCTTGTGTCATGTCATGTACTCATGTAGTTTTGATATTTTAATTCTAAAGCAACATCTTATTTAATTTTGAGTTCTTTTTAGCATGGAGTTTTCTGACCTTCTAGTTGAATATTCCTTTAATTGATGTATGAGTGAATTTTAGTTTCTTGTAGTCTTGTTTTCTCTTGTTAGCATTGCATTTTCTTGTGCGTTTATTCTTCCTGACCTTTCTGAATATACCTAAGAGATATATGTTTAAATTTATAAATGTTTAATTGGTTACAATATGTAGGAGTGAATTTTACTTATCAAAAAAAAAATATGTAGGAGTGAATTTATGAATATTTCAATTGGTGCCTATAACGTCTAATCTGAAATGAATTCCTTGTTGCATGGTACTAATGAATGTAATTCTTACAAGGTGCATATACTTATGTGTATAAAATGCAGTCTCGTTTGGATATTTTAAAAATACATTCAAGAAGAATGAACCTGATGCGTGGGATTGATCTGAAGAAAATAGCCGAGAAGATGAATGGTGCATCTGGTGCAGAGCTCAAGGTATGTTTCACACTAGATGATGGGCTTTTATGTCTGGCTTTGGATGTTATTTACTTCTCCATTGACTGAGCCATGGGTGGTTGTGAGTAATTAGATGCGATTTTGGTGATTTTTTATTATTTTTAAATCATTGGTTGAACTTTAATGCAAGGAAGCATGGACACCGACACAAGACACAGTGACAACAATTCTCAAATAATTAGGACACAATATGGTGGGGACTGGGGACACCATGTTTAAATAACTAATAAATACATATTTTTAGGTACATTTTATATATTTTAGGGCATAATTTTTTAGTGCCAATCCGATATTTGGTAGTCATTTTATCTACAAACAATTCAATTTCAAAAAGAAATAGAACAATACAATTAAATGATAATTTTTAACAATAAATTGACCATAAAGTACTAATAAATAATAGTTTATAACTATAACTAATTAACAATTATAAAAAGAATGATTAAAAGTCAAAATTTTACTGGACCTTAATTTAGGAGTGATTAAAAGTCAAAACCAGACCATAATTTATTGGTAAGGAGTTATCTTTAAGTACTTAATTAAAACTTTTATACTTCATAACATTTTAAAAAAAAAAGGGATATATTAAAACCCCATGTCTTGATAGATACGAGAGTACTCAATAGAACTCACTAGAAACCAAAAAAGAAACAGGGTCAAAAGCATTAGGGCGAATAGAACAGGGGCAGGTGGGTGATGGAGTTTAAACAGACAGTGAATTGGGTTTACTGATGAGAAATCAGTGATGGAGCTTTGAGAAATGAGATTGGTTGCTGATCTGACACTAACGATGGTCGACAAGGTGCAATTGCGCTATTGGGTCACCAATCTAACATTGAGAAAGTTGAGGATGGCTGATGGTTTTTTTTTGGTCAGTCGTGTCTTGACTGTATTGAGTTTGTGTCCTGATTTAAAAACAATTTTTTTGAATGACACTCCACAGACATGCATGCAGCCTTCTGAGGTGTGTTCATGTCCAAAACGGACATGCGGCTATTTTTGCTGGGTTTGTGCTTCCTAGCGTGAAACTGTTTGGATATGTCCCAAAACTTGTGTAATCAGTAGTTTGTGTGTGTGAAGTGCATCGGCACCTATTGCCAAACACTTTTTTCCTTTTCCTTCTCTATTTTTTCATAAGCCATCATCTACTGAGAATCTTAATACCTAGCTCTTAAATATTTGAATTATCTTAACCAAATCTTGTGTTGATACTCGTAATGCTTGAGGGAGTCTATGCAGCAAAAATATGTGAACTTGAGTCAATTAGGTTAAACAGCCTTGGTTAAAAACTTCAAATTTGGAGATGACCTCTAATTCAAGTGCTTCCTTCCTTGTGAAGGTGAAGTTTAGGTACAAAATTAAACCCAGGGTGCATGTAACTTGCCAATAAAAATATAAAAATTTCAACTATTGAAACAGATTCATCTCTTATTGAAAGTATTTGGCAAGCATGTCAAAACAGGCTTCATTCTTGTACTCAGGGAAGGTTATCACGGCATCAACCACAGGTTGTTTGATCTTACATATCAGGAAAAGAAAAAAAAACAAAAAAAACAAAAAAAAGAAGAAAAAGCAGGTTGTTTGGTGTAATGCTTCCAGGTTATAGCTGCAGCGGCAGCTGTTGACTTGTTTTGAACTTGTTTGATTTTATTTAGTGTTTTCCCCCTTAAAGATTGCCAGTATTTTATTCAATTTAAACAATCTCAAGTCTCTTGGATGGATTTGGACATAATGATAAGTATAGTCTTGTTAATTCCATAACGAGCTATTGCACTGGGCTATTAAAGGCTTCAGAAGTGAAGGATTGCGTGTGTTTTCTGTGCATAATCATATTGTCACACATTTTTTCCTTTTTTTCTTCCTGCAGGCTGTGTGCACAGAAGCTGGGATGTTTGCACTGAGGGAGAGGAGGGTTCATGTAACACAAGAAGATTTTGAGATGGCTGTGGCAAAGGTAATGAAGAAGGAGACCGAGAAAAACATGTCATTGCGGAAGCTATGGAAGTAGTGTTCCTATATGTTAATGTTTTGTTTCGCTCCACCACCCTTTGAGCCATTGACCTGTGGCTTTGTTCTTCACTGACAGCCAACAGTTCTGTTCTTCCTTGTATGGATATAAAAAACAGGGCGAGGGTGCCTACACTTTGCTGAAGTTTTTAAAGTACCACTGGCATCTTTGTTTATTTCGTTAAATATTCTTTTGTGATACATTTTTATGTAATATGTGTTTTACTTCAAGTATCTGACAACAATTTCCCTTGACAATGACTCTCAATCTTTTATCAATCTATTGGTTAGACGACCAGAATGATAATTAAAAATCTGTGCTTAGTGGACAAGCACATGTGGCTTAGTTTTCTGGGCATGTGTAGCTGTAGCATGGGACATAGCACTCAGGGATCAATCATAACATGTAGTGCTAGTTGTGCTCGGTTTTGGGCTTCTGTTCTCCTCCAAAAGAAAAAGTTTTGGAATTCTATCAGGTTTCATAATGCATTGGATCCTACAATTTGATTCCTCCAAGCATTGGTTTAGTAGTTCTCGAGGTTTTATGAGACCCATGAGGTGTTGGATTTTAGAGATTATTTCTTGGAATTATTAAGTGTGTGGAATGAAGTTAGATATATTAGGGGAATAGTTAGATATTCAAAAAAGTTTGGATATTTTAAAAAATAAAAACCAATAAAGATGAAAGAGATGACCTTATTAGAGGTTATGATCTCTTAGAGGTTATAATCTCAGTTTAAGTGGAGGCGCATTCTAGTGTCAGCTTGGTTACCTTGGTAGGGTTGTAAATGAGCTAATTAGAGTAAAAAAATTGTTTTTATTTGTTTAGCAAACTATTCAAGTTGAAGTCTAAGTTTAGGCTCAACAATAAAATGAGTTAAATTCAAACATAATAATGAGTTCGTAAACAAACTAGCGAAATAAAACTTGATTTAACAATTTATATATTTACTTGTGTAAATGTATACTTCATAGACTTGAAGCTATATTGAATAATTTTGTAAATAGATATGATATCAAATTATTATATAGTTTTTTATTTTATTTTATAATATCATAAACAATTCATTTATAGTAAAAATTCATAAATTTGTGAAAAGATAAAAAATTTTAGACATGATTTTATTATATAAAAGAAAAGAATAAGTTAATTAATTAACTTGTCAATAAACTTGAGCTTAATCGACAAGAAAATGAACTAAGTTTGAACATGTAATCTTATATAGTAATGAGTTAGAACTTAAATTATATTCAAAATAAAATTAAAAGAACAAGTTTGAACTTTTAATATTCGACTCAATTCTCTTGTTTATAATTCTCTTACCTAAATTTGTGTGGAGGAATGCTCTAGTGCAGCTTGGTCCCCTCGTCAATGTGCCCAGGCAAACTCCAAATTCATAAATCTGGCTGCCATTGTTGACGAATGGGGTTTTCGTTGATTTCATATTTGACTTTAAATATGGTTCTTTATTTCCTCATATGTTACAACTTCCATAAGGTTTCTACTTTAATAAATTTTATTTTAGGGAAAAGCCAAAAAGGATTTTATTAACAATCCTCGTATTTGGTTATGTACTGTGATTTGTAAACTACCCCCATAGTTAGGAAGAAAGTGCTAGGAAAAAAAAAAAAAAGATTGCATTCCATTTGAAAATAAGTATATTAGTAAGTTCAAAAAAAAAAAAAAAAAAAAAAACGAATGATTGCATTTCATTCGAAAATAAGTGTGTGTGTATATATATATATATATATATATATATTCCGTCCCATTTCATTTCGGGATAATTAGCTAATACTAATCTAATAAGTAAGGTAGTTGTTGCTTGACCAATTAGCTTAGACACTAGACAACATATGCCTACCCATTTTATCTCGCCCTAAATGTAATGGTTCTCTTAGTTATGCTATGCTCATATCTGAGTCCCATGTTTGCTCTTCTCCACCAACAAACCAAGAAGTTGGCTTTCCCAACACAAATATGAGGTCGTGCCCCTTTTTCTATGTTGACCTGGACCGAGAATGGCTTTTTGGGAAGCGGGAAGCCTCTTCCCACTATGCTCATAGTCCGACAGGCTTGCCAACTGTAGTGGGGAGTATATTTTTTTTGATGAAAATGTAGTGGGGAGTATATATATATATATATATATATATATATATAATATTCATTTGTTGTATATATACTCTTGAAGTTTGGACTAAAATCATTAGGATTTAATTAAAAATTAGCATTATCTCACACATGTAACACTTATATAGAATTTTTAAAGATATTCATTTGTTGTATTTATATCTCTAAAGTTTGGATTAAAATGGGTAGGCATATCTTTAAAAATTCATTTGTTGTCTTTTCATTTTAATCCAAACTGAGAGAGAGAAATATTATTTCACACATATGACACCTATGTGGATGTGATTAGACACAATACCCCAAAATTTTTGTTTCTACAATTTTCAGCCATTTTGTCTCTAACTCATGCCAACCCCTCCCTATTCTCACACAAACAAAATTACCAATAAACATCAACCCCTCATTCCACTTTTTTTTTTTGTTAGATGCATCTCAGTTCATATCCAACAATTTTTTCGTGATAGTTAGCCGTGGTAGCTTTAGAAATATTTTTAGGATATTCACTAAAAAATTTAACAAGAGAAGCCTTTTTTTTTTTTTTTTTGGTTGAGAAAATGATAAGAGAGAACTTAAATATGTGAGGTTCATAAAAAATTTTTTTTATCAGAATATGAATGTGAATAATAAGAATAAAATATATTACATCATTATTAGGGAGAGAATGTGAATGGTAAGAAACCTCCTCCAATGCCAACGGGGGGTTGGCTGAGTTGGTTAGGACTTCGCTTCCCTGCTTGTCAAGCTTGGGTTCGAGTCCTGCTAACGGCCTTCTGTTGGTGGGTATCCTTGGTGAGAGGTATATTCAGAAATGAGATAACTTTCACACGCGTAAAAATAAGTGAGTATCTTACGGTGCGGCGCCCTACCCAAGGGTTTGATACAACCATAATCGCTACCATTTTTTTTAACCCAAAAAAAAAAAAAAAAAAAAAAAAAACCACGCTCGGCATTAAACACACTTACACAGTTACGCTTAAATAAAAAGACAAAATTGCCCTTGAAAATCCCCGCCATTGACACCCTTTTTCCCTACTAGCAAAATCAAAATTCTCTCTCTCAACTCCACAGCCACTACCTAGCATCGCCGCCGGAGCTACGCTGCCGAAAATCACCAATCCCGACAAGACTGGCCTTTGTCTCGTCGGAAAATACCCAAAATGGTCTCTCCTTCCAAACCCCAACGCCGGAAGCTTTCTCGGCTCTTCCAACGTCTGACGTCGCAAGAAGGTTTTCTTCTCTCTGTTTTTATAACCAAATCTCACTTGAAAGATAAACGTTTTTGGCTTTGCAGTTCTGTAATGGAGAGTGAGATTTGGGTGTTTTTGTTTAGGGAAGAGACGGGTCTGATTGGGTTGGGGTTTATTGTTTTAGTTTGTATCCCTATTTTATTATCAATGTCTATAAACTTACATGAGATTGGGCTGCCTAGATTAATGTTCATGGTTCCTTTGCAGGTAATGTATGATGCTACTGGAGTCAGACTTAATGCTGAAGTAAGATCATATATTGCTATCAGTGTACTTTGTTACTTGCATATTTGCAATAAATAAAGAGTACATTTTGTTAGACACCTTTTGATTATATCAACATTAGTCACGTTTATCATTGAGTCTATATACCCTGTTTCTTTTGGTTTGCACCATGGCACTATGTTGCGCATGTAAATGCTTCTCTTTTGTGAATGCTAGTTTTTTTCCCCCCAAAAAAAAAATTGTCTGATATTGCTCCAAACTCCAGAGGGCTTTACCTAGCTGTATAGTGTACTACTACTAGCCCATTGTGTCTTTCACAAATTATATGAGCTTAAAATTTTGAAATTGCAGTGAGCTGACATAGTCAATGCTCTTCCAACACAACAACATTGGGTTATTCCACTTTATTTCCCGCCAATTCCTTTCAAAGCCACACCTTTTCTCAAGCATTTCTAGCAGCCCCAGGCTGAGCAAGACATCATGCATTCAATACCTGAAGAACTGCGAATCCATGATCCATCTCAAACAAATCCAGACCCAGATCTTCCGGGTTGGGCTCCACCAAAACCATGACACCCTCAACAAACTCATGGTCTTCTGCACTGACCCATCTCTTGGGAACTTGCACTACGCTGAGAAAATCTTCAATTATATCCAAAACCCGAGCTTGTTCATATACAACGTGTTGATCAAAGCATTTGCAAAGAAGGGTAGCTTTAGAAAATCCATTTGGGTCTTTGGCCAATTGAGAAAACATGGTCTTTGGCCCGACAATTTTACGTACCCATATGTATTCAAAGCGATTGGGTGTTTAGGTGAGTCTTGGGAGGGTGCTAAGGTTCATGGGTTTGTGGTGAAGACTGGGCTTGAGTTTGATACCTACGTTTGTAACTCGCTTATGGACATGTATGCTGAACTGGGCAAGGTTGAGAATTTCAAGAAGCTGTTCGATGAAATGCCTGAGAGAGACAGGGTGTCTTGGAACATTATGATTTCGGGCTATGTTAGGCGTAGGAGGTTTGAGGATGCTGTGAATGTTTTTTGGCAAATGCGAAGGGAGAGCAATGAGAAGCCTGATGAAGCCACAGTTGTAAGCACTCTGTCAGCTTGTACAGCATTGAAAAATTTGGAGCTTGGTAAGGAAATTCACGGTTATGTTGCAAATGAGCTTGGATTTACTACTGTCATTGGGAATGCTTTGTTAGACATGTATGCTAAGTGTGGCTGTTTAAGTGTAGCCCGGCAAATTTTTGATGAGATGCATACAAAGAATGTGATTTGTTGGACCAGTATGGTGTCTGGGTATGTGAACTGTGGTGAGCTGGATGAAGCTAGAAAGTTGTTTGAGAAGAGTCCCACTCAGGATATAGTTCTTTGGACAGCTATGATTAATGGGTATGTGCAGTTTAACCGTTTTGATGAGGCGGTGGCTCTATTTCGAGAGATGCAAATTAGAAGGGTTAAACCAGATAAATTCACTGTGGTTGCTCTCCTCACAGGTTGTGCTCAGTTGGGAGCTCTAGAGCAAGGAAAATGGATTCATGGATGCATAGATGAGAATAGAATTTCGGTGGATACAGTTGTCGGCACTTCTCTTATAGAAATGTATGCAAAATGTGGGTGTGTGGAGAAGTCTTTGGACATTTTCTATGAGTTAAAGGAAAAAGATACAGCCTCTTGGACTTCAATCATTTGTGCGCTTGCCATGAATGGTAAGACAAGCAAAGCACTTGAGTTGTTCTTAGAGATGAAACAAGCTGGGGCCACACCTGATGATATCATATTTATTGGTGTTTTAAGTGCTTGTGGTCATGGAGGATTGGTCGAGGAAGGCCGCCAGTTCTTTAATTCTATGATAAAGCAGTATGACATTGAGCCGAAACTAGAACACTATGGGTGTCTGATTGACCTTCTTGGTCGAGCTGGAAAGTTGGATGAGGCAGAGAAATTGATAGAAGAAGTCCCTAAAGAAAATAATGAGATCATAGTTCCACTTTATGGTTCTTTGCTCAGTGCTTGCAGAATCCATGGCAATGTTGAGATGGGTGAACGGGTGGCTGAGCTGCTGGTGAAAATTGAGTCAAGTGATTCCAGTATTCATACGCTCCTTGCCAATATTTATGCCTTTGCCGACAGATGGGAAGATGTAACAAAAGTGAGAAGGAAAATGAAAGATCTTGGAGTCAAAAAGGTTCCCGGATGTAGTTCAATTGAGGTTAATGGGATTGTCCACGAGTTTGTTGTTGGAGATCCATCTCATTCAGAAATGAGAGAAATATATTCCATGTTTGATAGAATGGCAAGACCTTTGTTGGATTCAGAAGAGAGTGAGATTGAAAGAGAAATCCTGGTTCCAGTTTGTTGGTGAGGAACAAAGCTGCATTTTCAGAATTTTGCAAGCCACAGTGGAACTATGAGAAAAATAGTTTATGACAATTTGCAGTTTGCTCAACAATAAACATTATTTATTGTTCAGCCACCAGAGAAGAGTGGGTCCAAGATTTCTCAGGTTAGAGAGGTTTCAAATGATCATCAAAGACCCATAGCTCTAGAAGAAACGAGTAAACATGCTTGAATTGTCTTGGTGATTGGGTTTCTCTAATGAAAATGGGAAATTCTAAAGGAGTGGTCCATTAACAAGAGTTGCTCTCTGCAATGACAGTTATGTGCTTCATTTAATCTTACCAAGAAAAGTTGATCCCTTGGTCAACCTTATGAAAGTTGAAAAGGTTCTCGATTCCACATATGACATGATTGGTGGTCTTGAATAGCAAATTAAAGATATAAAGGAGGTTTGTCTCGTGTACCCTCTTACTTTCTACATTCTAATTCCAATTCTTAGTGTCTCCTTACTACTTCCTTGATTAGGGAGGCATATTAGGTGGTTGAATGATATAACGGTTTATTCATGATTTGTAATTATCTTTCCAGGTCATTCAGCTTCAAATCAAACATCCAAGTTATTTGAGTCTTAGAATAGCTCAACCGAAGGTAACATGATGTTTCCACATTAACTTGTAGGTTTATTTCTTTACTTAATAGACATTGGTGCTTATGGTTTTCACCAACTCTCTCTTTCTAAATGATAGGGTGTCCTGCTATATGGGCCACCTGGTACAGGCAAAAGGCTGTTGGCTAGGGTTGTGGCTCATCATACTGATTGTACTTTCGTCAGGGTTTCTGGTTCAGAATTAGTTCAGAAGTATATTGGAGAAGGTTCCAGAATGGTTAGGGAACTTTTTGTCATGATCAGGTTTGTTTTTATCTTTTTAATAAGCCACATGCTCGATTTCTTCATAGCTGATTAGGCTTTTCTTTGTTTATGGAAAAATAGATTAGGAAAATGATTTTTTTGCCTGTGTTATTGCTTGGCTGTGTAGTATTGAAGTGTTTTCATACCATGAAATTTAAATGCTGTGTGTGTGTGTGTATCTGGTTTAGATGTCTCACCTTGTGGAACCTCTGAATATACAAAGGAACCACCTTGCAATATTATGAGATTTGTGATGTGGTACAAGATATATT
Organism: Quercus glauca; assembly: GCA_023736055.1. NCBI lineage: Eukaryota > Viridiplantae > Streptophyta > Magnoliopsida > Fagales > Fagaceae > Quercus > Quercus glauca. The sequence continues at coordinate 18,178,592 of CM043316.1, read as the reverse complement.
CATCTGTTTCTGATATGTTCCAGTTGTAGAGTAACCTGTGATCATTCAGTAGTCTGAATACAAAAAGAAGAAGAGAGATTGTGATGCATTAATGTTTCTGGTTTTACAATTCTATTAAACCAAGTATTTTGTATATCAACCTCTCTATTTTTCTTTGGCAGGGAACACACTCCATCAATCATATTTATGGATGAAATAGACAGTATTGGATCTGCTCAAATGGAATCCGGTAGTGGCAATGGTGACAGTGAAGTGCAGCGGACTATGCTGGAGCTTCTTAACCTAACATTGTGCTTCCTAGCGTGAAACTGTTTGGATGTCCCAAAGCTCGTGTAATCAGTAGTTTGTGCTGGTGAAGTGCATCGGCACATATTGCCAGACACTTTTTTTTCTTTTTCTTTTCCTTCTCTATTTTTTTATAAGCCATCATGTAATGAGAATCTTAATACTTAGTTCTTAAATATTTGAATCATCTTAACCAAATCTTGTGTTGATACTTGTAATGCTTGAGGGAGTTTATGCAGCAAAATATGTGAACTTGAGTCAATTAGGTAAACAACCTTGGTTAAAAATTTCAAATTTGGTGATGACCTCTAGTTCAAGTGTTTCCTTCCTTGTGAAGGTGAAGTTTTAGTTTCAGAGTTAAACCTAGGGAGCATGTAACATGCCAATAAAAATTTAAAATTTTCAACTATTTAAACAAATTCATCTCTTATGGAAAGTATTTGGCAAGCAATGTCAAAATAGGCATCATTCTTGTACTCAGGGAAGGTTATTACCCTATTAACCACAGGTTGTTTGATCTTACATATAGGGAAAAGAAAAAAAAAATTTAAAAGAAGAAGAAAAAAACAGGTTGTTTGATGTAATGCTCCCGAGTTATAGCTGCAGCAGCTGCTGTTGACTATCTAAGGCTGCTATGCTGCCTTTGTTTTGAACTTATTTAGGGTTTTCCCCCTTAAAGATTGCCAGTATTTTATTCAGTTAGACCAATCTCAACTCTCTTGGATAGATTTGAACAGAATGGTAAGTATAGTCTTGTTAATTCCATAACGAGCTATTACACTGGGCTAGGCAAGTCTTCGGAAGTGAGGGATTGTGTGTGTTTTCTGTCCATAATCATATTTTTCACACATTTTTCTTTTTTGTTCTGCAGGCTGTGTGCACAGAATCTGGGATGTTTGCTCTGAGGGAGAGGAGGGTTCATGTAACATAAGAAGATTTTGAGATGGCAGTGGCAAAGGTAATGAAGGAGGAGACCAAGAAAAACATGTCATTGCGGAAGCTATGGTAGTAGTGTTCCTATATGTTGATGTTTTGTTTCACTCCACCACCCTTTGAACCATTGACCTGTGGCTTAGTCTTCTGGGCATGTGCAGCATGGGACATAGCACTCATGGATCAGACAATCATAACATGTAGTGCTAGTTGTGATCAGTTTTGGACTAATATTCTCCTCCAAAAGGAAAAAGGTTTTGGAATTCTACCAGGTTCATAATGCATTTATCCTACAATTTGATTCCTCCAAGCATTGGTTTTAGTAGTTCTCAAGATTTTATGAGATCTATGAGGTATTGCGTTTTAGGGATTCTTTCTTGAAATTATTTGTTGTGTGGAATGGAATTAAGTACACCGGAGGGATAATTAAATATTCATAGAATTTTTTGAATACTCTTAAAAAAAGAAAAAGAAAAAACCAATAATGATGAAAGAGCTGTCCAGTGACAGCCTTATTAGAGATTAGGACCTTGGTTTGTGTGGAGGTGCATTCTAGTATTACCTTATTTCCCTCATAATGTGCCAAGGAGAGAGAGTTGACCCAAATGACGACCTTACATGTTACCTTAGCAGGGTTGTTAATGAACTAATTAGAGAAAAAAAATCGTTTATATTTGTTTAGCAAACAATTTAGGTTGAAGTCTAAGTTTAGGCTCGGCAATAAAATGTGTCAAATTCAAACATAATAATATGTTCGTAAACAAACTCACGAATATAAGGCTGGATTTAATAATTTATATGAATATTTGTGTAAACGTATACTTACATAGACTTGAAATTGTAATGTATAATTTTGTAAATAGATTTTTTATGATATGAAATTATTATATATAGTTTTTTTTGATAATATCATAAACAATCCATTTGTAGTAAAAATTCATTAATTTGTTAAAGAGTAAAAAATTTTAGACATGAATTTACTTTATATGGGAAAAAAATAAGTTAATTAAGTAACTCGCCAATAAACTTAAGTTTAATTAATAAGAAAATGAACTAAGTTTGAACATATAGTATTGTTTGATAATAAATTAGAGCTCTATTTATGTTCAAAATAAAATTAAAAGAACAAGTCTGAACTTTTAATACTCGACTGGATTGGGTTGTTTAGTGTTAGCTTGGTCCCTCATCAATCTGCCAAGGCAAAGTCTGAGTTCATAAGTCTGGCTGCCATTATTGACCGATGGGGTTTTCATTGATTTCATATATGACTTTAGATATGGTTCATTATTTCCACATAGGTTACAACTTCTATAAGGTTTCTACTTTAATAATTTTTTTTTAAGGAAAAGCCAAAAAGGGTATTGTTAATAATTCTCGTATTCGGTTATGTATTGTGATTTGTGAATTATCCTATAGATAAATGGAAGAAATTAGTATATAAGTAAGTTAAAAAATGAAGGATAAATTGCAAATTACACCCCTAAAGTTTGGGAGTGACTGGAGTTTAAACCTTAAAGTTTTAGAACTTAGATTTTACCCTCTAAAGTTTGGGGTGTTTGGATTTTACACCCTAACGTTTAAGAACTGGGATTTTACCCTCTAAATTTTAGAGTTATTTATATTTTACACCCCTAAATTCTAAAGTTTTAGGGTGTAAAATCCAAACACCGTAAAATTTTAGGAGTAAAATCCAAACACTTCTAAAATATAGGAGGTAAAATCTAAATTCTGAAATATTAGGGTGTAAAATCCAAACATCACCAAACTTCAGGGGGTAAAATCCAAATTCTGAAACTTCAGAATGTAAAATCCAATCACCCCCAAACTTTAGGGGTGTAACTTGCAATTTATCCAAAAATGAATAAGTTGGCATTTCATTGTTTCAATTGTATAATTGGAATTATGACTATTTATTTATTTGTATATAATTTGATTTGATTTTTAATATATATACATACATATGCAGACATATTACATACATAAACACACACACACATATATATATATATCTTAAGTTAGTGTCTTTTAACCCTTAAACCAGTCGTTCACAAAAACATAAGGTTGACTATTGTGCAACTTTCGTAAAGTTGTTTCTACTATAGAAACTTTTCTTTTTAGGGAAAGGTCAAAAAAAGAAAAAGAAAAGGGTATGTATATATATAAGTTTTAAAAAAATATGAATGAGTTGCATTTCATTTGAAAATAAGTATATTAGTAAGTTAAAAAATAATGAATAAGTTGGCATTTCATTGTTTTAATTGTATAATTGGAATTATGAATTTATGACTATTTATTTATTTGTATATTATTTGATTTGATTTTTAATTTACATATAAATATAAAATAAATGTTGAATATTTCTTAAATTCGTGTCTTTTAACCCTTAGGCCAGTCATTCACAAAAACATAAGGTTGACTATTGTGCAACTTTGGTAAAATTGTTTCTACTTAAAAAAATTTTCTTTAGGGAAAAGTCAAAAGAAGAAAAAAAAAAGTGTATATATATAAGTTTAAAAAAATATGAATGAGTTGCATTTCATTATGAAATAAGCATGTCAGTAAGTTAAAAAAAATGAGTAAGTTGGCATTTCATTATTTTAATTGTATAATTGGAATTATGACTATTTATTTATTTGTGTATAATTTAATTTGATTTTTAATATATATATATATATATATCTATATATAATGTTGAATTTTTTATTTTTATTTTTAAAATTAGTGTCTTTTAACCCTTATGTCAGTTGTTTACAAAATATAAGTATGACTATTGTGCAACTTTGGTAAAGTTGTTTCTACTTTAAAAATTTTTCTTTTTAGGGAAAAGTCAAAAAAGAAAAAGAGTGTGTATATATATATATATATATATAAGTTTTAAAAAATATGAATGAGTTGCATTTCATTGGAAAATAAGTATATTAGCAAGTTAAAAAAAAATGAATAAGTTGGCATTTCATTATTTTAATTGTATAACTGAAATTATGACTATTTATTTATTTGTGTGTAATTTGATTTGATTATATATATATATATATATATAAATAATAAAATAAATAAAATATTGAAGACTTCTTAAATTAGTGTCTTTTTTTTTTAGAGGAATAAATTAGTGTCTTTTAACCCTTGAGACTTGAGTCAATCGTTCACAAAATCATAAGGTTGACTATTGTGTAACTTTGGTAAAGTTGTTTCCACTTTAGAAAATTTTCTGTCAAAAAAAAGGAAAAAGCCCAAAATGTTTCTGACAGGCCCTATAATTAATGCCGCATGTTTCCAACGTATAACATTTATAAGAGTCTCTGCAGTAGTAGGTTTAAATTTTTAGTTTTTTAACTATATAAAAAGTCATTTTTCTCTCAAAAAAAAAAAAAAAATAAAAAGTCATTTGATCTATTTTATTTTCTCACACCCTACAGTAGTTGAGCTATTTTACCTTTTAACCTAATAAAATAATATAAACACTATAATAAAATAATATTTCATTTAACCACCAACACACTACCACAACTACCATCAAATCTATAAAAATCACTGCACAACCACAACACCAACGTGCCTATCAAAACCAGTGAAGAAGAACAAAACAAAAACCCAGAAAAATCAACACAGCCAAACTAAAACCCATGCCTGATACTTTGTCCGATTCGATACCGGCCGACGAGATCTGCGCCGATCATCGATTAGTGATCATAAACAGTGATGATGAGTGCAAAGCGAAACGGAATGCTCCGATTTGAGGTGAGTCGGGTAATGTGGGACCCGATCGGAGCTAAAAACGGAGAAAGAGAGAGAGAAAACGAAAGAGAAGTGGGTCTGAGGCGGATGGCGGCGTGGGTCTGAGGCTGATTGGCAGCTTGGGATGGCTTGTGGGTCGGTGACATCGAGCTTTGGTGGCGGTGACATTGAGGATGAGTCGGGCTGGCGGTGGTGAATAAGGGAGCTTGAGAAAGTGACATTGAGAGAGTTTGCCTGAAAGAGTTTTGAGAGATGATGAGAGCTTCAGCACTAAGAGAGAGAGAGAGAGAGAGGCATGGAGTGATTGAGAGAGAGAGAACCATTTTTATTATTTTAATCGGGCTGGGAGGAGTAAAAAATTGTTTTTTTTTTTTGTTTAGCTCTCAGCTACAGTGCACATCTATAGATAGATGTGCACTGTAGCAATGGAGCTAAAAAAAATAAGTATAGCTCCACTGTTGCATGCTTCTTTTTGGTGTTTTGGTGGAGCTAAAATAGCTATATAACTATTTAGCTCCACTGCTGCAAGTGCTCTAAAGCGTGGAGATTGGATAATATGAATATCAGATCATGGGTTTGTTGGAACAAAATTTCTTTCCAAACTAGTTTAGAGAGAAACTCTACAAACTCTTCATATATTTTTATATTGAGTGTGAATTTTGAAAATCTAATCGTTAGATTGTATGTTCTTATTATATTCTTCATGCATGTAAAATTTCAAGAAAATCAAAGATCAATTGCTATCTCATCAAACAAATGTTAAAATTTCAAATTTTATGATCTAAAATTGTGTATACAAAATAAACTTACTGATAGAATAGTAAATAATATCTAATTTGAACAAAATTTGATATGCATTTTAAGAACATAAGGAACATGAAATTCCACGGTTAGATTTTCAAAATTTACACAAAAAAATGAGATATATGAGAAGTTTGAAAAGTTTTTCTCCAAATTAGTTTGGAGAGAAATATTGTTCATTTTGCTGCAACGGAAAAAGGCCACTATCGTAAGAATATTTATAGAGGATATGATAACTTGGAGGGATAAATTGTCAGCATTAAGCAAGCACCTTAATTTTCAAGGTTTCTCATAAAAAAATAAAAAAAAAATTCAAGAGAAAATCAGAAAATTACTTCTTGACATGGTAATTTGCAGTCTTCCTCACCAAATTTTGATATTTGTTACAACTACTAGTTGAGTTGTTGAGGAGAGTAAAATTGTTGTGACTATAAAACTAAAAAAAGCAGAGTTGCTAACACCGCTAAGTATGATTTATGATCACAATATTTCTCTTGATATTTTTTTTAAGAAAATGAAATTAGAGATTATTTTTATATAATGGGTTAAACGAGTTATATATTTGAATGATTAGAGATTTTAATTTTTTTTTTGTTTGTTTTTTAATAGACTCTTTGTTGAATGGTTTTGTTCACTTGTGGTTTGTCCGAGTCTTATTTTTGTTTGGGTTATTTTTGCCGTTATCTAATTTTTATTGTTGATTAAGGGGTTAAAAAGATTATATTTGGGGACCTAAAATTATTTTTAAGAGTAATGTTATGTTCACAAAATTTTCACAACAAAACTTTTATAATAAGACGTTGTTGGTAAGTAAAAAGAGTGATGTCAGTATTAGGCCCATATTAGAATCAATAACGGCTTACCATCTAGGTTTTGTTGTGAAATTATTGTAAAAATGTTACAAATATAGCATTACTCTTATATTTGTTGAACCCAAAATTTTTTGATTCTCAAATCAAGTTGTTCAATACAATTTTATTTTTGCAAGTGAGAGACCATACTCGGTGAGGTGCATTAACGCATGAACTTTACCAAAAAACCATATTTCTATACCGAAACAATTATATTTTTGTGAAGCATCACCAATACACCATCCATCAAATGAGTATTATTGCATGTGTGAGGATAAACCATATTATATTGCGATCCCATCAAAGTCGTAAACTAACACAATGGAATACACCATCATCTTCTTGAAAAAAAAAAAAAATATATATATATATATATACCATCGATCAAATAAATATTATTACATGTATGAGGATGAACCATATTATATTGTGATCCCCTTACAGTCGTAAACTAACACAATGGAACTCAGACTATTACGCTTAGCCTTCCCAGGTAATGAATTCTCAGTTTAGGTAAGATAGTTGCAACTCATTCGTAACCCCACACAGTTTTTGGCCTTTTGCTTCTATTGTTAGGCAAACAGAACCTTGAGGACAAGGTTGTTCGTCCGGATGGGAAATTGGAATAAGGATTAGGTCAATAGTCAATATCATTTGATAGGCAACCACCATCCGATTTTTTGGATTTTGAAAGTTTTTAAATCATACCACCACATAGTCAACTATATAGGTTGGGTTGCTCTGCGGTTATTAATTCCTATATTAATGTTGTTCTGACTAGGAACCACATTGACATGGACCATATCCTCTCCATTTTTTTTTTTTTTTTGAGAAAGATAATTACTACCTCCGTCCCACTTTTTTTGTTCTGTTTGAAAAGTCAAACTTTTTAAAGAAACATCATTTATTGTCTTGTCTATCTTTTAAAAATGTATAAGTTTCTAAAACTACCCTTAAAAAAATTTATCAAAAAATTGAATTAATAAATTAATAAGGGTATAATAGGAATATTAGTAAATTAATGATTTTTATTTTTAAAAACAAGACAATATTTTGGGACATCTTAAAATGAAATAGAGGACAAAAAAAGTGGGACTGAGGGAGTACAACATACTGCTAACCTCGCAGTTCAAACATTTTCTCTCCCTAAACCTCCAAGCACTTTGTACATAGGGAGGTGTCAATTCAGCTACAAGGCCTTTGACATATCCTCTCCATTTGATAAGCTTATTGAAAATTTGAAATGTATTTTTTGGGTTTAGTTAATTGATTTGCCTTAGGATACAAGTTGAGATGTATCTAATGTTTAAGATCAATGTACACCTTTGTCATAACTCAAAAAAAAAAAACACATTTGTCACGTTTGAGATTATTTTCATTTTGGTTATTTACCTTTCAAAATTTTTATTTTGACCCTTATTTTTTATTTATTTTCATGTTAGCTTGTTTCAAAATTGTCATTTTGGCACTTAATGTTTGATTCAATTTTTTGTTAGGTACATTTATGAAAATTATGGTATGTTTTAGTGTTTTTTTTTTTTTTTTTGAGAAAGTTTCACTTATGAAGTCCGCTTTCGATGATAGCTTTTTATCATCAGACCAAGACACTAATAAATTTTTGGTGTAAGCGGAGATTGAACTCCAGATCTCTTATACAACCATCAGAGACTTTACCAGTTGAGCTAACTGGAATCCACTGGTATGTTTTAGTGTTAGAAGCTTTTTTTTTTTTCTCTCCTTTGTAATTGTGTGTCCGAGTGTGTTTGTTTCTCAAAAAAAAAAAAGTCTCCAGACAGTTTTTGGGTGCCTAAGGGCACAAAAAGTTTATTTTTGTAAATAACTAATCCTATTTTTGTGCTGAATTAATTAAAATTTTATGTAAAAAAAATATTTTACAAAGAGAAATGATATGTCTACAATATTTTTACAACAAATCTTAAGTGGCAGGTTGTTATTGGTTGCTATTGTTGGGGTAGAAAAGTAATCTTAGTGTTAGGTTCAAACTTGAACTAATAACAACTAACCATCTATAATTTGTTGTGAAAATATTGTAAAAATGTTGTGAACGTAGAACCTCTCACAACTATCTATCTATTTGTTATCTATTATAAAAGTTCGAATCCTTACAATTGGTAGATACACAAAATAGTGACATATGTCCCTTTGGTAATACATAAAATAATGACACATATAATCTTTTATAATAAATATCTACTATTATAAAAGTTCGAATCCTCACAATTGGTAGATACACAAAATAGTGACATATGTCCCTTTGGTAATACATAAAATAATGACACATATAATCTTTTATAATAAATATCTACTATTATAAAAGTTCGAATCCTTACAATTGGTAGATACACAAAATAGTGACATATGTCCCTTTGGTAATACATAAAATAATGACACATATAATCTTTTATAATAAATATCTACTATAAATTCCACAATTTATAATAAATATCTACTATAAACTCTTTTAAATACTCCATCAATTTTTTTTCCTTTTCTTTTTCTCATTGATTTTTTTTCCATCTACCAATAATAAATAAAAATAAGAAAAACATTTCCTTAAATGCACACTATAAATTCCACCATTATAATAAATATACACTATAAACTCCTTTAAATACTCCATCAATTTGCTTCATTTTTTTCCCTCAGATTTTTTTTCCATGCGCCAACATTTAAATAAAAATCTAAACAAAAATCAAATTTCCTTAAATATACGCTATAAATTCCACCATTATAATAAGTATCCACTATAAACTCCTTTAAATACTCCATCAATTTGTTTCCTCTTTTTCCCATGTGCCAACAATAAATAAAAATCTAAAAAAAATAGTAGCTGAAATGTACACCATAAATTCCACAATTATAGTAAATATCCACTATAAGTTCTTTTATATACTCCTTTTTTCTTTTCTTTTTTTTCTCATTTTCATTTTTGGTAACCTAAAAGGAATGTTTTAAAATGTGTTTTTAATATCTGAGATAGAATTCTACTATAGCCTAACCTGAATGTATATATGTGTGAAGCTTCCTTCTACCGACTTAAACCCTAACCCTTGCCCCCCACATCCTATGGGAACTTGTACTTGTGGAATGACCATCATATCAAGGGTACGCGGTAGCCATATTTTAAAATGTGTTGAATATGTGTAACGTGTACCATAATAAATTACAAATGCAATTATAGTACTTGACTTAAAGGATTTATTTATTTATTTTTAAGAAAAAAACATTCCAAGTATATTTCATTGACATCTAACTATATATCTAATTGTATGGATACACAAAATGGTAACATATGTCCCTTTGACAATGCATAAAACATTGACACATATCATCTTTTGTAATAAATATCCACTAAAAATTCTACCATTATAGTAAATATCCACGATAAACTCCTTTCAATACTCCACGAAAGAAAAATGAATAACATTAATACATTCAAATAATAGTTAAACTCATTTGTTTTTTTATTAATGATTATCAATGAATCACAATAAATATTCAAATAATAGTTACATTCTTTCTCATCTATATATTTCTCACCTATTCTTTCCCACCTATATATGAGAAAACCATAACATGAACATGGAGTCCACAATTATAAGAGTAATATTAAACCACACAAAAATTTACAGGTTTGTCCTCTTTTAATTTTTCTACTTCTTTATTATTATTATTCTTGTTCATTGTTTTTGCGAAAGTCATGTTTATAGGTATGTCATTTGATAGCTAATTTAAATGATTTCTTGGCAATTTTTTTTTTGAATATTTTGATAAATTATGTTATATATCTTTGGTTATTTTTAAATTAATGGTAGTTTATTAAGTTAAGATTTTTCTTTTTGCCATTAAGAAATTGATCCTTCACTACTTATTTTTATAAAATTTTTACTTTCAAAATAAGTTTAACCAAAAATTAGTTTGGATTTTTTTTTTCTCCCAACACCTATTTCTTATGTCTCTATTATCTCTCTAAAATTTTCAAGATTTCTTTTTTATTAATTTCATCCATCTCTACATAAAAATCCTCAAGTTTATGGCTAAGCAAATGGACATTGAAATTCAAAAATAAATTCTTAAGATAAATGCAAATCTTACTTTACTTATTTTTATAAATTTAAACTTTTATCTTTTTGAATTATGCATAAAATTTAATATCTTCAACACATAAATTCAATTTATATGTCTTTTATCTATTATAATAAATATTACTATTGTGCACTTAATTTTCAACTTAACATTCAATTTATTTTTTACATAATTATATCTATATTTTTTTTTCTATGTCAAAATAATTTTTTTGAACTCTTGATTTAATTATGTACAATTTAACTAACTTCAATAAATAAAATTTCATATGTGTATGAGAATATAAGTGAAAGTTGTATATATCTAGTCAGTAGTCATACATGTGTCCTCCCAAAAAAATTATGCATCTTTCAAAAGATTTAAAAATCCTTTATTAAATTCATTGTCATTCGAATTATTACATATTAATTATATTCCATGAGACGACAATGGTAAAACCAATTAATTTCTTTTGATAAATTCTTTTTGTAGTCCAAATTTATAATAATAATAATAACAATGACATTAAAATTTGAAAAATATAAGATCTAACGCTTTTGGTAGTTCAAGTAAATATATATGTATTTTCTCAACAAAAAAAAAGTAAATATGTGTGTGTATATATATTGTGGAAGGAACGAATCTTTCCTCATTCAGATATTGTCCTCTTTGGAAATGGCGTTGAGCCTTAGTCCTCAAGGTTTTTCTCAATCCCATATCAGGGAGAGACGCCTCCTACTCATGCCTTATAAGCCTTTGGCCTAAGGATGAGTGTACCACTACTACACATGGTACACTCATCCTTAGGCCAAAGGTTATAAGGCATGAGTGGTAGTGCACTCCTTCACGTAAGACCTCAATGGCAGTCTGAAGGGAGAAGGTGGGGGTTTCCCCTTAAACCCTAAAAGATGTCTTTTTGTGGAAGGAACGAATCTTTCTCTAATCAGGTATTGTCCTCTTCGGAAATGGCATTGAGCATTAGTCTTTAAGGTTTTTGCTTAATCCCACATCGGGGAGAGATGCCTCCTACTCATGCCTTATAAGCCTTTGGCCTAAGGATGAGTGTACAACTAGACATGCGTAAGTGAGCAAGAATCAGATCTGGGCTTCGTATGTTGTGGTAGCGCACTCCTTCACTTAAGACCTCAATGGTAGTCGAAGGGGGAAGGTGGGGGTTTCCCTTTAAACCCCAAAATGCGCCTTTTTGTGGGAGGAACAAATCTTTCCCCAATCAGGTATTGTCCTCTTCGAAAATGGTATTGAACCTTAGTCCTCAAGATTTTGCTCAATCCCACATCAGGGAGAGACGTCTCCCACTCATGTCTTATAAGCCTTTGGCCTAAGGATGAGTGTACCACTACTACACTTCCTCCCACATATATATTTTTTCAATCAAGCTAGAAATATGTAATTATTTTTGAAATAGGAAATATGAGGATGTATGTAATGATGTGATGACACATGGAATTTTCTCAAACCTTTTTGCTTTCCTTTGATTATAATTTTTAAAAAATAATTCTTGATTAAAATTATGTTTTAGTTATTATAATTGTTTCTTCCTTAATATTTTTAAATAACATTACTTGCATATGATTTTCCATGCATTACAACAACAACAACAACAATAATTGGAAAAAAATTAATTAAAAAATTGTGTAACGCACGGGCCAATAACTAGTCATAATAATTAGTAAGCCACTTGAAACTCTAAATTAATTATCTTAAAACACACATACACGCATATATATATATATATATATATATATATATATATATATATATATTGTAGTATAAAATTATGATAGATTATTAAAATAATTTTAATAAATATTAAATTTTAATCCAATTTGAGTTGGAGTAGAATTTTTAATTTTTTAAGGATTTGTTTAGGAGTTCATAAGGGAATAGAATGATCATAAGGGAATGGAAATGAATGGAATGGAATGTATTTAAGTAGGGGAAAGGAATGGAAAAGAATAGAATGGAATGAAATTAAGTAACCTTGATTGGATGTTTTAAAATAAAGGAATGGAAATGAATGAAAATGAATGGAATGTAAGTAATTTTGTTTGGGAGTAACATAGAGGGAATGAAATGGAATTATTTTATGAAAATATTATCATTAGATCCTTATTTTAAAATAAATTGTTGAATATGTAGGGGTATTTTAGGAGTTTTAGTAAAAAATTCATTAAATCTAATTTCATTCCCTCTTATTCTTTCTAATTTCAGGGGGAATGAAAATTTGAGATTTTAAAGAAATAGAACGGAATGAGTGTTCTCTCATATCCATTTATTTCCCTCTCACTTTAAACTCTCAAATAAGAGAATGTATTTTCCATTCCTTCTATTAAACTCTCAAACAAGAGAAGGGAATAATATTTTAAAATTATTCTTTTTATTTCTTTTCATTCCATTATATTCCCTCTTCCATATTATCTTTAAAATTAATATGATAAATTAACTTAATAATTAATTAATGAGAGTTTGTTGCAAAGAAAATTCTCACTTGGCACAACCACAACTTTTAAACTTCAGTTTTTATTATGTAGTATATAATATTTCCTTAAACATAAGAAACTGGTGGTGTTTGAAAGATTCTTCTTGTCTGTTCAGAATTAGAATAATTTCTAAATTTCTAATATCTAACCCTTACAATAATTGATGGGATACAAATTCAGGATGAGAATTTAAAAGGCTTCATTGATTTTTATTTTTTGTTATTTGTTTATTTATTTTTCGAATTGCTTCATTTATCTTATTAGAACAAAAAACCTATAAAAGAGCATAATATAATTACTATGAAAACTACACAAATTCGACTCATCGAGGTGAAGTAGTCAAAGTTATTTTCTGATACTAAAATAAATGCGGAATACTAATTTGGATCGTGCTTAATTTCCAATAGTTCTCAAATGCAAAAAAAGGTTAGCTGAATAAGATAAGAGTAGGAGCTAGGAAGAGAGTCTCTCTGTCGGGAGGTGGCTCTCTCTGTCTCCTTCCCTTTTTTTAGTTTACTTTCTGTGGAAGACCTTAGACCTTGTTTCTCGAAAGCAAGAGACCTACTAAAAAAGTAGTTATTAGACCGACTTATACGGTTAATCCTTATAATAGATCCCCATAACGATGTCAGTATTATCAACTTTAAGGGCGTTTTTTTAAGGAGAACATAAAAAGTGGAATAGAAGATTTAGACTTTATTTTTTTTTAATTTACTTTTTGCACCGAATGAGAGATAAGGTGCATAATTCGGGTATGTATGAAAGATTGAATATATTTTTGGCTGTTTCTAAGAAAAAAAGATCTATTTTTGGCTCAATACATAATTTTTTTTTTTTTTACCTTAAATTAGTCGTGTTTCGATCAAATTTAGAAATTGAAATTATATATATTTTGGCTGAATATTCATCCTTTGACCAGGAGCATCGATCTCAAGCTGATCAACTCTTAATATTTTTTTCTTCTTCATGGCATTGTCTAATGATGTCCACATTCCTTGCACTGGAAAAATGCACAGGTCGCAGCCACTTCTTCAACGGTTATCTCTCTTCTCATTGGTTGTACTGTTCTTCCTCCATACCTGCTGCTATGGTGATGTTGGCACTGCAGCCCGGTATGCTCCCCCATATTTGCGTAAGTATACCCTCAGAAAACAAAAAGAAAAAAAATATTACACTAATTCCTTATAGCTTAAAACCATATCTAGCTATATAGCTAAAACCCTTCATCAATCTCACACTTAACAATTTTCTGATCAATTATAGCGACAACATGTTATGGATCCGACACATCTGAATTTCCATCCAGCAATTTGTTCGCGGCATCTGGTGATGGAATATGGGACAATGGTGCAGCATGTGGGAGACAGTACTTGGTGAGGTGCATCAGTGCTTCATTACGAGATGCTTGTTCACAAAACCGGACTATTCAGATCAAGATTGTTGATTATATTAATGGAATACCTTCTCCCCCTTCAGCTTCCAACACCACCATGATTTTGTCTGCCACAGCTTTTGGGGCCATTGCAAATTTAACCACTAATTCTCCCGCTATCAACATTGAATTTCTACAGTAAGTTTCTTTAATTAATACCCCTTCTCTGCTTTTCTTTCTTATTTTCGTATGAATGAATGAGTTTTGTAATACATGGGACCAGAATACGAGAACTCGATCCAATCTCAACAACTATAATTGACCAAACATAAACACCCAAGTCCTAAAACAAAAGAAACAAGCTCATCCCTACCCAAAAACAAGGCTCATCATCAGTGCTAAGGAAACAAAATTCTGGGTTTTGTTTTTTAAAGTCAGATCTGGCCAGGGCTAGTGTCAGATTAGATTTAAAATTCTGCATACTCTAACATTTTTATCTGAAGGACCTTCTAACACCACAACTACAAGTTCTACTGCTCCAACAGCATAATTCCACAACCTTCCTTCCTTCAAATTCCTCTAGTAAAGAAGCATTGATAAAAGATATGTTCAATTTTCTAATCTGGGTGTGATTATAGCCAATATAGATATGCCATACCCCTGAAACTTCATCTAAATGATTCCTTTGTTTGTTGCTTTCTCGGTTCTAGTAAGATACGAATCTGAAATCTACTTTAATTCCTCCTCAACCTTTATTCCTGAGTTGAAGTTAAGGATGAATGAACTTTTAATTGCTCTAAGCAGTTGTTTTTACTTAAAAATGGTGTTACTGACTATCAGCTGCTTGTTCTTAACACTTTTTTTTTCCCTTCCTTTCTTCCTGTTCAATAATTGTATCATGAATTTCATTTATGTTTCCTCTCTCATGTTTGGAGAATTAGAGGCAGAAAACATATATCCAAGATGAGATTCTTGTTTTTGTTGTCCCTTAATTCCTATAAGAGATTATTTGTTTTTTGCTTAATTAATTTTGAAAAATTGCAATATTTTGTTTAGGGTCTGATATGTGGGAAATAGCAAGACTTGGATATCAATACGTATTGAGCTTTGATTTGTTGGATTGAGTTCTAAATAAAGTCCATTTTGAAGGTGCCATACAGAAGTTTGAAGAAGAGTGATTTTTTTCTCCTTATTTTTTTTGATATATTTTTTTTGTGGAAAGAAATTTCTCCCTTTGTATTATGTATAGGCCCCAATCTATGTATTTGTAAGCAATATCTATTTATAATATATATAAAAAAATAATAAAAAAAAAAAGCAATAGCTATTTGAATATATTAAAGCTTTTGAGTTATGTGATAAAACAAAATTTAAGTATAATATTTAAATGTTGTTCTTTAGACTTCCCTCTCAAAAGTTATTTTTAGTTAAATACAATTATATTGAATTTTAAGAGAAGAACCTACGGAACAATACATAAATTCTGATATTGATATTGTACCATCTTTGACTTTGTATTCATATTTGTTAGCATATTACACTCGACTCCTTCTAGATAAGATAAAGCCAGGCAATCCGGTAGAAAATGCGTGAGTGTGCATCATGCTTCATATTCGGAGCTTTTGATGAGTCATTGCTTGGTCAGTTGTTGTATGGAATTTTTTTTTTGCTTCATACCCAGAGCTATTTGATTAGCCATTGATTATTGATGGTATTGAATAGTCTTCTTCAACAATGCTTAAAAATCTGCTATCTCAAGGTCTGTCATTATTATAATCTAATTTAACTTTATAGTCAAAGGTCCAATATTTCTTTATCTCCGAACTTTCTTGCGTGCTTCTTGGTCTTTGATAGCTTCCGCGTGAGCTCTTGTCCTTTGTTTTGTTTTGCTGCGGACGTTACCAATCCTTTACGCAAAGAGCTAAATACAAACGTGTGGCTGCGACACAGAAAACGCCGTTTGAATGGTATGCATACAGTGCTATTAATTATTATCCTATGATAAGGAATGAAAGGTGGAAAGAATAGTATTTTTTTTTTTTTTTTTTTTATAAGGATGGTGTTGACTGCCGCGTATTGTCCGCAGCTCATTCCTGCCCGAACTTTTTACCCGTGGATACCCATACTAAATCCAAACTTTTTTTTTTTTTTTTACAACACCGAAAAAAATGAGAAAATTACACTTTATTATTTTAAACTATACCTCAGATTACATTTTGCATTCTAAACTTTTCAAATGTACATTTTGCATCCTAAACTATGACTGCTATTACGCTTTGCACTTCGACGTTAAGTTTGCTGTTAACTTGGATGGAAATGTATGATATGAAGTGAAAAGACCAAATTGCTCATATTTTCAATCTCTTAAAAATAAAGAAGAAATTACATTTTACCATCCTAAATTATACTTTCGATTATATTTTGCACCCTAAACTTTGAATTTTCATGCAAGTTAACAGCAAACTTGATGTCGAAAAGTGTAACAAGGGTCATAGTTTATGGTGCAAAATGTGCATTTAAAAAGTTTATGGTACACAGTGTAATCTGGGGTATAGTTTAGAGTTGTAAAGTATAATTTTCAAAAAACTTAAAATTAAAAAAAAAAAAAATACACAAACCACTTACCACTTCATCATTCTTTATTACTCTTTAATTATAAAAGTTTTCAACCCCACATCTTTTTCAAATAAAACACTCAAGACACGTTTGGTACACTGAATGAAAATTACATTAAGAATAGTAATATTTATTACTAGGAATAGAGGATATTGTAATAGAATAACTATTACTATCCATAAGTTTGGTTGTTACATATGAAAAGCTTGTGAAAGATGATGTATAAGAAAAATTTACATTTTAGAAAATTACATTAGGAATAGTAATATTTATTACTAGGAATAGAAGATATTGTAATTGAATAATTATTACTATCCATAAATTTGGTTGTTACATATGAAAAACTTGTGAAAAATGATGTATAAGGAAAATTTATATTTTTGGAAATATATTAATTTAAAACCTATTATATGCACTAAGGAATAGTTATTACATTCATTTTAAAGAGGAATAGTTATTCTTCAATTTAAATAATAGTTACACCTTTGTAATAATTAATCCATATAATCAAGATGCAACCAAATGACCGAATTACTATTATACATGAATAAATATTCCATTACAGGATCTATTACATTTACATCATACCAAACATGCCCTTATGCTCTTCCTATCTCGTTTATTTTATTTTATATATTTTTTGTATTGGTAATTAAAGTGTCAAATACATGTTTCATTAAAAAAAATTTATCCTAAGCTATAAACAACAATTCTAATTAAACTGTCAAAAAAACTAATTTAAACTTTCTAATTATGTATTAATGATCACATAAGTTAAGAAAATAAAAAAGACATGACATAATCTTGCTAATTACTTCAATATGCATTTTATAGGAAGGTTGACATGCACAAACAAAATCAATTAGTAGTAATTAATAGGTAGATTGATGTAATATGTTCTTATTTAACATATTCCCCTTATAAATTCTTAAGAAAATTTTGTGAGTAAATTGCATCAATCTAGCATTTTATGGGAAGTAATGATACTAATAACAACAATACTTTCTACACAAGTGAAAGTCAAAATAATGATATAAGAGATTTGACTTTACAAAGAAGGAATAAGTAACTGTGGGTGAGAAAGCCCAACGACATATGTTGGGCCTGAGGCCCAGTTCAAATACGACTCTCTGTCCGAAGAGGTTAAAAGTATCAGTGCTTTGCCATCCTGGTGGGAGTGCAACCCATAAGGGACAAACGCTCCGTCCGAAGACAACCTGGTTGGGTCGAAGGGACCCTATTCAACAGATCTGCCCAAAACTTTATCGAGTAGATACGCTGAAGATCTCCCTGCAAGGGCTGAGCTTTAGGCATGTCTAACTGCGTGGCTATCATGAAATATCTTACCAATAAAGCTGCCACCGCCACATTTAATGCACTGCAGCAACTTTCCTGGCCGCATTTATGTGGAGAAGACACCTGAACAGTGTATCTTCACCCACCACCACTCACTGCAGGTTAAAGCAAACGGCTGATGTGACTAGTACTCAAGTGGGCGCCTAGATGGAGGACAAGTGTGCGGTGAAGATGGGAAAGGGGGGGTATATATAAGGGAAGCAAGTCTCACAGAGAGGGGGAGGAAAAAAGATTGTATTCACTAAGCCTTTAAATATTAAGCCTCTTCGGACTAAAGGGATTTCCTGTTGAATGCCTGACTCAATCCTTTTTTCTTTCATTATTGGTTTTGTTTGTATGGACCGTTGCTAAATCCACCACTAGCCCAGTTGTTTAACCCATTCTCTACAAATTTATTGTTGGGAATTTGTTTTGCTCACAATACAGAGAGTTGGTACCTGGCCCAACAAATTTGAGCCCTACAATTGGCGCTGTCTGTGGGAAACAGCTTGAGCAAAGGTGGAAGCAACACCTCAAAAGATGGCTGAACCAAGGCAACGACCAGCTGAGTCCAGGTCGTCTAAGCACACCGATCCCTTTCTTCATCTGGAACGGAGGCAGGATCGTGAGGGAAGTGTACACACCGCACGCGACGATCAAAACCAGTCGCATGGGGAGAGCCACATGTCCCATGCAGAGAAGAACAAAGGCATGCAGAAGGAAATAGACAGGCTTAAAAGGGAGTTGCGCCATGCGAAGAGGAAGCGCAGTCCCTCGTATTCTGACGAAGATTTTGAGGACGAACAGGACGTTAGCTACAAACAGAAACATCGAACGCCGGTCAGCGAATCTTTTACCTATGAGGAAATGCGTCATGACGAGAGGAACCCTCAGAATCCCTTACCGAGGGGCGCAGGGAACGATGCTATGAGTAAAGCCCTGGATCAGATTTCCAGATCCCCCTTTACCCGTAGCATCGAGAATGCTAAACTTCCTCGACGTTTCCACCAGCCTACATTCACCATCTATAATGGCCGTACAGACCTAGTGGAACATGTGAGCCATTTCAACCAGAGAATGGCCGTCCACTCCAGGGACGAAGCCCTGATGTGCAAAGTCTTCCCATCCAGCTTGGGACCGATAGCCATGAGGTGGTTTGACAATCTGAAAGCAAAGTCTATCAACTCTTTCCAGGAGTTGACTCAAGCGTTTGGTTCGCGTTTTGTCACGTGCCGAAGGGTTCCACAGTCTATGGTGTCCCTATTGTCAGTCATCATGAAAGGAGGTGAGACTTTGAAGTCGTATTCAGATAGGTTCTGGGAAACGTATAACGAGGTGGAGGAAGATTATGAGTCGGTGGCTATCAGTTCCTTTAAACTGGGCCTCCCCACTGAACATCCCTTGAGAACGTCTTTGACGCGTAAGCCTGCTACCAGTATACGCCAGCTGATGGACAGGATTGATAAGTACAAAAAGGTTGAGGAAGATCAGCAGCAGAGTAAGGGAAAGGAGAAGGTTATTCCTCAGGAGGGGAGGGATTTTAGGTCGGACAGGCAGAATCACAACAGGCCGAGGAAGGACTGGGCCGGACAAAGCACAGCGAACTTCCAGACGGTCAATGCAGTTTTTCGCGAACCAGTGCACCAAGTCCTGGACAAGATAAAAAACGAACCATTCTTCAAGCGGCCGAACAAGATGGTAGGAAACCCTGAAAGGCGCAACCACAATCTTTACTGTCAGTATCACCTTGACCATGGGCATACTACTGAGGATTGCAGGAGCCTGTGGGATCATTTGGATCAGCTGGTCAGCGAAGGCAGGTTAAAGCACCTCCTGCACCACTCATATGGTCAGGGAAATCAAACAAGCACGGGGCCCAGGAGGGGTGATTTTGTAAAACCTCCCTTGGGAACAATCAATGTTATTTTTGCTGCACCAGGGAGGACCGGGTCTTGCCCATCCAGGGTATTGTCAGTTGCTCGGGTGCCCTCGGATAAGGTTAACAGCGAGCCGAAGAGGCCTAGGACAGACGTCCCAGTTTTGGGCTTTTCGGAAGAGGACAAAATAGGAACTGTACAGCCGCATGATGATGCCCTGGTAGTCACTCTAAGAATAGGCGGATACGACGTGAGAAGGGTGATGGTAGATCAAGGCAGCGCTGCAGAGATAATGTACCCAGACCTATATAAGGGGCTGAACTTGTCCCCCGAACACTTGACTCCGTACAGTTCCCCTTTAGTCAGTTTTGATGGCAATGTGATCACTCCGAGGGGGCAGATCAGACTGCCTGTGCAAAGCGGTACGGAGATTGTGGAGGTAGATTTCATAGTGGTGGATGCCTACTCACCCTACACCGCTATAGTAGGCAGACCTTGGCTTCATACCCTTGGGGCTGTGTCCTCCACACTGCACCAGAAGATTAAGTACCCCTCCGAGGGGATAGTCGAAGAGATCCGAGGGGATCAGGCTATGTCCAGGCAATGTCTAATAGCAGCCGTCCAGCACAAGCAGCATGCCGAGCCCTCAAACTGTAACAAGGAGAGTTTATAGCAATTAAAACCTTCAGCGCTGGACACCGAAGCCTCGGCCAGAGAAGCAGAGTGCGAAAGCTTAGCAAGGATAGTTGTTGATAACGATCCAGAGAAGTTCTTTCAAGTCGGATCTATGCTGCCTCCTCAGGAGAAGGGAGAGTTGATAGAATTCCTCAGGGGAAACGTTGATGTATTTGCATGGGACCCTGCGGAAGCCCCAGGGGTAAGCCCAGATTTCATTTGTCACCATCTAAACGTAGATCCCACCATAGTCCCCAAGAAACAACCGCTCCGGCGACCATCGAAGGAACACGCAGACGCAGTTAGGGAGGAAGTAACGAGGCTCAAGCAGGCAGGGGCCATTAAGGAGATTTTTTACCCCGAGTGGCTGGCCAATACAGTGGTGGTAAAAAAGAAAAGTGGAAAATGGCGGGTGTGCGTGGACTTTACGGATCTCAATAGAGCTTGTCCGAAGGATCCGTTTCCCATGCCAAAGATAGATCAACCGGTGGACGCGACTGTTGGGCATCCTCGGATGAGTTTTTTAGACGCATTTCAAGGTTATCATCAGATACCACTGGCTCTCGCCGATCAGAACAAAACGGCCTTCGTAACTCCTGTAGGGAATTACCACTACAAGGTAATGCCATTCGGCTTGAAAAATGCCGGGGCTACCTATCAGAGAATGATGACTAGAATGTTTGAGCCACAGCTGGGCAAAAGCATGGAAGTTTATATTGACGACATGGTGGTTAAAAGCAAGGTTATTGCGGAACACATTGGGGACCTTAGGGATATCTTTGAAATTCTGAGGGGACACAGATTACACCTGAATGCCTCCAAATGTTCGTTCGGTGTTGGGTCAGGCAAGTTCCTGGGGTATATGGTCACCCACAGGGGAATCGAAGTTAATCCCGATCAGATAAGGGC
This sequence comes from Quercus glauca, assembly GCA_023736055.1. Classification (NCBI taxonomy): domain Eukaryota; kingdom Viridiplantae; phylum Streptophyta; class Magnoliopsida; order Fagales; family Fagaceae; genus Quercus; species Quercus glauca. The sequence continues at coordinate 18,156,616 of CM043316.1, read as the reverse complement.
CATCAACGACTTGCGAGCTCCTCGGAACCCCAAGGAAATCCAGAAGCTGACTGGGATGACCGCTGCCCTTAACAAGTTCATTTCCAGATCAGCCGACAGGTGTAGGCCTTTTTTCTCATTAATCAATAAGTGGAAGGATTTCAAATGGACGGAGGAATGTGCTATTGCTTTCAAGCAACTTAAGGACTACCTGGCTAGACCTCCCATCATGTCCAGTCCCGAGCCAGATGAAGTCTTGTTTGCCTACATTGCTGTGGCTCCTAGTGCTGTAAGCTTGGTGCTAATCCGAACAGACTGTGGTGTGCAAAAACCAGTCTATTATGTGAGCAAATCGCTGCAGGAAGCTGAGACTCGTTATTTGCCCCTAGAGAAAGCCACTATTTTCAAGCTCACACCGTCATAGTCCTTACCCAGCTCCCACTTAGAGCAATACTCCGAAGCGCCGACTACACAGGAAGAATTGCCAAATGGGGGACGATACTAGGGGCTTTTGATATCAAGTACATGCCCTGCACGTCGGTGAAAGGCCAGGTCCTTGCGGACTTGGTCGTAGAATTCACAGAGCCCCCTTTAGAGGAAGTAACACCAATGCTGGGCGCTGGGAGAAGGGCCGTTGATATGGTCTCCTCACGGAGCCCCTCGCCCTGGGAGGTGTACGTTGATGGCGCATCAAATCAAAGGGGCTCTGGAGTGGGGCTTGTGCTGATAACCCCAGAAAAAATTACCATCGAAAAGGCTTTAAGGCTGAATTTCTCAGCAACGAATAATGAGGCAGAATATGAGGCTCTATTGATGGGGATGAAGATGGTACGAAGGATGGGGGGAAAGTCGGTTGAAGTATTCTCGGACTCGAGATTAATCGTCGGCCAAGTACAGGGAGAATTTGAGGCGAAGAACGAGAGGATGCAGGGGTACTTGAACCTAATTAAGTCCCTGCAATCAGAATTTGAATATTTTAACCTGCAGCACATCCCCAAAAGGGGCAACACACATGCAGACTCTTTAGCCACCCTCGCCACCTCTTCGGCACAGGCGTTGCCGAGGGTTATCCTCATTGAGGACATGTAGGAGCCTATGGAAGTAAGAAAAAAGTCACTCCAAGTTCATTGCGTCAGAACCGACCCGTGCTGGATGGATCCTATCATCAAGTTCTTGAAGGATGATGTGTTGCCCGAAGAAAAAGGGGAAGCGGACAAAATACGAAGAAAAGCCACAAGGTTCTGGCTGTCCGAGGAACAGAAACTTTATAAACGTTCCTATTCGGGTCCGTACTTACTGTGCATGCACCCTGAAGCGGCTGAGTCACTACTGGAGGAATTGCATGAAGGGATATGTGGGAGCCATACGGGAGGTAGGTCCTTGGCCCACCGGGCCATCACACAGGGTTATTGGTGGCCATATATGCAAAGAGAGGCTCACGAATACGTAAAAAAGTGCGACCAATGTCAGCGGTTCGCGCCGAACATACATCAGCCAGGCGATAACCTCAATCCACTATCCAGCCCATGGCCTTTTGCTCAATGTGGTCTGGACATCGTAGGCCCTTTCCCTAAGGCAGCAGGAAACAGGAAGTACTTGCTGGTCGGAACGGACTACTTCACCAAGTGGGTAAAAGCTGAACCTCTAGCAAATATCAGGGACGTAGACGTGAAGAAGTTCATTTGGAAAAACATCGTCACCAGATTTGGAGTCCCACATACCCTCATCTCGAACAACGGGCTTCAGTTCGATAGCAAAGCTTTTAGAAGTTATTGCAGTGAGCCGGGAATCACAAATAGATACTCCACCCCCGCCTACCCCCAGGGAAATGGGAAGGCCGAAGCTGTTAATAAAGTCATTGTTAACGGGTTAAAGAAGAGGCTGGATGATGCGAAGGGTAGATGAGTAGAAGAACTACCCCACGTATTGTGGGCATATAGGACTACGCCTCGCAGGTCCACTAGGGAGACCCCCTTCTCAATGACCTATGGGGCTGAAGCTGTTATACCTCTCGAGACTGGATTCCCGACCTACAGGACCAGCTCTTTTGACCCAACCAATAACGATGGGCAGCTGAAAAAGAGTTTGGATCTGATTGATGAACGAAGGGAAAACGCAATGGTTCGGTTGGCGCATTACCAGCAGAAACTCAAGCAGGGCTATGACGCCAATGTGAGATTGAGACCCCTCGAACCTGGTGATCTAGTCCTGAGGAAGGTGGTAGGCAATGCAAAGAATCCAGCATGGGGAAAACTGGGGCCGAATTGGAAAGGTCCGTATCGCATCACCTCGAAGGCCGGCATTGGAGCATACTTCCTAGAAGACCTGGATAATCATGTAGTGCCCAGGCCATGGAATGTAAACAACCTCAAAAGGTACTACTATTAAATGAATTCTTCTCTCAGTCATGATTGCATTTTTGTTATGATAGTTTCTCTCAAGTGTTTAAACTTAAATCCAATCATGCCTGTAGTCCTCGGACCAGATGATTTGGGTTAGTTAACACTCTCTTACGATTTCTCAAGTGTTTAAACTTAAATCCAATCATGCCTGTAGTCCTCGGACCATATGATTTGGGTTAGTTAACACCCTTACGATTTCTCGAGTGTTTAAACTTAAATCCAATCATGCCTGTAGTCCTCGGACCAGATGATTTGGGTTAGTTAACACTCCCTTACGATTTCTCAAGTGTTTAAACTTAAATCCAATCATGCCTGCAGTCCTCGGACCAGATGATTTGGGTTAGTTAACACCCTTACGATTTCTCAAGTGTTTAAACTTAAATCCAATCATGCCTGTAGTCCTCGGACCAGATGATTTGGGTTAGTTAACACTCCCTTACGATTTCTCAAGTGTTTAAACTTAAATCCAATCATGCCTGCAGTCCTCGGACCAGATGATTTGGGTTAGTTAACACCCTTACGATTTCTCAAGTGTTTAAACTTAAATCCAATCATGCCTGTAGTCCTCGGACCAGATGATTTGGGTTAGTTAACACTCCCTTACGATTTTTCAAGTGTTTAAACTTAAATCCAATCATGCCTGCAGTCCTCGGACCAGATGATTTGGGTTAGTTAACACTCCCTTACGATTTCTCAAGTGTTTAAACTTAAATCCAATCATGCCTGTAGTCCTCGGACCAGATGATTTGGGTTAGTTAACACTCATTTGCGATTCTTACAAGTATTTAACCTTAAATTCAATCATGCCTGTAGTCCTCGGACCAGATGATTTTGGTTAGTTAACGCCCCTATGCGAGGTCTCTGTTTAATTTTAAATCCCATCATACCTGTAGTCCTCGGATCAGATGATTTGGGTTAGTCGGCACGTTCATGTTACTAGTCTAATCCGGTGTTTGGCGGAATATGCAGACTTAAGCAAAATTACGACAACGGTTATTGCCATAAGTCTTTGTTTTAGCCACGTATAGAAGATTACCATGTTTCTGATTTATTCTTAATTATCAAACTATAATTGTTAGCCGTAATGACACAACCTGACAAACACCACAAAAGTAACAAGGAGCAAAAAGTAAACCATTTCATTCATCAAAAGGGTAATTTCGTTACAAAATGGATGACAAAGGGTCCTGGCTGTTACATAAGCTGAACATCCTAAACCTTATCTTGAGGCAGTGGATTAGGCTTTGGGAGGTCACCCGCATCTCCGGGCTGAAGAGGTGCTTGGCTTGTCTCAGCTGGGGCTAGGAGATCCTGACCGGCCGAGGGAGCTTCCAAGGCATCTGGCAGGTCACATATATCAGGGTGATAGTAAATGCTCTCGGGTTGCCTTAGGGCAGACTCTGTAGGGACTCCAGCCGTATCAAGGCCTTTGCCCCATGTAATTTCGCAGTAATTCCTGCAGACCTTGGCAAACTCCTCGGTCAGCCTCGATTGGGTATCCTGCACCCCTAGCATATAGGCAGCCTGCTTCTCGGCCTCAACTACCTCCTTGGCCAACTGAGCGTCCTCCTTGGCCAATTTAGCAGTGTCTCTGGCCTTGTCTAGCTCAGCCCGAAACTCTTTCACCAACGCCCTCTCTGTTTCCAGATTGATCTCGGTGGTGTATAGCTGCTGGTGCTGATCCTCAGCTTGTTTTTCAGCAGTCCTCAGGCCTGCCTCCACGTTCTTCCTCGCCTTCACCTCCTCCTTCAGTTCCTCGGAGATGCGGGCGCAGTCGTCCTTCGCCCTGCCCAATGCCTTCTCCACCTCCTCCCTGGATCGAGCCTCAGCCTGCACTTTAATATCTTTATCTTTATTCCATTCTTTGGCTACAAAAATTTGCTGGGCGATCTGTATGGCAACCAAAGAATTTCACGTAAAGTTGAAAACGCACATAAAGGCTACAATATAACATCACTTATCTCACTATGCCTAAATCCCTCTTTAGGGACAGAAAAAGCTCATGTTCACTGAAGCGCCAATAGGACTCCATGTCCTTCGGGAGGAGGAGAGGCTTCTCCAACGCTTCGGCTATACGCCCAGCTTTTCCTCCAGCATAGTTTCTGAGGGAGGCATCACAAGGGATGGCTGCGCCATCCAGCGTGAGCTTTGGAGACCACGTCTGAGTCTTCTGCCGCACATCTGCGGCCAGGTTCTCTTCTCTGCTTTCAGTAGAAGAGGCCCGCTTGCCCCTCGAATCATGGGTCTTCTGCTGCTTGGGACCCTTCGGAGGGACCACTTCCCCTTCCTCAATATCGGTCACCTCCGTCACCACCCTCTTCTTTTTTAAATCAGGCAGCGCTTTTAGACCAGGATCTCTTGGGGCTGGAGGAAGAGGAGGGGGTGGTGGCAGGTTGGCCGTAGGCTGGGATGTACCCGTACCCTTTGTCGCGGCCTTCGGCCTCCTATTCTTCATCAGTTGATCAAGACTCTGCATATCTTCTTCTTCAGAGTCGTCTGGCACGGCTAGATTTAGGAGCGGAGCAGCTGAATGCCTATCAAGCACGTCGTCGGCGGGCAAAATTTGGACTTCCCCCGAGGTTTCCTCTTCGAACTTGAATTGGTCGATCTGCTGGTCAAGTGAAGGGTAGAAGAAACTCTTTCCTCCTCTGCTGCCGGTTGAAGGGGAACTTGTTGAACGGGCTGAACGAGCACCGGTATTCCCCGCGGATTAGGATGGGGTACCGGGGCAAGGTCGAAGGGGGCTAAAAAGGTCTTCCGTGCCACGTCAATACGGTTGATACGGCGATCCCCAAGTGTTATTGCGTTGCCTCTCGGCTGAAGTTCAGTTTTCGGGGTGTAGCCGAGGATGAGGGGAACAGACCTAAGCTGTCCGTCTTCACTTACAAAAATCTCTGACCGAAGAAGGTAGTTCAGAGCCGCAGTGTTCGTGAGACTCAGTCGAGGAGCTACGTGGTTTTTATCTGTAAACATGGCAACAGACGTCAGAAAAGATTGCAATGTGACGAAGGGAAGTCCGAATAGCTGAAAGCAGAAAAATGTTAGTAAACCTCAATTGGGGATGTCCCACCTAGAGTTCTTGGCTGGGTTGGGCAATGAATTCCATCATGCCAGGCACCCGAGACGATCAGATAATCGTCCATCATCCCTTTGTTAGACTTGGGGAGACAGGAGAGGAGTCTGACGACATCAGATCGGGACCTCAGATAGTATCCCGCTCCTTCTTTGGTACGACATTCGTACATGTGTACCACATCGTGCCAGGTTAACTCTAATCCTAAATGGCGGTTTAGGTCGTCAACTGCCCCTAAAATCCTAAACGTGTTGGGTGCGCACTGATCAGGGCTAAGCCTATGGGCGGTAAGATAACTCCTGGTGACTGGACCCATGGGGATGGTCATCCCTCCCTCCAGGAAAGCGATAATGGGGATTATTACTTCACCCACCTCTCGGTCCAGTAATAACCCCTCCGTGGGGCAATACCTTAAGCCCACTTCCCGAGGGATGCGATACGTCGCCCTAAACTTCTCTATCTGAGAAGGACTGTCCACTAGGTATTCAAATCTACCCATTTTTAATAAGGTTAGAGGAAAGGAAACACGAAACGGCAACGGGAGGAAATCTACCCAGGGGCCGAAGAGGAAATCTAGATTGATTTCGAAAATCTCGAGGAAAGGACTTACGTGGAATCGAATCGAAGGACGTTCTTTGGCCCCACGGGGAGATCGTGGCGGGTTGTGAAATGAGTTGAAGCAGATGACAGGAAAGGCTCTAGGAGTCTGAATGCTTAAGTTCGCTGGAGTCTGAAGTTTGTAAAGTGAAAGGACAACCCCCTCTGGGACTTTATATAGAGGCAGGTAAAGTGGTGGGACTTATCCCGCCCGAAATTTTGAGGAGAATCTCGTCCGTTGATTTGAAATGAGCCGCTAGATTTCAGAGACAAGACGCCGCCTGGAGCAATTAATGACGCCTCGGAAACGGCGCGACAGCAACGGTTATAAAGAAGGCGCCTAAATTCATACGCACACACGTGTGGAGTCAAAATTCAGTGCCCTCCTTTGTCAAAAGGTCAAAACCCCACTTTTTCTCTTCGGATGCGAGGTAAAAAGTGAAATTTTGAGGGGCTATTGTGGGTGAGAAAGCCCAACGCCATATGTTGGGCCTGAGGCCCAGTTCAAATACGACTCTCTGTCCGAAGAGGTTAAAAGTATCAGTGCTTTGCCATCCTGGTGGGAGTGCAACCCATAAGGGACAAACGCTCCGTCCGAAGACAACCTGGTTGGGCCGAAGGGACCCTATCCAACGGATCTGCCCAGAACTTGATCGAGTAGATACGCTGAAGATCTTCCTGCAAGGGCTGAGCTTTGGGCATGTCTAACTGCGTGGCTATCATGAAATATCTTACCAATAAAGCTACCACCGCCACATTTAATGCACTGCAGCAACTTTCCTGGCCGCATTTATGTGGAGAAGACACCTGAACAGTGTATCTTCACCCACCACCACTCACTGCAGGTTAAAGCAAACGGCTGATGTGACTAGTACTCAAGTGGGCGCCTAGATGGAGGACAAGTGTGCGGTAAAGATGGGAAAGGGGGGGTATATATAAGGGAAGCAAGTCTCACAGAGCGGGGGAGGAAAAAAGATTGTATTCACTAAGCCTTTAAATATTAAGTCTCTTCGGACTAAAGGGATTTCCTGTTGAATGCCTGACTCAATCCTTTTTTCTTTCATTATTGGTTTTGTTTGTATGGACCGTTGCTAAATCCACCACTAGCCCAGTTGTTTAACCCATTCTCTACAAATTTATTGTTGGGAATTTGTTGGGCTCACAATACAAAGAGTTGGTACCTGGCCCAACAAATTTGGACCCTACAGTAACAATAATACTTTCCACACAAGTGAAAGTCAAATTCATGTTATAATTACACACAAAAATTCAATTAAGAAAACACATCTATGTAATTAGTAAGACATAATAAGTTTTTAAGGATTTGTTTTCAGTTAATTAATTTATTAAAAGGAGAAGAAGGTCCAATAAATTTTCCCATAACATTTGAATTTGTCTCTTTAATTTCCAAACTATAGTTTTGGAAAGATAGGGGCATTGGGCCCAGGAGCTCATTATCTGTATATATATTGGGCTTCGGGTCCAATCTGAGGAAGAAAGGTTGTCTGAAGAGGAGAAAACATTGTTAAGGGGGTCCGCGTTAGTAAATGAAAAAGTCATGTTTTGGTCATAAGGGCCCAGAAGGGTGGGCCAAGGATGAATGCCTCCTCGGCCAACCAAAGCCGAGGTTTGAAGAAGTGGTTCTGCCATCCAGGGAAACGTTCTAGGAAGTCTTGTAAGTACAGATAAGCATTACAGAAACCTAGGACAGGGGGGGAGTCCTAAAATATCTAAGGAGAAAGCTGCTATCACCGCATTGAATGCTCTATAGCTAACTTTCTGGTTGCATTAAAGTGGAGAAGACCCCTGAATAGTGCTGCATTGACTTCCCCAACGCACAAAGGGCCTGAGAGGGTGTCCGATAGGACAAGCACTCAAGTAGTAGCTTGGATGATCAACAAGTGGAGAGCCAAGATTGTCTAAAAAGAACTATATAATAGAAAAGATCTTCCACGGTGAAGGGATTGAGAAATGAAGAGAAAAACACTGTAGCATCAAGAACTGACTTTGTAATCAAACCTGAAAGAAATATATAAGAACCAATCTCCCCAGACTTTGCTGAGGACGATTTTCTTTAGTTTAAACTTGTTTATCTTCATTCTTTTGTCATCAAGATCTACCTTATTTGTTGTCTGATTCACTAAAGCCCAATTTTTCCAACCCACTCTCTACAAATTCACTGTTTTGGGCTTTTTGGGCCTGAGTCCATCTATCTTTTGGGCTAGAGACTCAAATCAAGTCCTTACAATAATAAATATTGGCTTTATACTCTTTCAATTTTTTTTTCCTTATTTCAATCACTATGTTTTTGTTGCACATTTATGCATTTATAGAGGCTAAAAAAGACATGTAATATAAATAATATTTAATGGTGTTTTAAATGTTAGTAATTAATTTCCTTTCTTGTTGATTTGACTATCAAATCAAATGGTTAGTAAATAGCCTATAACAATAACGTATAGTTTAGTCATGGTAACAAATTGTAATATAATTAGTAATCTATAAAAGGAATTTTTGATAACATCTTTTATGGGAAGAGTTTTTTTCATTTTCTATTTTTTTAAGAATTTGGTTTCGGTAAATAGATATTTATTATTATTATTATTTTTATTAAAAAAACATGGGTTGGTCAAGTAATACCCATACCTGTACCTAATTCAGAAAATTAGGTAAACAAGGATACCCATACCCAATACCCGAATACACTGATGGGTCGAGTAATACTCACACCAATCAAGTTGGGCTGAGTCGAGTACCCACTGCCTAGTGGGTTTGGCCATCCCTACTCTTACACACATCAATTAATTATAAGGAATAATCCTTTAGTTGTGGCCCTAAGATGTTGGTTTGATGTTTCAAATTCAAGACCTTATGGGTCTCATGAGGCCGTAAGAACCACTAGTTCTAAGAAAATTGTGTTGTTCATATTGTTAGGATCTTTGTAGTGTTGACATATTTTGTGTTTTGTGTTTTGTGTTTTTTGTGTTTTGTGTTTTTTGTGTTTTTTTTTTTTTTTTGCAAATCAATTTCATGCATTTATACTTTATTGAGTTGTATTACATTTGAGATGAGAGGATCAAAATTCAAAGTTCGAGCTGCTATGTCAACATTTTCGCTTGAGCGAACTAGGCATGTTAGGCGAATTTCAAGTGAAATTGGTAGTCTTTTAAAATTAGTTGGATAGAGAGCTTCACCTGAAATTCGTCAAACTTTTGGTCGAATGAGTTTCAAAACTTGAGAGAAAGTTGTTACTTTTGTTCTTAGTTGTTCCTACTTCATATCTAATTCACCCTTTCATATATATCTAAAAAAAAACCCTTGATTTTAAACAAAAATTCTAAAGAGAAGACTAAGAGAGCTACCCTCTCCATTAGAACAAAACCTATAGTAGCCTCCATACTTTCACCCTCTCCAAATTGCCTTATCTTTGAGAGGAGATTCAAGCCAAACACCTTGATACCCTTGCATAATCATGGATGGCGTTGGAAATCATAGGAGCAATCCCAAGAAATCTTCAAGAGGCCTTGAAGTGTCCAAATGTTTGGACTTGCGATTAGCGTCTCACCTCACATAATCGAAAGCTAGTAAAGAGAAATGGTAGTTGGTTGTTTGTAGGAGTGGGGAGAAAGCTCATAAGTGTATTGTATCACAACTATTTTACTATTGGATTGATTTGGTGGTCTTTTTTTACCTTCCCTCTGTAAACACATTGTTTTTTGATGTGTGTGTATTGGGATTTTCTGAATTTTGCGTATATTCATGCGAGTATGTGATTGGCTAATTGATTATCCAGCTCAATTAATTAATTCGTTAAAATTGTTAATCAATTGAACCTCTGCTGGAAACTTGAAAATCGGCCCTTGCCCCCACACCCTATACCCCACAAGCACTTATACTTGTGGAGTGACCACCACATCAAGGGTATCTTTACATGTACATACTAAGGAAATCATATAAAAAGTTTATAGAAATCACGTGAAGGTTGTATTTGTATCAAGTAAAAGCAAAGCAAAAAACTCAGATATTAAATTAGCTTTGTAGAATTAACATCTTTCATGTCCAATATAATAGGCATGTTGAAATGGGTTAGGGTTTGGATGAAAGACATTAAAAGATATTCTATGTATCGAATATACGCATCTTAGGATATGTTTGGATACCGCTTATTTGCTGAAAATTAAAAACTTATTGCTAAAACCACTGTAGCAAGATAATTTTTAAAGGTGTGAATAATACAGTGGGACTCAAATTTATCTAAAAATCTGTGTTTTACTGAGTTTGGTAGTATGTGAATAATACCTATAGGACTCACTAAAAAAACGCTGAACGCGCAAAGTGAGCAAAACGCTCAATCCAAACGGACGCTTAATATGGTAAAGGGACTGAGAAGTGAAGGAAACCACTATTTGTAGCCTTTTTCTTTTTTTTTTTGATAAGGAAACCACTGTTTGTAGCGAAATTACTCGTAAGGAAAAATACAAAGACGTGTTTGATCGAGAAGCCATGAAGCAAACACTAGGAAAATCTGGAAGTCATCGAATGGTGTCTTTAAGGTACGTGACATTGTGGGTAACTTGTTTCTCTTTAAGCCGTTGTCTTTTGGAAAAACTTTGGAGTTTGGAGGTGCTTCAAAACATTGACACGTACGTGAAGACAAAAAGTAATTCATGGTGTGCGTACTCCTGCCTGTATGGGAAAGAGAAGAATAGTAGTGAGATGAGATTGGTCAGGCAAAATTGGCCAAATAGAATGTTTTTAGAAAAATTTTAAGAAAGTAGTACACGAAAGAAGTTATTTAGTTAGTTAGATTGTTTTTGGAAGTCGAGTTTGGTAAACTCGAGATTGGGCTAGAAGTCGAGTATGTCACTCGAATTTGTCAAACTCGACTTTCAAGCAGGACCAAGCAGGATGCATCAATATTGTTTGGAAGTCGAGTTTGTCAAACTCAATTCCCAGCCCAAACTCGAGTTTGCTAAACTCTGACTTACAAAAATAGCCTAACTAACTAAAAAACTTCAAACATATGCTATTCACCCAATTTTTTTCTTAAAAAGTACTATTAAGCAAATTTTGCCAAATTGGTCAAGTTATTTTCCAGAGTTCAAATCTGATATATGAGTCAGGCATTCAAATTAAAGACCCAACTAATTATCTCGTAGTCAACACGCTTAAGCATGACCCACAAACAATCAAGGACAGACTAGAGACTACTTGAAGTTCTAGTCTTCTCTAGTCTTCTAGAGATAGCAATATCATCAAGTTTTTACTCATTAGTTTTCACTTTTTGTTGGTACGCAACTGACATGAATGTAAGTCTATTTTGTATAATTGTGATATGTCTGACATGATTTTATCACAATTTTCTACGGTAATCTTGGAGAGCTTGGTGTCGTTAATTATTTCTTAGACTAAGAATCTTGTCTATTTCATGCCAATCAAAACAAAGACGTTTAGCAAAAGCTACACTATTGTTTTGGGCTCCTATCGCTATTTTCTTTTTAAACGTTTACTTCTTGCTCAAGTCAAGATTTCATCATTCGAGTTAATGAATAAGAATCTATCATTGAGATAATCAAAATGTCCTTCAATTGCTTCCTTGACTAAAAGCTTTTGATTTCGTAAAATATCATATCATTATGTTGATTAATTAATGTGCATCACTTTAACTTTTTCTTTAATAAAATGAGCAAATCATCTTTGTTAGATTTCCATCACGTAAAAAGTTATGTAAAGCTCATCTCCCAAAACAAAAACAAAAACAAAAAATGTTACCGGTAAAGCCAAATAAATGAGTCACTTTTAGATTTTTGTATTTGGACTTTATAACAGCAGTTTGAGAGAAGACTATGATGTTTGGGTTTAGTTACGAACTCAAACAGCCCAAGGCCCGGAAAAAGAGAAAAAGAAAAGGAAAGCCCTACCAACTTCATTCAAATGAAACAAAAGTCAACCATGAAAGATTAGAAGGTTTTTTTTTTTTTTTTTTTTTTTTTTTTTTTTTTTGTGAAAGATGAAAAATTACAAGTTGTTTGTGTTTTAATTTTGGAATATGTTGAAGGGGAAATACGAATACCATTTTGATCCAAATATTTTTAGGGTCACAATTAATTTAGTTCCTATATTTTGTTAATTTCAACTTACAATTAATTTGATCTCTACAATTAATTGACTAACGGAAAATGGTATCTAAATTTTAGTGGTCATATCAATACTTGATGCAAAAAAACCATATCAGGTTTTATTTTTTTATTTTTTTTAACTTCTTTTCTTTACCAATTGTTTTCCTTTCTTTATTTTTTTTCTTTTAATTTTCTTACAATGTCTTTAACCCAAACCAAGATTCTGCAGTTTAACCTACTCTCAACTCATTCATTGTTCTTGTTTCCAAACCCATATTATGTAGTTTAATCATAGAAAATTGTTATGTTTACAATATTTTCACAGCAAATTTATAACAAATTATAAGTAGTTAGTTGTTATCGGTTCTAATTTGAATCTACCACTAAAATTACTTTTTTGTCGCATTAATAACAACCTGTAATAGCCTATCACCTATAATTTGTTGTCAAAGTATTGTGAAAATGTTGTGAATATAATATTTCTCTTAACAAAATTTGAACCAAATATTAAAAGATTAAACGGCATTGGGGGATCAAAGTGAACCCAAAAAGCAATAATCTTGCTTGTCTAACAAGATCCATTCCCAGACCCATTGGTATCTCTATGAATGGTTACATAACTAGTATTATGTTTTATTCTGTTAAACAAGGTCTCTGAAATAGCAAAACCCAAATATAATGGCCAACAATAGTGGGCTCAAAGATTTGGAAAAGAAAAAAAATCAATAGAACAACCACAGAATTGATCCGAATACACTAATTCATCCAAACTGTACAAAAAATTTTATGCACTATTTTAATCAATATATTCAAAAATTAGAAAAAAAAAAGATTTTTAAATGGATTAATAGATCAAATAAAAAAAAATTCAAGATATTATAAAAAAAAAATGAAAACATTGATGTGTCATATAAATAGTAAATTATGGAACTAGAATGATTTATTTTGCTAATTTTATCTTTGATGAGTAAAAAATAACGCAGGATTGTCATTCCCATTAATGATGACCCAAGCAAGTGTTACACATTTATTGCGCGCATTGATGATGAAACATAATGGACGGAACAACGATAACGAGTGAGCTGTACACTTCAGAGCTCCCATTGAAAACATATTAGCCATAGCTCATAAATACTAGGATTCATTATCCATTCAGGCAGTAAACAAATATAAAAGAGAAGAACAACATAATTCAAAGGTACACACAAATACCAATCCAAAAATCACTCCAAGTTATTTTTTCTCTAAACAATTTTCTCCCTTTCTGACTTAAGCATCAGAGTGTTTTTGGCAAACACCACACCGATGTATTACACTTCTTTCCCAGGCTTTCTTGTAGGTTTGCATCGGAGACACAACCAAACATGGGATTGTCCATCCGCTGAGACGAGATCCTCAACTTGGTGATTTTTCACATCATCAATCTTCAGATAGAAAAAACGACATAGACACAATAAATAGTCATAATGTTAACTAGCCTCATCACACGCGTTGTGTGCGTGCGATGAGGCTTTTTTACTTTTTGGAGTTTAGTATTATAATTTTTTATTCATTCATCTCTTTTTTGTGCAATGAAAATTTATGGTAAATTTGAGTTTGCTGAATGTTTAGAGATTCTTCTATTCAAAATAAAAGACAACGTAGATGAAGAAAAAAAAATGTGTGTCTATTTAAATTTAAAAAAAAGGATAAGAGATGATGAGAAAAATAGGATGCCTTTGTTTAAATTTCTTAGATGATAAGAGATTAAGAGGTTGTAAATGGCTGAGAACGTGGGTTTAGTAGGAGGTTTTAAATTGCGAGCTTTTATTTTATGAATTTGCCCCCTTAATTAAAAACATACTATTGAGCAAAGAGAGGATATTTTGGGATATCTAAGACTTAGAATCCATGGCTTAAATGGCTTAGAAACCCCTTAAATAGCAATAAAAATAAGATATTAAATTTTAGTTAATTTTAATTATTTTTGTATAAGTATTATATGAGACCATTTTATACATGTTTATACTTTTTATGAGACACCTTTTATACTTTTTAATTTTGATTATAGAAAACACATAATTTTAGAGATTTATTTTTGTTTATATACAGTTGACATAGTACGCATATTTTACTAATTATGTCACATTGGCACCACTTAATAAATTTTAATTAAATTAAAAAAAAGTCTATTAATAAAACTTACCAATATGTTAAATATAGAGATGGAAAACAAGGTCACTATTTCTGCTAAATTATGCATTCTCTTCATGTTTAACATACACAACAACCAAGAGTTTTATAGCTCAATTGTAAAGTCAACAAGTCATATTTTTATATAATTTTAAAATACTAAAAAATTAAAATATTAATATTAATTATAAGGATGCAATGAAATTCAATTGTGGTTATGTCAAAATAATCATTCAATAGAAAATTATTAAGTAGTGCAACGTTAATAAGAGCTAAGTCTCATCTAATTAGTGTTAATTTTTTGAATTTAATTAATTGTTACTTTATGCAATGACTTGATCCTATAAATTTTTTTTTTTTATAAAAAAAACAATGTTTTTTTTTTTATGGAAAAAAAAAACAATGTTTTAATCACTTGATTTAAAATTAATTATTGTTTATAACTCAAACTACTGGTAAAGAACATTAATAAATGCCACCCTAGTACACGAGTATAAGAAAGCGCTCTTAAAATGATTATTCTCTTCATCTTTCTTAATATTATATATAACAAAAATAATGCTTATTACTCTTGGAATAAATAATTTTATGCTTCATGAAAATGAATAATATTTATATCATTAGGATTTCGGAGTGCATTGTTTGATTCCTCCGAATAATTGTTTCTCAATGTAAGTATTGTATTTTGAAATGATTCTAAAAAAAAAAAAAAGTATTTTGAAATAAAATATTTACAATCCAAAACAAATAATTTCTTAATGGTTTAGCCGTTTAGCATTATTTTAGCATGTGAAAATGTTATCTTATAGCCATATTTTTTGAATAATGTGTTAAATCTGATGTTAACAAAAATGAATATAGATGGCTCTTCTGTTGGGAACCCAGGGAAGGCTGGGGGAGGAGGACTAATCTGAAACCATGAGGGTGGCTAGGTTAAAGGCTTCTCCCGAGCTATAGGTATATCTTCAAGTGTGGATGCATAGTTATGGGCTCTAAGAGATGGACTGAGGATCTGTTGTTCAATGGGGATGCAGGCAGTGGAGATCGAGATTGATGCTAAAGTTGTGGCTGATTGGGTGGTGGGGAATACTAGTATTAACACTGCTCACTCTGTGCTCATTTCGGACTGCAGGTACCTCATGTAGCAAATGCCTAGAGTTAAGATCAGACACTGCTTTAGGGAGGCAAATCAGTGTGCAGACTTTTTGGCAAAGAAGGGAGTTGCTCAAGAACAAGATTTTAGGATTTATGATGATCCCCCAGTGGATATGTATATGCTTTTATATTATTACTCTATTGGCATGTATTTTGAGAGGCTCTGCCTCAACTCTAATATTTAATCTAAGCTGAAGCTCTTGCTTACCCAAAAAAAAAAAAAAAAAAAAAAAAACCTATCTTAGATAGTTATTATTGAATAAATCTAGAGGAGTGACAAGACAAAGTCAAACAAAATAGACAAAAGCTTCTAGTAATTAAAAAAGTATTAATTTTGCAACATTGAAGGTCATGTCCTAATTGATATACTTTATTAAGAGATTGGCATCAAGTGTGTGACATGCGAAATTTTTGGCATTTGACACACCAAATCCCAAAATCTTTGCTTCATGAGGTGTTTCAAGTTGTAAATTTTTTCCAACATGCTAAAGCGTCGTTCTATTAATAGAAATAGAATAGCACTGTAGCCAAATCTCAAAAGTTTCATTATTTTTCTTATTCATCTTGGTGGGTCCAGACAAATGTAGTAAAATTTTTTAAAATTATTTTAATATTTGTATATATTATTTTAATGTATAGAATGGAAAAATAGAAGATGTGATATATGGTGAATTGTAAAATGGTCTGTTAAAATAATAAAATAACCTTTTTAATGTGTTAAAATGACATATTTTTAGAATATCTGATGCTTGATGCTCTAATAGATACCAACAACATTGCTAAGTCTGCTATTTATGCCAACATCAAATGTTAATTGTGTCGTTGGCAATTAACTTGCACCTAAACAAATTAAACAAAATATTGCAAAACATGCAAATGTCAACAAGTGCCATAATCATTTTTTTTTATAGAAACAAATGTCATAATAATCAATATTGATTCACCAGCAAAACATTTATATCGCTTTACCTATTTTTCTTTATAGGTATATAATGAGAGAGAGAGAGAGAGAGAGAGAGTTGATGATTGTACTACAAACATCAAACACTATGACAGATGTGGTTACTACCAACTAGATGAAACTACAAATGTGATCACTTTATGATTATAAAATGGGTCATTTCAATGAATGCCTTTAAGACAATTGTTAAAAAATCATAATAGGAAATTTTGACACAACTTTCATGAAAAATATAAAAAACTGTCAAAAACATTTATTGTTTTAGGCTTTTAGCATTCTCCCAATAAATTATTTTTAAAAATAGCTACTAAATAGGTATTGGTTAATATTTCCCTTATAAAATAACAATAGGCATCAGTTAATATTTTCCTTATAAAATAACAATCGCATGAAACAATGAGTGAAAATTCTTTTTGAATGATACTGTGGACTCACTATATTTATAGACACACTTGCACTATTTTCAAAAAAGGTGCAACGGAAACAAATACACTATTTTTTAATAAAAAACCAATGCACAATAAACAATGATTTAACCCACCGGACAATAGGGCCCAACTCACACAAACCTTCACCCACATGTATATAAATTCATAAAATGTCCAATTTATTTCCTACACAGTACTTAAGAATTTCACCACATTAAACCATGTTGAAATTGGTAATTTAGGATTTAATTTCTCATTAATTCCTTAATGGTTTTGGGCAAGTGATCATATGAAGTTAATCTTCTCACATAGAAGAATATGTTCCAACTAGGATCCTCCTTAATGAACGCGGGAATCCCACTTTAAATTTGGCTAAAATACAGCTATTCAAACACTCACAAACAATCATTTTTCCAACAGCATCAAATCTATAATGTCATTTATTCCTATATAATTTTGTTTGAAAAAACAAAATATTATTGTTTTTTCATTCTCAATTCATCTTGATATTTTGAATAGATGAATAGTATAATTATTGCTAACCTCGTAACTCGAACCATTTTCCTCCTAAATCTCCAAGCACTTTGTGCATGGGGAAGTGTTAATTAAGCTACAAAACCCCTTGGCGATTATCTTATTATTTGATACTAAGTGTCTCTATACTTCTTCTCAAAAAGGTGTCTTTATACTTTAAATATACTCTAATTTTTGCCAAATGTCATTCCTGTGAGGCCCCAAATATTAACAAACCAGGCCCACTCCAAAGCCGGCCCAAGGCCCACGCCGAGGAGAGTATATAGGCCGAGGATAAAAGGGAAAGAAACCCAAGTCATCTAAAGGCCTCACCGAGGATACCCATATCCTCGGCACATCGACTATTAATAAAGGGAAAATATCCCTCATCCATTAAACATATCCCACCAACATTCTGGCCGCTTTAATGGTGATGTGACCAACAAACCCAGTTGCCTCAGTTACTTCAACTAATAGAAAGTCTGCAAAGGCGGCTAAGAACTAACATAAAGCCTGCGAATTACAAATGATGGGACAAACCCCTATACATAGAGTCCAGATAATTGACAAGTGGACGGCTAAGATTAACAAAAACGAGACTATATATCCAATAGGGCTCCCAGCATAAAAAGGGGACTCGAGGAAGATAAGCTCTAAGAAAAATAGATCCTCGGCCTAGGCTGAGGACAAATAGGCTTCGCAAACACTTAGCCAAATTCCCACCATTAGATTCCTATGAATCTCATGTCATCAATTATTTATTATAAACTATATACCAGCCATTGTTTACTTCGGTGATGCCAAGTCCTTACACCCACATCTCTACAAATTCTTATTGTTAAGGGTCCATTACAAATTGAGTCCTTACAATTGGCGCCCACCGTGGGGCAGATTCGTGCGCCAGCAAGTGCGGTGGTTGGTGTAAAGAAATCAAGAGCAACGCTTTCAAAAGTAAAATACCAAAACAATACAACCTACAGCAACAACATTCATTCAGAAGTCAACAATCACAAGAACAAGAATATGCGAAAAATAGAAAAAGACAAAACAAGTCTACGTTTTTATTCATATATGAAGAGAAATTACATCTTTTACAAATGATGCCCATGGGGCTTGTTCTAAAACTAACTACAAAGACTGACGTCTGGCAAAACTGGCAGAGGAACAAAAGATAGAAAAGAAGGCTCGTTGAGGAACAAAAGATAGAGAATAAGGTTCATCGAAGAACAAAAGATAGAAAAGAAGGCTCGTCGAAGAACAAAAGATAGAAAAGAAGGCTCGTTGAGGAACAAAAGATAGAGAAGAAGGTTTGTTGAAGAACAAAAGATAGAAAATAAGTGAAGGAAGAGAGGAGGAAAAGAAAGAAAGAAAGTTGGCAAAGGAACAAAAGATAGAAAAGAAGGCTGGATGAAAAGCAAGAGAAGAGGAAAAGAAAAAAGAAAGGCTCGTTAAAGAGCAAAAGAAGAAGAGATAAAAGGGAAAAGAGGGAAGAAGAGCTACATAGAAGGCGGAAGAGGTCGCGGCACAGGACAGCTCCACTTCTGGATTCCGCCTGGCTTCCCTTCCACCCCCATAGCTGCCGGCTTGGGGGGTCAAAGACCCAAACCCAAGAGAGGGAGGTTACGTTCTTTCTGGATCCTCTTCCGAACGGTAAGGAGGGCCCCACCTCTGGTTAGGTTGAAAAGAAGGAGAATCTTCGGATCTCTCCTACTCCAACCCCAACTTGACGTCTAGGGTCGGAGTGCCATCCTCAGCTCCTGATAGGGGCTGTGCATCCTCGGGACCACCCTTTCCCAAGGCCAATTCATTCGAAGGGGCTCAAATGGCTATGTCCTACAGAACCTTTGGGCAATATTTTTGGGAGAAATTTAAAATGAATGTTTGTCAAGTGTGAAGGAGAAGGTTGCCCTAGAAACGCCTTATATAGAAGGCGGAATATTGGTGAGGGCCAATCCGCAATAAATCCCAGGGACAGATTTCCGGAGGCAATAATTCCGCCCCAAGTTCCAAGGGGCCTATCAGCCGTTAGATCCTCGTAGATCCATGACTGGCATTAATGAGGAGGCGCCTTATTAAACGAGAAGGCACCGAAGCGTCAGAACACGTTACTCGGACAACCCAGGAGACGCCTCGTAATCAGAAGAGTCCCATCAAGCGAAGAGGCACAACACGGCAGGGTCTTATCCTCCACCAACTCCAGCCCGCATTTATTATTATTATTTTGCTTGAAAAGTGTATTTATTTAATGCTTATTGTAAATTATAGCAATGTAGAATTAAATGGCTACGTATAAATAGATAAAATAATAAATAAGACGAGAAAACTAGGTACTGGACAGAATTAAGGCATTGCATGGTCCTCGGACCCAAGCCTCATGGGGAAACCAGATACTTCAGATGAAAAATGAGAAAACTAGGTACTGGACAGAACCAAGGCATTGCATGGTCCTCGGACCCAAGCCTCATGGGGAAACCAGATACTTCAGATGAAAAATGAGAAAACTAGGTACTGGACAGAACCAAGGCATTGCATGGTCCTCGGACCCAAGTCTCATGGGGAAGCCAGATACTTCAGATGAAAAATGAGAAAACTAGGTACTGGACAGAACCAAGGCATTGCATGGTCCTCGGACCCAAGCCTCATGGGGAAACCAGATACTTCAGATGAAAAATGAGAAAACTAGGTACTGGATAGAACCAAGGCATTGCATGGTCCTCGGACCCAAGTCTCATGGGGAAACTAGATACTTCAGATGAAAAATGAGAAAACTAGGTACTGGATAGAACCAAGGCATTGCATGGTCCTCGAACTCAAGTCTCATGGGGAAACCAGATACTTCAGATGAAAAATGAGAAAACTAGGTACTGGACAGAACCAAGGCATTGCGTGGTCCTCGGACCCAAGCCTTATGAGGAAACCAGATACTTCAGATGAAAAATGAGAAAACTAGGTACTGGACAGAATCAAGGCATTACATGGTCCTCGGACCCAAGCCTCAGGGGAAACCAGATATTTTAGAATAAAAGCCAAGTGCTAGACAAAACTTAAACATTGCATAGTCCAAGGCCTCAGGCCAACAGGAAGAACATTTCCTCATAAAAACTAAGTACTAAGAAAAGCCAGGGTCTTGCATGGTCTTCGGACCCAAACCTATATGGGAACCAGTCACTATGAGGCAATATAAACGCTGAACGGAATCAGGGTCCTTGTATGGATCACGAGTCCAAATCTACGACAAAGCCAACCCCCTTAGGCGCTAAATAATGAGCCTTATCAGGGACGAAAACCACGAGAAATTGAGCGCTAAAACACAAACGACCCAAACCTATCCATCATCGGGCGGCCTTTTGCGCCAAAAGAAAGCTGCAAAAACAGCTGAAGTAACGATAACACTAACAAAGAGGTAAGGCCCAACAAGCCGCGAAAATGCGCCGAGGAAGTTAAAATCCTCCTCCCCGCCCAAGGGGACATGCAGTAGAATTTTGAGGGGCTAATGTGGGGCCCCAAATATTAACAAACCAGGCCCACTCCATAGCCGGCCCAAGGCCCGCGCCGAGGAGAGTATATAGGCCGAGGATAAAAGGGGAAGAAACCCAAGTCGTCTAAAGGCCTCACCGAGGATACTCATATCCTCGGCACATCGACTATTGATAAAGGGAAAATATCCCTCATCCATTAAACATATCCCACCAACATTCTGGCCGCTTTAATGGTGATGTGATCAACAAACCCAGTTGCCTCGGTTACTTCAACTAATAGAAAGTCTGCAAAGGCGGCTAAGAACTAACATAAAGCCTGCGAATTACAGATGATGGGATAAACCCCTATACATAAAGTCCAGATAATTGACAAGTGGACGGCTAAGATTAACAAAAACGAGACTATATATCCAATAGGGCTCCCAGCATAAAAAGAGGACTCGAGGAAGATAAGTTCTAAGAAAAATAAATCCTCGGCCTGGGCCGAGGACAAATAGGCTTCGCAAACACTTAGCCAAATTCCCACCATTAGATTCCTATGAATCTCATGTCATTAATTATTTATTATAAACTATATACCAGCCATTGTTTACTTCGGTGATGCCAAGTCCTTACACCCATATCTCTACAAATTCTTATTGTTAAGGGTCCATTACAAATTGAGTCCTTACAATTCCAATTATACTTTAATAATATGTCAATTATGTTTACACGCGCAAATTAATGTATCATAATTTAGAAAATATAAAAAGACTTAATTTAAATTTATTATACTTCTATGTAATACTATGAATATGTATAATCAATTATTTATTATTAAGTAAAAATGCTACGTATAATTTTATGTTTAATAAAAAATAAAAATATTTATATCATTCTCAATGCATTACTTAAATTTATATATACATATTTGAAATTTTTGTTTATGATTTGATTCTTCCGATGAATCCTCTCTCTAAAAAGTATTGCATATTAACGTATAAAAAAAATTTAGAATGCAAAACAAATAATTTCTTAATGGTTGAGCATTGTTTTAGCATGCGACAATGTTGTCCTATAATATATATTTTTTAAATGCATGTTATTCTATAATCTTATTTTCTCCAATATGTTTGAAAATGTGATGTTAACAAAAAGGAATGAAACCTGTCTTAGATAATTGAATAAATCTTTTGAAGAATCACACAAAATAAATTTTTATTTATATTATTATTTTAAAACTCAAACAGCCAAAATTAGTTGTTAACACAAAACAAATAGCCCAACGAGTTTAACAACTTGGGCCCAAGAAAATCATTGATCCAAAACCATTACTTTGTCCAATGCAATTAGAAATCCAGGGTATAGATTGATGGGTCCCATGCCAAACTCCACGTGTAACATGTAACAGTGTCTGTTTATACAGTGCGTCCAATAGATAAGAACCATTCCTTTTCTTTCTGCGAAGCACTCGCAGACTTTGGTGGTATTTTCGGCGATAACTGATCAACCTTCTTATACGGGAATTGGATTTTGAATTTGGAGAATTTGAAATCTGCGCTTGATTTTTAGAGTTTTTAATTTTGATCAATCTTTTTGTGTATTTGGTACTTGGAGGTGTGAATTTTTAGGGTTTTGGGAGGGGAAAAAAAAGGGTTTTGATCAATGAAAGGGGAAGTACAGCTAGAGGAAACGAGTACAGAGAACCCTAGTCCTAGTGATGCTGATCCTCTGCTAGAGAACCATGCCGATTCATCATCACCAGGGAGCTCGAGCTCGAGCTCGATTGAGATCAGGAATGAAGATATTGAGACCGGTTCGAATTCGTGCTGTCGCATTTGCCTCGAGAGCGATGCGGAGCCAGGTCAATTTTTCTTAGCTTATCGCTTCGATTTCCTTTTCTTTGAATTTGATCATAATTCATGCTTTATTAGAATCGTGTACAATCTTTATTTATCTGATCAAGTAGGATTTTATTAAAGAATCAAGAATTGCAGTACAGAACAACAAACAAAAACAGAGCACTAATACTCTGCAAAGTGCCTTATTCAATAATAATAATAAAAAAACCATACCCAGTGCGCAAAGCTCAACTTACCTTATTCAGTGCAGATTTTTTTGGAATTTCCATTCCCTGTGATCCGAGCTATAACTTCCGATTTTATAGACAGCAAAATAGTGATTCTATCTTCTGTACTTAACTGGCCATTATGAATACACATATTTCTTTGGGACCATTCATGGTTAGCAGTAGCTCCCCAAGAAATCTTAGACAGAGCAGCCCTTAAATGCTTTCCCGTCTGTTACTTGTAGACCCAATTCAACAATCCCTTCCCAACATGATTCTGCCCTGGTAGAGGTCAAAGATGTTGGCTGGATAAGAACATATTGGAAGAATTGCACTCAGCGTTATGGCTTGTGTTGCGAGTAACTAATCAATAAATAGAAAAGGGGGCAGGGGTGAGCCGAATTGGAGTTCACTTTTACTAGAAACAGAATTAGAAAAGACCCACTTCCTTCTAGTTTTCAATCGGTTCGGCATCCCTTATTTTAATTCTAGATGGAAGTTGAGAATATAAAAGTAGTTTTCTTTTTCTTTTCTTTTTTGCTTGGTATGTCCTAGATTAATATTCTTGGCACACTTTTTATGTTGAAGTTATTCATATGGGTATGAGATGTATATACTTGTAGCTTTGGCATACATCTGCTTCACTTGGTCTAATGGCTATTGTTCAACTTCGCAGAGGATGAATTAATATCTCCATGCATGTGCAAAGGTACCCAGCAGTTTGTGCATCGTTCGTGTCTTGATCATTGGCGTTCAGTTAAGGTAAACACTACTCTTTTATTTATTTATTTCAGTAGTGGTTCTTTTAATAAACGGTCTTATAGTGATTTCCCCCCTTTTTTACAGGAAGGATTTGCTTTCTCACATTGTACCACTTGCAAAGCTCAATATCACCTTCGTGTTGCATTGTTTGAGGACAACTCTTGGCGAAAACTAAAATTCAGGATTTTCGTGGCAAGGGATGTTTTTCTTGTATTCTTGGCTGTACAAACTGTGAGTGATCTTATCTTTCTTACTATTTACTGAATAGACTCTCAGAGATGCCTTTCATTTATCAATTGAGCTTTTCATCTGTAAGTCCTTTGTACCATATTATTAGTATTGTTTAGAAAATTCAACTCTTTAAGATGCATTTTCTTTCTAATAAAAAAGTTATAGGTTTCGAAAACTGCATTGTCTTTTCAATTTAAGTAAAAGGTATGTTGGGAAAATTATTGACATTAAGATCATTGATTTTTTGAAGAGTACCATATTTTGGGACATTCCAAAATGGAATAGGGGACCAATAATATGAGACTGAGGAAATAGTATAATCGGGTTTTGATGGGATGTGCATGAATCCTGGTCTCCTAGTTAGGCCAGGGGTTTGGGGGCTGGAACCTGGAAGGCCTTCAAGCCAAATACAACTATTGGGGGAATTTTTGGTTTTTGGGTATACTTTAAATTTTCTATGCCCTTTATTCAGCGTGCTATTCACCTTTCAAAGAACCTAGTGTTTCATGATAGAATGAAGCATATACAAAGAGATACCACTTTATAGAACTCTTCTGGATTATGGAGTGTTTTCACATGAGAAGATCCATGGATGTCAATCGAAAAAACATGTTAAGCAAGGCAGTCACCATTGAGAAGCTGAGGCTATGCTCAACTTCAATTGACTTTTGAACTTGAGTGCAAAGGAGTGAGTTGCTACAACATTCATTATGTTGAGAAGACAAGGAGTTTGATATTTTGATGGGAGATTTATGGGATGTGTATGAAGGTTAATTGACTATGTTGGTTATGCTGGGGGGTTGGAACTAAGGAGCTGGCAGGCTCCTGAGCAAAATTGGTGTTCATACAATTTATATATATGCTTAATATGTCATTACAGATGAAACATATTAAGCGTGTATATATGTGACATCACATATTCACGTTACAGTTAGAATCAATAATACTTTTACATTTTTTATCCTGTAAAAATATAATGAAACTAAGAGCTGTAAGGATTTTCTTTTGCCAATATCAATGGAAATGGAAATTCGAATGCCTATATCGATTGGTTGTTTATGCGTAATATGGATCATAATGCATATCGGTGACATTTAGGTGATGTTTCCTGACACTGGCAGGTATCTTATATTTTATTGACAGAACAATTCATTTCTCTCAAGTTTTTCCTCACTTGTTCAGTGATGTCCACTATTTTAATTTGCTTTGTTTAGCTTGGACATCTAGTCTCAACAAATTTAAGTCCTAAATAGATTCCTTAGCTTTCACCAAGTTCTTCTGCAAGGTTTTAATTTAAACTTAATACGCTTTTGAGAAATGGAATTGGGCTTCAATTTGCATTTATTGTTAGGCTAAGGCCCAAAGCATTCTTACCGAGAACTCTCAAAAATCTCCTCTTATAAGATGTACCTTTCTTCAGGTTATTGCTGCAATGGGTGGCTTTGCATACCTAATGGATAAAGATGGGGCCTTCAGGAACTCATTCAGTGATAGTTGGGATCGGATTCTGTCAAAACATCCTATACCTTTTTATTATTGTATAGGTAAATATAATCGCTTCCTGCAGTTATTTATATGTTTATTTAATTTACCTTGTAGGATTGAAAATCCTAATTGTAGTTTTCATACTAATGGACATGGTTATTTATAAAGCCAAACATGAATTTAATATGTGTCATGTCTGTCTCTAATGGAATTTGTCTTATTTTCTGCATTGGAGTTTCAACCATCAACTTGCTTTGATATTCTCTGTTGTTTTTAATTCATATCCTGGATATCATTACTAGAAAATGTTGGTGTAAGTTGTGTGCTCAAAGGCATTTATACCCACTGTTGATTGATCTTTGCACTACCTGTACCATAATGTATTTTGGCTGCCCCCTCTTTTTACATGTGAATAAGTATCCCTTCCATATATTATGTTATGAAATTCCCCCCTGTAAAACTATTTATGTCAGCTATTCTATGGGCAGTATCTTCTGTGCCGGTCTTGCTGTAGGCTGTAGCCCATAATTAACTGGAATTAGAACTTTTTCATCTTTCTTTCAACTGATATCTTGAAGTTGTCATTATGGAATAGACTTGCTTGCTGTGGTCTAATTTTTTCTCTATACAAACCACCCCCCCGGTACTTTTTTTTTTTCTCTCTGCTACACACAAAAAACACATATTTTGACTTCTTTATTTATGTTTATTAAGAAGGATAATGGATTAGTAGGAAAAGGTTTGTTTCTTATCTTTCTGCGACACACGTCTTCAATGAAACTCTAGAATGCTTGGATTGGTCAGTGGCTTACAATGTTTGTTCTGACTCATTGAATACTTCCAGGGGTACTGGCCTTCTTTGTGCTGCTTGGATTTTTTGGGCTTATACTACATTGCTCCTCCCTCAATAGTAACGACCCTCGGATGGCTGGCTGCCAGAACTGCTGCTATGGATGGGGAATCTTGGATTGTTTTCCTGCTTCAATGGAGGCATGCTTTGCCTTGGTTATTGTTTTTGTTGTCATTTTTGCCATTCTTGGCATAGCTTATGGTTTCCTTGCTGCCACCATGGCCATTCAGAGGATCTGGCAGAGACACTACCACATCCTTACTAAGAGGGAGCTCACTAAGGTAACCTCTGAACATCGTTTCCTGTACATGTTGCGCATTATGGTCTGTTGTAATGTGGAGTCAATAGTTGGCCAAGAACTTAGCTCATTTGGCATCCTTGCCGCCTGTCACTAGTTGACTAAGACTTTACCCAGAATAGACAATGTTTGAGATACTAGATCATTTTTTACTGTCAGCTTTAGATATCATCATATCAATAATCATTTCTTAAGTCAAAAAATGCTTGCTATTGACATTTTGCAGGAGTACATAGTGGAGGATCTTCATGGTTGTTATGCCCCACCAAAATTGGATCCAGAACATGAAGCACGTCTGAAAATGCTTAAGCTTTTGTAGTGATGAAGGGGGAAGTGAAGTTATGTCTTTTAACGTGCTGTTAAATTAATCATCATTTGGTTGTATTTGTTTCACAACTTTGTTTAATACAGTGGGGAGGAAAGAGAACGGTCTTATATTCTAAGTGCTCAGAGGTATGTAACCAATCTTGCAAAGCTAAGTGAAAAATATTTGGGAAATGGGCTTATATAGCCACCTGTGCTGTTATATATATATATATATATATAGAGAGAGAGAGAGAGAGAGAGAGAGAGAGCTTGCACCATTGATAGACCTTTGAAATGAGCAATATGTCACACAATGCCTCCATTTTCAGTTTAAAATAGCTGTTTCGGTTTGTGTAGATCAGAAATAAAAGATAAGTCTGGATGGGCCGTTCTTGTACTCTGCCATTGCCTCCTCAGGTCCTCGCATTTGCTCGTCAATTGGCTGACCTATTTATGGTACATTCTATGGCCTGTTCCACTTGGCTGTGTCCATCATTTTGGAATGAGTTGTGTGCTTTATGTAGCTCACTGAAGGGTGTGTTTTTTTTTTTTTTTTTTTTTTTTTTTTTTTTTTTTTTTTTATGCAACCATTTTGGGTTTTTCTTGTAACCTTCGCATTTAAGCAACAAATTAATTGACTACGTTATTTTTTTATTTTATGCAACCAAGCTCAGCAAGCAACTTGCTTGCCTCCAATTGAAGTGGCGTTAAAACTTTGGAATAATTCTAACATGAACTTTCTTCGCAAAAGAACCTGTCCACAACCGTTGAAACTCTAGCACTCAAAAGAGCTTCTTGGAAGGCAACAACAACGAATCGAATTCACTGTCGAGGATTAGTCTCTGGTTTCAAGGAAAATCAACTTAAGCTTAAGGTTGAAAAACCACGAGGGGCTTCTTTTTTAGGCTCTATGAGAAGGCCCGTTTAGATTTGAGCTGTAGATCAACCTTCTTAGGTTAAAAATCTGACCTCAAGGAATATGTATAGATAAGCAAAAGGTTAGAGGCAAGACAAACTTCAAGTTATCAGAATCAAAATTTTGTAGTCTCCCTTAAAGGCCTCACTAACTTTCTAAAAAGTTTTAACGATCGCTTGAGTGAATCCAAATTTTGCTCAACCAAAACTTAAGATCTTAAGAGCATGTTTGGAAAGGGGCTAACTCAAAATTTATAACTCAAAACTCATCACTCATATCTCAAAACTCTATGTCACTAAGAACCCAAAACTCTTTTACTTCTTATTTGGTTCATAACTCAAGACTGTGTCATTTTTCTCGTAAGTTCACTTTATTCCCTTTTTTAGTGGAGCTCACAGCCTACCTGATGATCAGAACAGTCACTGTTGTCTCCTTTTACCCAATATAAATATTGTTTTATTTGTTTCCTTATCTCCCACACACTCCAAAGCTGAAGCATTTGGAACAGAGAAAGCTTCAAACAATACTGAGATGATGTGACAATACACTGAAGGGGATTCCACACAATTGCACTTATTTTTGAAAACTGCCACAAAACTCATTTCTCAGATTTTGAAAACAACTTTTCATGAGTTCTAAGTTTTCATTCTCACAACTCAAAAATTTGAGATATGAGTTATGGTAACAAAAACTGAAAACTCAACCAAACATTATTTCAGTCAGTGGATCCCATGGATTTTGAGTTTTGAGTTAAGATTTTTGAGTTATATAACTAGAAACAACCTAATCCAAACACCCTCTAAATATCTTTGATTAGCTCTTTGATAAACCATTTGAAGGGGGGTTGTTGGTGTGTTGAGCTTAGTCGATTTGGGCTTGGCAGGGAGACAACTATTAGGAGGGGGAATGGGAGATGAAAGTTAAAGGAAGAGAATTGTTTCTAATCCCTTCTTTGACAATCAAGCCAAGGATAGTAGTTTTAGGGAAACAATTACCACACCGTGTTGCTATACTTGTCGAAAACCACCAAGATTGGCACAGTTAATTGTGGTGTGGTAAGTGTAAGCGGTGTCCTTAAGGTTGAACAAACCTATCAACACTTGTCCTTACTCCTTACCAATTACCATCCAAATTGGACCATCTAGAGTACCTATCTATTATTGAATTTGACCCGAGTTTTACTCCTAATCAACCAAAATCAATATGATTTTAATTATTGAGTATGTATGAGAGTGTGATGATTAATATGGTTTTTTGCAGTGGACTTTTTGAGTTTTTTTTTTTTTTTTTTTTTGGGGGGGGGGGGGGCGGGGGGTGGTTTAAGGGTGATGGTGATGTAATTAGAGATGTAGGAGAGACGGTCTCTCAAAAAATAAATAAATAAATAAATAAAGATGTAGGAGAGACTGTTGGAAAGAAAAGAATAAGGATGAGAGAGAGAGAGAGAGAGTAAAATATATATAGAAATTCAAAAAACTAAATAAAAATATCTTTTGTGGCCAAAATGATATAAGTTTTAACCTATTGAAACTAAGTTATTTATAGCTTGCTTCTCAAAAAAAGAAGAAGTTATTTATAGCTTAAGTGTCATTTAATGGTAATATCACTTACAGAATGGATGAAAGTATAACATTAAAAGAAAAAAATTGACAAACTTTAGGTTTTAAAATCTAAAATTTTAAATATTAAAAATCAAAACCAAAATTACTCTAGACTTTGAGGGTTTAATTTGCATTTTAGTAATTATGTCATAGTTTAGTTTTTAATATCATTAGACGTCATAGTGTTTCATGATTTCACGTAAAATTGCATATGTTTTCTAGGGCAAAAAAAAAAAAAAAAAGTGAAACCATGTACACTTTTTATATATGCTTTGTTATCCCAATCCATTTAACGAGCTTGATGAAAATGTTGTTATATTACAAGTTACAACATGATAATTAAAAAACGCAATTTTGTTACAAGTTCTAACAAAAAATAGGTGTGCCAGGGCAATTTAAAGGCGAAAGCATTTTGGTAACTTTGCATACTAAATAGCCACCGTCCATAGGAATGGTACTGTTGAACAAAAGCTACACTAGAAGCTGCCTGTCACAATCGCATTAATTACTCCACTTACCACCACCAAGTATTCACTTCAATATTAAATGTGATGTGGCTTGACCATTAGTGGAGTTCTTAATCAATTGGGAGGAGCATTCCGCTGGCAGGGCAGACGTAGCGTGTCAGATCCCACCAAAAAATAGTATAGTGGTCATGATGACTTTTTAGGACTAGCAAGTGCTAGGAAGGGGTATAAATGCCCTCCCTCATTCATTCAAAGGTAAGCTTTTTACATCAGATAAATAGTATAGTTTTCAATTTATTTTTACTAAGTTAAACTTCGAAGTGCTCACTACTGCCTAGCGGATTACTGTGCTTTGTTTGTGTGCATGAACCAAAGAACCCAGGTATCCAACTAAGAGCATTCACATGTTTTAGCACCTATAATACTAAAAAACATTCTACATCAAATGTGTTAAATTTATATTTTTTTTACTACTTGGCTCCAAAAGGCTGTCCTCTCATGCATTTTCCTATAACTACAAGTTATACCCTAAAAAAATTATCTTATTTGGTTTTTTCTCTCTTTTTATTAAATATTTTTACTATAGTTACCAAAAAATAATATTTAAATAAAGTAGTAAAAGAATAGAAATTTTTTTTTAGAAAGAAAAATAATAAAAAGTTAGGTATATTATAAAGTGAGATATTAAAATAGACAAATTATTATTGTAAGGTAGGAATTTGTTCAACCCTGCATCTAATTGTTATACGACGCGGTGCCAGGCGCGATGCGTCTTTTGCCTTCGCACCGAGTGTAGGACCAAGAGGCCGACGCATCGCGCCTGGCACCGCGTCGTATAACAATTAGATGCAGGGTTGAACAAATTCCTACCTTACAAAAAGCGCTTTTTGGAGGTAAGGAGTGTAAGGACTCCGCCCCCATCTAATTGTTGTCCGACTGCGGTGCCTGGCGCGATGCGGTTTTTGTCCTTTGTCCCCGAGTGCAGGCATGAGCAAGCAAGCGCCTAGCTTGGACTTGTATTCATCGAGTCCCACATCGGATAGAAAGAGCGCCCCACTACCCTTTATAATGCTTCAGGAGCTTGGGTAGTGTACCATCACTCACGCGTGAGTGATGGTACACTACCCAAGCTCCAGAAGTGTTGTAAAGGGTAGTGGGGCGTTCTTTCTATCCGATGTGGGATTCAAGTTAAAGCTTGTGGCGCATCCTGGCGGTGTCGTATAACAATTAGATGTGGGGGGAACAAATTCCTACCTTACAATTATTATTATTGTTATTATTTTTTTTAAGTTATTAGCTAAATTTTCTCCCACCTTTTAATACGAATGCTCTAAAAAAAAACAAAGAGCTACCAATCCCCACTTGCACCTTCCCAAATTAGCCACAATCAAAGTTAACCCCCACAGTCCCCACCTACAAAAGGATTTTGCATAAGCTGCC
The DNA here is from genome assembly GCA_023736055.1 of Quercus glauca. Classification (NCBI taxonomy): domain Eukaryota; kingdom Viridiplantae; phylum Streptophyta; class Magnoliopsida; order Fagales; family Fagaceae; genus Quercus; species Quercus glauca. The sequence continues at coordinate 18,125,335 of CM043316.1, read as the reverse complement.
AAATTGGGGCAATGCCAGCTGCTCTCCGTGAACACCTATAATATACTCCTAGCTGTTACTGATGTCGTAATTAACACTAAACAAACTGTATAATTTGTTCGGTGCAACATAAACATTGCCAGGACCGCAACAAAACGCTGTCGTTTATTCACTTTCTCCAATCCCGCTTCCACTCGTAACGGACCTAACAAACCAATGGGCACCGAAGCCAATAGATAACCAACACGTGGCAAACAAAAAAAGCAAGAAGCAAGCCCCCGTTTATAAAGGAAAGACGACGCGCGGTTGTTCAAAACAGAAAAAGGCTTGTTTTTAGCTTTAGCCTTTCCGATTCCTAAGCTCGCCGGCAAAATCTCACATTTCCACATAAAAAAACAAAAAAAAACACACTGTTTCTCCGCCAAATCTACCGTCGTCCCCGGCGAAAAAAAAAATCCCCGGGGACTCAGGCGATCGTTTTGCATTGTTTAGTAGCGAAGTGTGTGTACTATAACGTAATTGAATTGAAGAGAATTTGAATCTCCTCTCTCTGGTCTTCGTTGAAGAGAGAGAAGACGCCGATTACCATCGGCGTCGCAACATTCAGGTTTGTGTTTCTGAAATATATATAACGGAGAGAAATGCGATTTTTCCTTTTCTTTTTTTGTTTGTTTCTTTTGCATGGAGGTTCAGTACGTTTTTGTTCTTTTTAAATCCATGGCTTAAATATGCAAATATTTATTTTTATATAAGTGCACTGAAAATTCGGTTTCTATTTTTATTTATTTTTTAAAATTTAAGAATGTAGGTTGCTTTTCCCAATTTTATGTGTTGCAGTGATCTTGTTCATGAATTCTTGATGAGAATCCAAGCCATTATCATTTTTGTGTTTTTTTTGCTTCGCGTGCACAGTCATAGAGCCTTTTCAATATATATATATATATATTTTTTGTATCTGAATTGTATTTGATATTAAGAACTTATTCTTGAGGCTTACACTTGATAGAGTAAATTTGATATGGTAATAGGTTGTAAACCATGCTTAAAAAGCATGGAAACATTCAATAATAGTGATGATGAGATGGTCTCGGCTTTCAGTTGAGCATTATGAATGAGTTAGTTTTCACCAAAATTAAATCAGATACGTGGTTCAAAATTAGACAATAATTATAAACTAATTTGCATTCAATTTGGACTCTAATTGTGCTTTGACTTTAACATTATATATATATGATTGTTGTAATGAGATCCCAATGGCTTCTTCAAGGTTGGATACTGGATATGAAGCAGCCATCCAAAAATGTAGTTGCTTGCTTCTTCTTTTTTAATAGCTAATTTCATCTTTGAATTATGTGTCAAAGTTTAAGTTCATCTATATTCTCAATTATTCCAACTCATGAAGTATTGAAAATGGTTCAATTGCCTACACTTAGCAATAAAATTAACTGTCCGAATCCTATAAATCATGCATCCTATGAATTCTCAGTAGGAATTAACGTGAATGAGAACTTGAATTGTAAAGTAATTTTGCAAGAGTTCACTCTATTTTCAAAAGGAGACTGAAGTAAGAATAACATTGAAATGCTTCCAACTTTCAAGGATTAAGTTGATACAATTGATAGTCTAAGAGCGAAATTGAACTTCAAATTCATCAATACATAATTTAAAAACCAAAATCATAATTTGCTTTTTTTTCTATTGTTACTTTTTTTATGAGGTGTATGGAGCTACGAGCTCTTTGAGTAACTTTATGATCCTATAGTACATTCTTTCCCAGGCAACATGTACACAGTGATTACTGGGATGAAATTTGAATTTGGGTCAAAACATGCTGAACCCAAGTCAAAGAACCACCAGCTAGCAGAATTCTTAGGCTTAACTAGTAGTTTCTTGATTAATGGTTATGGATGCAGTGTTGTGTCTAATCCCTGTGCTTTTTCGTACTTTCAGGAATGGATAACATAAAAAGCCCATTCAAAGGGATTGTAAGTGACTTCAAAGGAAGAATAGCATGCTATAAACAAGATTGGACTGCTGCATTTTGCTGTGGTCCCAGGTTCTTCTTCCCAGACCCCAATTTTTTTCCTTCTTTCCTTTAATATTTACTTCAGTGGGAGTTGCATTGTTATGAGGCTTCTTTTAACGTAATCACATTTGCATATTTTCCAGGATTTTGGCTCCGACTACCTATATATTCTTTGCTTCTGCACTTCCAGTAATTGCTTTTGGAGAACAACTCAGTAGAGAAACAGGTTGATCATCGTCTTATTTCTGGGTATTAGACCCATATTTATTCCTGTTGGTCTTTCGTGCTGTCATGAATGTATGGTTTAATTAATTTTCTTTCCCCTCAGATGGAAGTTTGAGCACAGTGGAAACTCTGGCTTCTACTGCTCTTTGTGGTATCATACACTCAATAATTGGTGGACAGCCGCTTTTGATTTTAGGGGTGGCAGAACCCACAGTTATAATGTACACTTACTTATACAGTTTTGCAAAAGGGCGGGCTGGTCTTGGACAAGCGCTGTTCTTGGCTTGGGCTGGATGGTAACAAGAATGAAATTTCTTTTTCATACTTTAATCTCCAAATTTTTATAAGTTGTCATTTTATAAGAGCAATTTTAACATGTGTAGGGTGTGCATCTGGACAGCTCTCCTACTCTTTCTTTTAGCAATATTCAATGCTTGCACCATCATCAGTAAATTTACAAGGATTGCAGGGGAACTTTTTGGCATGTTGATTGCAGTTCTCTTCATTCAACAGGCTGTTAAGGTATGTGCTTGAGCAGAAGTAAACCAAAAATGAAGAATAGTCTTATTTCAATGCTAATGAAGGTGATATTCTAGATTATCTTAAGTACTGTGTATTACATTCACAGGGAGTGATAAGTGAATATAAAATTCCTGAAGCTGAAGACGCAACAGCAGAAAAGTATCAATTTCCGTGGCTATATACGAATGGGCTGCTAGGAATTATATTCTCCTTTGGTCTACTCTTTACTTCTTTAAAGAGCAGAAGGGCAAGATCATGGCGGTATGGCACAGGTCTGTGAAGTGATTTTATGAGAATCTTTTCTGCAACAATCTCATCTGAATGCTGAACTTTTTACCACTAAATGCAGGATGGTTCCGAAGTTGTATTGCAGATTATGGGGTACCTTTGATGGTATTGGTATGGTCAGCATTGTCATTCAGTGTACCTAGTACAGTTCCTTCTGGAGTTCCCAGGAGGCTTGTTAGTCCTCTTCCTTGGGAGTCTGCATCATTGCAGCATTGGACAGTAATCAAGGTAAAAGTGCCTGTTTTCTCTTGGAGACCATATATACTTGTGTCTGGTTACTGACTAAATCTTGCTTATGAGGTTACATCTGCTATTAGTTAATGCGTTTCTTTTAACTTCGTTGTACGTAATCAATCCAATAAGCTGTTCATTCATTATTAATGTAGACTATTGTGAATGGATATCTGAGTCTTTATTCTTAAATTATGGAATGTCATAATTTTAATTACAGGATTTGGGGAAGGTGCCACCAGAATACATATTGGCTGCCTTTGTGCCAGCAGTGATGATTGCGGGTCTTTACTTTTTTGACCATAGTGTTGCCTCACAAATGGCACAACAGAAGGAGTTCAATCTCAAGAACCCACCTGCTTATCATTATGACATCTTGATTCTTGGGATTATGGTATTGTAGTTATTTCTTTTTTCCCCTTTTGGTTGTCACACAAGTAGAAGTAGCTTTTGTTTCTGCGTAAATGCTTCTTTAAGATTCACATGTTGCTTTGAATACATAATTTAGACTTTGCTGTGTGGATTAATTGGACTTCCTCCCTCCAATGGGGTACTCCCACAATCTCCCATGCACACCAAGAGTCTAGCTGTTCTCAAGAGACAGGTTGGTTGATGGATTTGCTCCATTCATGGAGGCAAGATGATATGTATATTGTCTTATACAGTTCAAATTCTGACTGCAGTTGTTTAGAAAGAGAATGGTAAAGAGTGCCAAGGAATGCATGAAGCAAAAAGCTAGCAACTCGGAAATTTATGGCAGGATGCAAGCAGTGTTCATTGAAATTGATGCAACTCCAGCTGTAAGTTTTCTCGTTCTATGCCAGTCAAATTTCAAGGCTTACCAGTGATTTTTAGGGGCAAACTGGTAGCTGTCTCATTTGTCTGACAAGAGGCTTTGATGCTCACTTTCTTGAAATAAGTAAATAAGGAAACACTTGAAATAAAATTTAAAAAAAAAAAATCCTGACAACTTTTATGCCACAACCTTATGAGGGAACAAGTCACTGATCATGATGATATTGACTCTCAGAGCATTCACAGGATGTATAATTTTAGCTATTTAGCACCAATAAAATTATTTTATCTATTTTACTTATACACTAGCTGCAGCAGTGGTTTTATTGTGCTGCAAAGTTGTGGGAGGAAAGTTGTGAGAATAGGAATAGCATTTTGAAATATTGCATCAATTATTTCCTAGCCCCTAATAATGGTAGGACCATTGCAGCCTTCAGTAGCGAATGAGCTGAAGGAATTGAAGGACGCAGTCATGAAAGGTGAAGATGGAGGAATCCAAAATGAAAAATTTGATCCTGAAAAGCACATTGATGCTTGCTTGCCTGTCCGGGTAAATGAGCAAAGACTAAGCAACCTAGTACAGTCACTTCTTGTGGCGGCATCATTATTTGCCATGCCTGTAATAAAAAAGATACCTACATCAGTTCTTTGGGGATATTTTGCCTACATGGCCATAGACAGCCTCCCTGGAAATCAGTTCTGGGAAAGAATGAAGCTGCTCTTCATAACTCCTGGACGGCGATACAAGTAAGTGAATTTTTTTCTTCTTTATTTTAAGATTGAATGATTAGGTACTCCATTCATGTTTTCACACAGACATATTGATTACTTTGCTGGATTTGAAACTACTTTGGACAGGGTTTTGGAAGGAGCACATGCCTCTTTTGTGGAGTCAGTACCATACAAATATATTGCTACATTTACACTTTTCCAGTTGATGTATCTTCTAGTTTGTTTTGGAGTTACATGGATACCCATTGCTGGGATATTGTTCCCCTTGCCATTCTTTCTTCTCATAAGCATCAGACAGCATATTCTCCCCAAGCTGTTTCACCCACTTCACCTTCATGAATTGGATGCGGCTGAGTATGAGGAAATACCTGGAGTTTGGACTCACAGTCATGGCATTTCATTCAAGGTATGAGACCTCACCATGTTTATCTGACTTGACAGAGACTAAGTTCCTTTCCTGATTATTATTATTGTTGTTGTTGTTGTTGTGTTTTGTTGATTTGATCTAAGTACTGTTTAATGGTTGTTAGGTGATTTTCATTACTTATAAAAAAATGGTTTTTTGGTGATTAAGATGATAAATAACTATAGGGTGTTTGGAAATTAATCTACAAATGAACTAAGTTCACATTTTTCCTAAGTATATTTCGCCAACTTCATTTTATTTAAAAGAATTGAAAAAAAAAATTGCCCTATGCAAATCACTCTAAAAAGACAATGTGGTTTCTGGGCTCAAGTAGCTGCTTTGGTTTATAATTTGTTTGGGGGTTTTAAAAATTTATGAAATTTGGAACTTGACTCATCCCATTTCCTTTGGGGTTTGCTCATGCCCTAAAAAGGAGTGTAAAGAATAACTTGGCTTCTTTTCAGTTTTTGTCAATGGCATGCATATAAACCTTATAGAATCAATAGGAGATGTTAACTTTATAGCTTCAGTTACAGCTTTTGTTATGTTCAACAAAAAGAAAAATTTAGGATCCAATTTGAGCTGCAGACATATGCTTCTGTTTATTAGCTTTGAAGCAACTATTGAATGGGCCTAGAATGAAATGGTGTTTTATGGTGCCAAAAAAATTCTTGTGATTTCTCATTCTGATGTGAGACATTTGTCATGGTCAATTTAGTTTTTTGCATTTAATCTATGATTTATGATCTATGAGCAGGACAAGGAGCCTAATCAATCTGAAGATAAAGGTAGAGAAGTAGAAATGTGTGATGCCGAGATATTGGATAAGCTGACCACCAGCAGAGGAGAGTTGAAGCTTAGATCTGTAAGCTTCAGTGACAATGTCCTCGCTCAGGCAAGACTCTTTGATTTGCTCCATTTTTAGAGATGTTGACTATGCATGCACTGTAGTGGCTAACCCATCAGACAAATTTGGCTTCCAGAAAACCGAAAAAGAAATAATTTTCAACCAGTACGCACACAAATATAAGTATTCAAGACGATTCCTTACCTTCTTTGCTTAAAAAAAGGGTTGGGCAACCACTTCATGCAAGGCCTTGTTCAGTGATCTTAGCAGCACACACCTACTGAGGAACCAGTGCTTGATGGACTTAGATAGGGGAATAGGGGATGGTGAACTGTAGGCACTCCCTTAGGTGAGTTCAACCATAGCTTAATCTCAACCAACCCCACTGGATTTCCAGTAGTATCAACCAGTGAGTGTCTTGAGAACCAACTTTGGATAATGTCCTGCAAGAGAGGATCAAATACACGAGTATAAATTTCAAATAATAATGACATACCAACTAAAGGTTTTTTTTTTTTTTTTTTTTTTTTTTTTTTTTTTTTTTTGTGGTGGAACCAAAGAAAAAAAAAACACTATTCTTCTTCTGGAGTACTTATGATTCTTCATATGAAATAAACAAATTGAATTTGCACTTTCTACTAGGAGTATACTATCCCAAGCCTGCTATGGACATGTAAATGGAAAGAATTAGATGTTCTTAGAGATATTAAGACTCAATCCTCAAGATCGAAGTATATTATATATTCTAGTCTGAGTTCATTGTACTAGGATCTTGTTGTAGTGCGAGCAAAATAGTCATATTTCTATTAGTAGTGTACTTAACTTTGGGTTTGTCTACTATACATACCTTTTAATGAGTTTGATGTAATGCACAGAACTTAATATTGAAGATGTAGCAGTGAAAGGCTTTCTACTATGTATGTAAGCCTCTAAGGCCAAACCGCCGTATTCTCTTTTTCTCCGTCTTCCTACTTTAATTTTTTCTTCATATTTTTCATGTATTTTATCACTAAATCAGGGCCACCACCTCTGGTGTCCACTGCCTAATAACTTTCACTTTGTCATAGGACACTATCCACTATCACACCTTAAAATATCAAGTCTAGGGTTTCAAGAGCCTTTCTTTTCTCTCTTGGTGCTCCTGCTTGCAATGCTCCTGCCACAAGCATCTTCATTGCCTTTCAAGCGTTACCCTTTCTAGATTCAAGCCTTCCAACCATTCTTTTGAGTCTCAAATCATATTAATTGATACATTGTAAGCTGTTCTACACAAAACCATGAAGATCACCACTAGAAGTCCCGCATGCTCCCAAGATTTTTTTGTGATGTACTTCCACAAGCCTTCAAACGATGACATCTTCTCAATCACATACGTCTCATTTGCATCACTCCTCTCACATGTGCCATGCATCTCATGTGCCAGCTTGCCCATGTGGCTTCTCCAATGTCTACACCATGTTGTAATCAACTTCTATCACACGTCTTCACTAACTTCTATCTCGTGTCTTTATCACCTCTTTGTGTCATTTGCATGCCTATGCTTCTACCATGTATCCTACTTTGTAGCTACCACATGCCACTTCTCGATCTATCCTGTATCTTTCATGAATTGTCATAGATTGGTTGTTAATTATAATTAACTGGATTAACTGTTTTTACCACCATAATTTTCTTAAATCGGTTGCTTTTCCACTTGACTTTCATAGGTCATTTTCTTCATTCAGGCTCTCCAAAAAAGGCCCAAATGAGTGTTTCAATCAACCAAGGTGTTTTTACTAATTTTGATTGCACTCAAAAGGGTACTTGCATTTTTCTTCTACATTTAACCTTAAGCTTTCCTTCTGATCACACGTCTTCTTTTGGCCGAGTATCTCGAACCACACTAATTGGTAGCCTTCTATGTTGGTTATCTTTTTGGTCACTTGTCTCTTTCATCTTAAGACCATGTTGCCTGTGACTAATAACCTTGATTGGATCTCTTTCTAGTCACATGTCTCTATCATACTAGGGTAAGTTCTTTTGGACCACACCTCTCATCAATAGCCTTCTTAGGTATATTGTACCCAACTACATCAAACTTCAATCACCATGTACATTTGGACTTCATTCCAACCTGTCATCTTGCGCTCAATTTGGTTTTGCTTGATCCACTCCATCTTCAATTTGGTTACACTTTCTTTCCAAAATCAATGTGTTTTTAAGTTTTGCATTAGAGATATCAAGGTCCAATCCTATTTAAAGTCCAAGTTTCTTATATATCCTATTCCAGGTTCATTATACTAGGATCAACTTGTAGTGCAAGTAATCATGGTACTGCTTATAGTGCAAGTTCTATAACCCTAGATTACTGTGGAGCGTAAAAAATAAATGAAGAATAACTTCAATTAAATAAAATTCACGCTCCCTCCCAAAAGTTTTTGACATCTCTGTGTTGTAGTCACATATTACTATGTTCTTGTATAGAATGCTGAATTGGTACTTGGAAAAAAAGAAAAGAAAGAGAGAGAGAGACTATTGAGAAAGAACTTCTTCTAGCAAAGTTGATCTATTTTGATGTGTTAATTAGGACCTAGTGGCATGCCATGTATACCTACACTCTCTCGTTTGTGTTGCTGGACTCTTTTCTTTGTCATACTCCCTTCTATTGCTCTTTTGTTCTTGCTTTCTTATGAGATGATAATATACTTTTTGTTTCCCCTTGGGATTTTTATTGTAGTTATGATGTTTATGAAAATATTTTAAGGATAAAAATAAAAGCAATCTTCAAGTGAAACCCCTCAACATGGAACCTCTCCAACAATAAAACTACATTTAAGATTCGTACTTTTTCAGGCATTGGTCGCAGCATGTATTTCATGCATTGATAACCTTCAGTTTGCATGGAAATATGTTGAATGTAGTGAATTTGATTTGTACAAATGCAGATTCACCCTGAGGAAGATGACTTAGATATTGGGAAAGAACAGTTTTTCTAAGCACAATAAGATGTGGTAATGCTGTTTATGATCAAGTTCAAATGGAGGAAAGGAAGAAACTACCATCTTCTATCCTCCCCTTTTCATAAAGAATATGTGATGCAGAAAGGAAGGAGAAAGGATGGAGGCACAAACTGATGCACAAGAATATATATATATATATATATATATATATATATATATATTTTTCATATACTAGATCTTTGACTCAGAGGTGAGAGAGATAACAAAAGGATATAGGTAATTCATTTTCTTCATGTATTAGATCTTTGACTTGGAGGTGAGAGAGATAACAGAAGGATATAGGTTACTTCGGCTAGAAAATCTTTAAATTTGTAATACCAAGAAAAGCAAATCCAAGCACCCCTTCTTTTCCTATTCTTCTAAGAGCAAGACCTTTAATTTTTTTTTTTTTGGTTGGGTAAAAAGATAGAAATTTTAATGGTATTTTTAATTTTTTATTATAAAACTTAATTACAATGATAATTCTCAACTAAAATTGGGTTTAACCAACCTAATCAGAGGCATACTTATTCTTAAAATCCGAATTACAAAGTTTCTTCCCCCACAAAATGATGTTATATAAAACAGGATCTGGGTAACAATGTGAATCGAATTGTATAGTTATAATAAAGATTTCCAAGTTCAAAAAAAGAAAGAAAAAAAAAGAAAGAAAAGGAAAATCAGAAGCTGGCTTAGAAATAGATAAGGCCCGCTTGATGGGTGCTTTTGTATCCGGGTCCAATTACTGGCCTTAATGACACTAATGGGTATAACCGCAGAAGATATAAAACGTATCTCCTGCGTCCGCTCCACATAATTTTTCACTGCTAGTGGCCTTAGCAGCAATGGATCCCAAAAATGTGGGGGACTCAGTTGTGTGAGGACTTACTCGTATTGTGAGAGGCATGCTGCATATGCATGATGCATAACCAACAATTTTGGCTAAGGTCAAAGATTTACAGGACATTATAGTTCGTTGAAAAGCTCTCGTTGTTGAGATTTGTTGGATTAGATTATGTACTTGACTGTATATTTAAGCATAGAAATTCCATTGCATTGACTCCTATGCAAACTTAAAAAAGAAAAAAGAAAATCTTTACATTGCTGTCACCTTGACTTGCATGTGAGAACTACTCAACTGCCACCCTTTACACACACACACACACACACACACACACACATATATATATATATATATGATACACTCAACTACCATCGTTGAATGATGCTAAAATGAGCAAAAAGCAACATAAAGAAAAGGTCGTTACCCAAAAAAAAAAAAGAAAAAGAAAAGGTCGTTACCATATTGTGACCCACATATCCACCCAAGATCGAAACAAGGCTTTGCATGAAGACAAGGAAATTCCAACTATGAATGTCCTAAAACTACTACAAAAACCCATTAATTTGAGTGCCTTTGCTGTTAGGTTCTTGAGTTTCAACATAACTGACAAAAATAAGATGATCACCATCTCTAATGACCTCTATATCATCAATTTCAGCTCCACTTTTGCTTAGGACTTTAGTGGGAACAATTCCAAATTTCTTAGCACCAATCTCAAGTAGTTCCTGAAAAGTCCCTGGAAGTAACACCAGTTTTCCAGCTAGTTCCTTTTCTGGACAACTAATAGTCACTCTAGCGGAATTACCTCCTTGGTTTCTAGGACTTCTTGTAACAGGGAATAGAATGTCTCTCTCCTCGGTATGAGCAGCGGACATTATGCCAAATAGTGAGTTGTGGAAATTATTTGACCTACGCCTTGGACGGGATTGGGTCCATGATCTATCTGTTGCACCAGGGAATGAGCCTTCCTGGGATAATGGACACATTGTTGGCTCACTAGTAAATCTCCCAAGGAAACGAGTCCCATTCTGCCTCTCTGGAATTGGAATGATGGATTGAGATTTTGGCTCTCTACTAGATTCGAAAATGGTTTTAATGTCTTCGTGTCCTTGTTGGTCAGCTAGTGTCCTTGGGGTCCAACCACCAGAGTCTGGTTTGTCAATATCAGCACCCTGATCCAAAAGGAACTCGACTATCTCAATGTTGCCTTCACAAACTGCAACATGAAGAGCCGTGGTTCCATCCATCTTAGAACTCGTGACATCTCCTCCATAACGAATTATTTCCTTGAGCAAGTTCAAGTCGTTTTGCCCAGCAGCAGTGCATGCAAATTGACCAATATCTCCGAAGTGTAAATTTGCACCACCGTCTAGTAGCAGCTTGATCACCGTTTCATGACCACCCAGCATTGCCTCCCATAGTGGCACATTCCCTTCCGAGTCTGTATACACGCAAAATTAAATGCATCACTTATATTACTTATTGAGTCACTCTTATGAATAATCCATGTCTGATATTGACCTTAATTTCAAAAATCCAATGAATTTAAAGGGAACTTAACTCAAACTGCAAATACATTTTGGATGCAATATAAAAATAGAGTTGGGTGTCAACAGGATGCCATTGCACAAGGGCATTAATACATCTCAGCAGTACAGGGTATCAAAATAATTTGTAATAGTATTAATGTGCAGAAGACTCAAAAGCATAACTGTGAAACACCATTATCTAGTAAAAAAGAAGGTGACCTCATGACATGAAAACCCATATCTGAAAATGTAAACAATAACACATTGGCATGTGCAGATACTCATAAATTAATCACAAAGAATTCTGTAAATACAGTCAACAGTAATGAACCACTTGATCTATACTTAAAAAAGGAAATTTTATTTATTATGTCTCCTAAAATTATTACCCAAAAATTAAATAATAGTGGAAGGAGTTTTCTAAATCATTTAATTTATCATATTTAGGAGGGACAAGAAATGGACTTGTACAGCACCTGGTATGTATTTAAATTACTAGCTCAGTTATGTTCTTATCAACAATCATTTAGAAGTCATATTTGAAGTTTGAGTGTGCGTGCATGCCTCCAATCACAAATTAGAGGGTACAAACAGCTGGTTGGATAAAAATATCAGAAGGTCAACATTAACTTCATAAGATATTTTAAACAAAAGAAATGAATCTAAAAAGAATATTATTAATAAGCTGCTTGACAAAATAGGAAATAGTAAACAACTGAACTACAAATAAAATTCTACCTTACCATGTCAGAATTGAATAAAGTATTGCTAACAACCAATCAAACGCACATGGCAAAATAATACAAGCTGACAATAACATTTCACCCAATTCCCAAATTTAATAAGAAATAAGGAAAAACATTCACTAAAAAATAAAAAACCCGGTGACTTGAATTTCTATAGATTTGCACAAGTTGTAAAATATACCCACAAATGTTCCAACAAATAATTATCCATTGGCTTTATGGATGCCATATAAGTTCATTCACATTCGGATTTTCTTTATTGGTATTATTATACTAAGTTTCAGTTGAAAATAGAATTCAAATTGGCATTCCAATCGACAACATTTCACTACATTAATTATCTTAAATTATTAGGAAATTTGTTTAGTTTGAAAAATAAGTTATGTGTATAAAATATTCCTCACAAGGGGGGGCAACTTATAAAAATAAGTTATGAGAACAAATTAAAAGACACAATGAAGCTAAATGATATCAGTACACATTCAATGTATCAAAAAATTGAGAAATATATAAGGAATGCAAGAGAAAGATTTTAAAACTTGGTTTAATGTTAAATTATATACATCTTAAGAAAACTACCATATTTGCAACTGGATTGCACAAACCAACCTGAAGATGTTAGAGAATGCATTTTGCCTTAAAATTGTTGCAATCTCATTGTCTAGATCTACCTAAACAAAACCTTTTGGAAGGGAAGTAAGGAAGAATGACAGTGGAGCTAAAATTTGGTAAAATATTCATACAATCAATTCTGATTCTTTGAAGCATTCATAACCACTTTTGTGAAATTAAAGAACAAAAGTTACAAACAGTCCAATGATTAAAAAAGTGCAAGCAAAAGGTAATATGATAACAATGCTGTGTATATAAGTCAAACACAATTGGCTTTGCTTAGGGGTATATGCTGTTGGCTAGAAGGTACCTCTACTATTTGGATTTGCCCTGTAATCAAGTAGTAGAAGCACACAATTCTCACTTCCTTTGGAAGCTGCTATATGCTGATTTTAAATAAAACAAGGAAGTAATTGAGAAATAAATATTAGCCTTTCGCATTTTAAAAAGTTGCTGAATAAAATAGACGAAGAAGCATGTCACACACCAGAGCTGTCCTGCCATTGTTGTCTGATTCATTTGGATCCAGGCCCCGTTTCAACAACTGATGCAACAAGAAGTTATCTCCCCTAAGAGCTGCAAAGCATAGACTAAGAGGTAGGTCCATTCTACCACGAGCTAGCATGTTCTCTGTCTCCACCAAAACTTCTGACATTATTGGGTCGTCAATGTCTTTCAAATGCTGCCCACCAAGGAAAAAAAAGGCACATAGTGCATTATATGTCAAAAACTTATTCCGAATCTAACAAAATCTTGTCCAAGACTTGGGATACAATTTCATAATTCTACTTCTTCTTTAGAAAAAGTGGCAAGAGTACAGATTTTTCCAGGCAGGAAAAAGATTTCTACATGCTCAAAGGATTAGATGTCATTAGATTATATAAAGTAGACCTGAAGGAGATTATTCATGATTATGGTCCCATCTCCAACATTGGACTGAACAATATTCAGGAATGTTGTACGGTTCAGCCGTAGTAGCTGGCTCAACCTTTTGGTCCGCACAGTAAAAAGCTGTGGCCTATAACAAAGTACCCCAATCTCTCCACAGAGGTCACCAGTTTTTGCCTCTCCAACAACCTGCAATCATTTACCATGATTTTTTCAGTTAGCATCTCTATATAATGGGAGCTGGGACATATGTTTCAAACCCACATGCAACCATTCAAAGTCATAGAAAGCTGTCCAGAGAGTTTGAGAGATCAGGCTTACCTGTTCAGCTCCATTTTTTAGGGTCAGTAGATCCTGTGTAGTAATTTAAACATCAGAGGCCATTATTTGCTAAGTTTCATTAAAAAAAATTGCACTTATTAATTAATCTTAAAAATAGTGTAGCTCTATTCAACTTGTCCTTGATATTTTGAGACATAAACACATTGAATTATTACCACAGCACCAGTGACAAGTATGTAGAAATCTGTGGGTGCTTCATTCTGCAAGATCACATCTTCCTTGGGAGGAAAATACTCAGCTTTCATCTCTGAGACCTTGAAAATTTAGTGGGGAAAAAAACCAAGTAAGCATTTCGAGAGAAGAATTTGAAGATTGGAAGTTGAGAGATGAGACAGCTTTTAATAAATTACCAGCTGGAAAAGCAAGTCATTTGAAACCCCTTTAAACAAGTACACCTTATCCACAAGAGAGTAAAAAAGATAATGAGAAATGCTTGACCGGATGGCTTTAGGAAGGGAATCAAGTGTTTCTTGCTGCTGGAGTCCCTCTGAGTCTGTTCTGAACTTCAAACATAAATGTGCAAGCATCTGATCTTGCAAGCGAATGGGCAGTTGGTTTCTCTGAGCAAAACTTGAGGCAGCTTGAATGGTATCCCTCTGGAAATTAATTAGAGAATGGTTTAAAGAATGAAATTAGAAACTAACAAGCAATAAATAAAAAAACTCTCTCTGGTTTTTTATTTGAATTGTGGAGTATCCATGAGTACAATTTACTCACAAATTTTCTTGTTCGACTGGTCCCATGAACAACCAAGTTTGTCATGTTTCCAATCAAATATGCAGTCAATCCAAGGTTGAAAAGCATGAAAAAGATATCAAAGATCATCTCCCGTGTATTCACTGGGTGCAAATCACCATAGCCAACAGTTGTTAGGGTAGTGATGGACCAATAAATTGAAGTCACATAGCGGATCCACAAACTCTGATGAAGAAAATCCTCCATTGTCGCTCCAATCCACGTCTTTTTGGGGTCACGATAGCGTGCTGCCAGAAGATAATAGAAACATCCAGCACAATGAACCGCAAAAAGGGTAACCTGTAAAAGATATTCAAATCAAAATTAGATAATGCAGTAGGAGAGAAATGCTTTTCTGTCACATACCTAGTTATAATGAACTTACACAAATTAGTTTTGCACATCGAACCCAAAAGTAGTTGTAGTTCCTATCTTTTTCCAATCTGTATTATGGAAAAACAAGCCCCAATTAAAGACAAAAAAACAAAATTTTCTCTTGGGGCAAAACAATTTCCAGATAAAATTATCAATTAAATCAAAAAACTCATTTTCATAATGTTTTCAATAGCTGGAAACTACTCATAAGATGAAAAACCTCTTCACCTTGAAAATAAGGCACTAACTCTTCGCAGACGCCAAAGGCGAAGCATGTTGAATAAGCCATAGGACCCAAGAGCTGAAGGGGAAATCTTCCGAGCAAGCTCTGAAGGGACTGTGGATATGACATCAAAGGCCAACCAAGATTTTGCATACTTCCAAGCTATCTTCTTTGGATTGTCGACGAGTAGGTATGATAATTTATCGAGGTAAGCTACAAAGAAGGTAAGAATAATGTCCAGAGCGAAGAATCCATTGACAACATTATCAGCAATTGACAGTGGTCCCTGTGGTTTTCTAAGGAATCCAAATTCAAATGGCGACACCCAGGCAGTGTAGATGACCAGAACAACAAGATAAGTCTCCCAAATCCTGCCACAACCAATTTAAGTCTGAGCAAATTTTAGCAAAATGATATGTCATTTATTAATTTCTTAATCAGAATGTCCAGAAACTTTTAACATTCCTCAGAATTACTGGATATTAATGGATCACAGTGTGTAAAGACTTGAGATCCTTATTTTTCTTTTTCTTTTTTTGAAGGAAGACTAGAGATCCTTAATTATGCAAAGGTGTTAACATATTTGCAGAGTTTGAATTTATATTCCCACCCCCCCTTTGGTCATACTTAAAATAGTATTAAACGAAGAGGAAGAAAAGGCCAAGGCAAACACTCTCACAGACACAGTCACACTATGAAAGTAGGAGCCTACCGACCGTTCTTTGAAGTCAAACCAGATTCAAAGCCTCCAAGTAGCAGCAACTCTAGTCTAGTCTAGCTTGTGACAATTCGCAGAGAAAATTGTAAAACTAATCACGAGCGACCACTGTATTTTTCTTACTTTTTGAATACCATTCCAAGATTCCAAATCCATGTGAACAATGGAAAAACATCATAAACACCGGGAAAAAAAAAAAAAAAACTTTTTGCAAAAGAAGAAAGCGAGAAAATAGTATCTTGAAAAAGCTTGAACTTTTTTGGCAAGGAATCAACTAAATTGTTCTCCGAGATTTGAGGAGAAAATTATTACACAGATTGCAAAAAGTTTCCAACCAAATGCATTTTCCGGAAAGTAGAGCTGAGAATGTACATAAAAATAAAAAATAATAATATTAAGAAAACAAAACAAAGAAATACTTTTTAGTTGCTCGAGAAGCATCACATATTTTAATATCTTTCTTTTCCGCATGGCCACTAAAAAAATTACACAAACAAACAAGAAAACGATATAGAACTAACGCAAAATAATAGTAATAAAGAAAATAAAAAACAAGTTCAAAAATAACAAGTCCTGATTGAAACATACAATAATCTAAGTATAGGAAACAAAACTTAAAAAGAAATAGAAAAAAAAAAATACTATTAGTTACAAACGAAGCATCACAAGATTCAATGTTATCTTTTCCAAATACCTGTCATTAATAAATATACAAAATAAGCAAAGCAAAGATTACTGTTCACTCAATATAGCAATAAATAATTGAAATTAAAACAAAAGAAACAAATTAGTAAACTCAAAACTTAACAAATCGGTTACCAAAAAAAAAAAACTTAACAAATCAGGAAGCACCATTGATGCTTTCTGTGCTTTCTGTTTTTTTTTTTTTTTCGTGTTTCCAAGAGAGACCTCTTGAATTCAAATCCTGGCCTTAACTATTAATGTATTAAAAAAGAACAAAAAAAATCCAGTGCAAATCCAAAAACACAAAGGCAATAATACAATATAATCATTCATTCATATATGTATATATAACACACACACACACACAAAAACAAAAACTAAAAAAAGTATTATAAAAAATCTGGGAAAAGAAAGGACATAGATTCAAACAAAATAAAAAGAAGCCCAGAAACAAAAACCAAGAAAGTAAAAGACTGTGCACCTGTAACGGCGGTCATAGGGCGATAGAATGAACCTCCTGAGCTTGATTCTGCGTGAACTTCTTGCTCCAAGGGAAGGCAAAATCCCTGTGGAAAGACTGTAATGGCTACCATCCCTTGACAACTGTTCAATCTCTTCTTGACCGCACACTGAAACCCTGAATCCCGCTCGGTTCATCAGAGCATCCATTGTTAGCTAGAAACGCTGAAGAAAACACACACTCTATACTTTTTCTTTGTGTGTTTTTTCTAATACAGATAAAGAAAGCGAAGCAGAAGCACCCAGGTGTTGGAAATTAATACGTTATGGTAGTACTTCTTTCTTTGGTTTCTTTCTT
This sequence comes from Quercus glauca, assembly GCA_023736055.1. Classification (NCBI taxonomy): domain Eukaryota; kingdom Viridiplantae; phylum Streptophyta; class Magnoliopsida; order Fagales; family Fagaceae; genus Quercus; species Quercus glauca. The sequence goes on along the minus strand of CM043316.1, from coordinate 18,107,793 downwards.
TTATGCGATATGTGGAGGTATAAGACTGTCCCTCCTTTTATAACCACGCGGTCACGCACCGACTCGGTCATAATTACAATAGGACTCGTTTGTTCTTTCTTCTTTGTTCTCCTGAAGGGTTTATAAATATACAAGCGCGGTTAATTACACATATAATTCTAGTGTACTATGTGCCACGTAAGTTGAGATCGTGCATTCAAAATATTAGGGTAAACTATCTAATTGGTCCTTATCCATTACACTATATTTTAATTTAATCCACTAACCTTTCAATTGTGTCAATTTGGTCTTAACCTTTTAGTATTGTGTTAATTTAGTCCCTACCGTTATCTTTTGGATGAAAATTTATGATGTGTCTAATCTACCGTTATCTTTTGGATGAAAATTTATGATGTGTCTAATGGTCAAAACAAAATATTAGCTTCCGTTGATTAGACAATAAACTTAAATTTTATTTTGGTCATTTGTCATGTTAGCAATTTTCATCTAAGATATAACATCAGGGACTAAATTGACACGACATTGAAAGGTCAGGGATCAAATTGACACAATTGAAAGGTTAGGGACTAAATTGAAATATGGTGTAAAGGTTAGGGACCAAATATGTAGTTTACCCAAAATATTATTTCACTTGCATTAAGAAATCCTATTTTAAAATACGGTTTTAGATTTTTACAATTATAACTAAAATTGTGTCTTGAACAAACAATTTTCAAGTAGTGTGTTTGAAACACAATTTTAAACAAATCAAATTGGTATTAGTAAATAAAAAAGAAAAAATCAATACAAATTTAACAACTCAGCAGTAGTGAAAGTTGTTTTGGTCCTTGCATTTATTTGTCAAGAAAATCCTTTGACCTTTTTGCCCCTACCATACTCCTTAAAATGGGATTTATATCATTTTTGGAAAAAAAAAAAAATCTAAGATATGTTAGCTTGATTTTATAAATTTCATAGTCACAAAAGGTTGAAACTCTTCTAAAAGGGGGAAAAAGCTTGTAGTATTTTATAAGGTTAATTTCCCTTAAAATTGTTATAGGATTGTGAGTTGTATTTACTTAATTATCTTGTGAATCAATTTTGATTTCTAAAATGCTAACTTAAAAAAAAAAAGTGTGACTTGGCCAATATATATATATATATATATATGAGAGAGATAGAGAGAGAAGTTGACCATAGTTATGGGTAACTGTAGTAATATTTCCGTCCCTAACCAATACTCAAGAAACCTAAACAATAAGAGGGTCATAGACGCTCGTTCAAGTGGATTGAACTGTAGTCCAATGTCAACCTCACCAACAGAACCAGCAGTTTTTAAAACTCTTAACTTGATCTTATAAATTTTGTACTTGTAGGGGTGATAGGCCCAGGAGTACATATCTATGAATGCCGGGAGCCCAATCTGAGGACATTAAGTAGTCCGAGGACGGGTAAACACTTTCCTAACAATTCATGTTGGTAAGTAAAGAGGTGAAGTCTGATCACAATCAACTAAGAAAGCGGTCTGAGGAGGAATACTTCCTCGGCTGAGCAAAGCCGAGGTCAGAAGATGTGGTCTGACATCAAGAGCAACGTTCCGGACGATTCCACTGATAAGGATAAATATCAAGAAGGAACAAGACAAAGGGAGGCCATGAAATATCTAAAAGGAAAGCTGTTACCACCGCATTAAATGCTCTGCAGCTAACTCTCTGGCCGCATTAATGAAGAAATGATACCTGAACAGTATATTTCAGCCTTATAGCTACTCCTCAAAGACTTCAAGAAGGTGCTGATAGGACAATGATCAACACCAGCAATCTAGTCTACACGTGAAGGGTAGAGATGAAGAAGGAGGATAGTATAAAATAGAAAGAAGATCCTAAGGGAAAGGGGATTAAGAAATTAAGAGAAAAACAATGTAACAATCAAGAACTAAATTTGTAATCAAACTTGAGAGAAATATATAAGAACTAATCTCTTCGGATTGTGCTGAGGACGATTTTCTTTAGATTAAACCAGTCTATCTTCATTTTCTTGTCACCTGAATCTACTTTACTTGTTGTCTAATTCATTAAAGCCCAGTTTTCCAACCCACTCTTTACAAATTCATTATATTGGGCTTTTTGGGCCTAAGTTCATGCATCCTTTGGGCTAGAGACTCAAATCTAGTCTTTATAGTACTTATTTTGGTGTATGTATATAATAATCTTGTGACATCAATTTAATCAATTTGAGTTTTGTTTTTAATTTTTTTTTTAACTTCTATATGGATGTTGAAACATACAATAATTAAATATTTAAAGGATACTAAAAGTCGCATAATTTAGTGGCATCATTTACTTTCTTATAATGCTTTTATATGTTTAATTTTTAAAATTTTAATTATACGTTACTTAGTTTTTTTTTTCTTCATAGCTAGTCATTCTAAAGCCACAATGTGCTTCTAATACAACAAATTTCACAACTTATTAAATTGCTAATTATGATTAGTGACTTAGTGCAACAACATTTTCAATCAAACAATCATTAACATCATTTTTTATTATATACTAATCACAAATTATCACATTGGAAAATGAGTGTGAGTTAAAGAGGTTTAAAGCTTGTACTGTGTATCCAAGAGTTAGACCCTTTTGGATATATACTACTGTAAATTTCTTTAAAAATCTTCTCCCCTCTCCCCATGTGTGTGTGTTAAAAATATTTAGTATTCTCAAAAGAAAAAACAATGGGTTAATCCCACATTGAAAAATGAGTGTGAGTTAAAGAGGTTTAAAGTCTGTGCTGTGAATCCAAGAGTTAAGTCATTTTAGATATACACCACTGTAAGTTTCTTTAAAAACCTTCTCCCCTCTCTCCATGTATGTGTGTTAAAAATATTTAGTATTCTCAAAAGAAAAAACAGTGGGTTAATCCTACATTGGAAAATGAGTGTGAGTTAAAGAGGTTTAAACTCTGTGCTGTGTATCCAAGAGTTAGACCCTTTTAAATATACAGCACTGTAAGTTTCTTTAAAAATCTTCACCCCTTTCTCCGTGTGAGTATGTTAAAAATATTTAGTATTCTTAAAAGAAAAAACAGTGGGTTAATCCCACAATTAGAAAATGAGTGCGAGTTAAAGAGGTTTAAAGTCTGTGCTGTGTATCCAAGAGCAAACTTTCTCGCCTCTTCATCTGTGTGTGTGTTAAAAATATTTAGTATTCTCAAAAGAAAAAACAGTGGGTTAACCCCACATTGGAAAATGAGTGTGAGTTAAAGAGGTTTAAAGTCTATGCTGTGTATCCAAGAGTTAGGCCCTTTTAGATATACACCACTGTAAGTTTCTTTAAAAATCTTCTCCCCTCTCCCCGTGTGTGTGTGTTAAAAATATTTAGTATTCTCAAAAGAAAAAATAGTAGGTTAATCCCACATTGGAAAATGAGTATGAGTTCAAGAGGTTTAAAGCCTATGCTGTGTATCCAAGAGTTAGGCCCTTTTGGATATACACCACTATAAATTTCTTTAAAATCCTTCTCCCCTCTCCCCGTGTGTGTGTGTTAAAAATATTTAGTATTCTCAAAAGATTAAATATTGGGTTAATCCCACATTGGAAAATGAGTGTAAGTTAAAGAGATTTAAAGTCTGTGCTATGTATCCAAGAGTTATGCCCTTTTGGATATACACCACTATAAGTTTCTTTAAAAACCTTCTTTCCTCTCCCCGTGTGTCTGTGTTAAAAATATTTAGTATTCTCAAAAGAAAAAACAGTGGATTAATCTCACATTGGAAAATGAGTGTGAGTTAAAGAAGTTTAAAGCCTGTGTTGTGTATCCAAGAGTTAGGTCCTTTTGGATATACACCACTGTAAGTTTCTTTAAAAACCTTCTCCCCTCTCCCCGTGTGTGTGTGTTAAAAATATTTAGTATTCTAAAAAAAAAAACAGTGGGTTAATCCCACATTGGAAAATGAGTGTAAATTAAAGAGGTTTAAAGCCTGTGCTATGTATCCAAGAATTAGACCCTTTTGGATATATACCATTGTAGGTTTCTTTAAAAAACTTCTCCCCTCTCCCCGTGTGTGTATGTTAAAAATATTTAGTATTCTAAAAAAAAAAAAAAATCACCTTAACACTCACATCACAGAAAAATATCGGTTGTATGTTAACTTTGTTGTTCCAAAGTTGCAAATCTGCACGTCATACTGGCCAAATTAGGGGATGTATGTCATTAGAGGTCTATCCATTTTGCGTATGTTAGTATGACACAAGGAGAGATATAAAGCGCGTGAGTTGCATACCATATTGTCACGTATTCTCATGGTTTTGAAAACTAAAACGGTCAAATTTTTTGAAATGGGTCCAGTTCTCGGTTTTTCGGTTTTCATAGTTGAATTGTTAGATTTTTTGGTTTTTATCGGATCGATTCTATGTCCGGTTCCTGATTGAACTGCTTGGTCAGGTTCAGTTTTTAAAACCATGTGTATTCTACATAAGATAAAATAAATAAATAAATTATATTGATAAGCATTATTATATATTTCTGGTACATTAAAGCGCGTGATTTTCTGAAAATACTTGAGGTTATGAACTTGTATTAAAAGTATGCATTTGAATCTTGATTATAATCTAGCTTATTGTTTTTTTTTTTTTTCCTTACTATTTGTAGGTTTCACATGAGTCTACCACTTATATTATTTAGCTTTTACCTTTTATCTACTGTATCTTTAACAAAAAAAAAAAACTAGATAAATTGTTTCCAAATGGACACTAAATGATATTTCTTGCCTTAATTGATGGTTACCTTTTCTTTTATTTTTTGGCCAATAGTCTTGCAACTCAATTGATTGGCATCTTCTAGTGTTTCCAAGTGAGACATACATGGTTTAAATCTCCCCTCCCCATTATAACTATCGAATCATACAAATAAACCTTTTCCTTAAATTTTTTTTTTTTGACTGGAAATGATTACCATATCGACATCAATATCAATATCACATAGTATTTAATAAAATTTGGATCCAAAAATCTATGGTTTTGCCAAGTGTATATTATAGCTAATTGCCACATGTATTGTAACTTCTTATATTATGGTAGTCCTACAACTAAAAAAAATTTTAAAAGGAAAAAAAAAAATAAAACATTGGATAATGGATTTTTTTTTTAACTCCCCTCCAGAGGTCTACCCATTTCACCGATCATGTCATTATCTAATTATATTGTTGAGCCTTCAATTCAAATGGCAATAAATTTATTATTATTATTATTATTCCCTTTTACTTGCTCGACTCATCAAAAGATCGTTTTGTTATATGATTCCTATTAGATCTAATAGTGGAAAATTATTATTTACATGCCATATATAAAATCAATTTAAATTTGACACCCAACAATAAACATTTCTTTTGATAAAATTACGGAAAATGTTGAAGCTACAATAAAAAAAGTATATAAACTAATGTGACAAAAATATGATTGTCATTTAAGCAATAAAAAATGATGGTTTGAATTACTTTTTGGTGATTAGTGATTTAAAAATTTGTAAGACTTATATAGTAAAATTTGTGGTATCCCTACACTCTAACTTTTTTTTTCCCCTTTTGGATAATATAGGATAATAAAACCTAACCCTAACTAGGAGCAAGAACAAGATGGAGACAGACCTCCGCCGAAATATCAAAATCAATCAAGCCCAAAATGGACTTTGAAGGTGAAGAAAAAAACAGCAAAATTAATAGATTGGGTTCTTCCCAAAGAAGCCGTAGCATTAACACACTTGTTAGCCTCTCTGAAGATGTGGGAAACACGAGAATTAGGTATCCCATGCAACAGCAACCTATAATCATCGACCAAGGTCATCAAATAAGGATGAAATTTAGACAAATTTACAAGATAAGAAACCACAAGTAAAACATCTAACTCCACATAAACATGGGAAAAACCCATGGAAATAGCCAAAGAAAGCCCATCCCTAATCGCCCAAAGTTCAACCATAACACTAGAAGCATGACCAATTTGCCGAGCGAACCCACAAATCCTCTTGCCATTATGATTGCGAGTACCCCACCCCCCCCCCCCCCCCCCCGGAGCCCCAACCCACCCCTTAACCAGTAGAGCCTAGGTTACCTAGAGAGGACCCATCTGCATTAAGCTTGGCCCACCCAAGATCACGGGCATGCCATTTAACCACTAAAGGAATGGTTTTATAAGGAGTGAGAGAAAGCCATGAAATGGCATAGAACTCACAAGCATTAGAGACACATAGGTTCATAAGCCTAGAAAGAGCTCCTACCATCGACCAAACTTAGGATTAAACCCAATTTTGTTCTAGTGAAGCCAAATATACCAAAGACTAAAAGGGAACAAAATTTTCCAAGGAAAGGGGTGGTTAGGAGCTATAGTTGAGGAGAAGTAATTGAGATGAAGCCAATCCATCAAAGGTAGATTAAAGGAAGCCATACAAGGGCTAGGTTGTACAACCTATTCCAAACAATAATGGACTCATGACAGTCTTTCAACATATAAGTAATAGTCTTCGGTGCAATCTCGCATCTCAGACGATTTAAGTAATACTACGTCACTCAATAGATTTATATTGTCTGTCAATTTTGAAAAATCTACCATTGGATTACATTTTCTTTTTTATATCCTCCATGCTTGCAAAATTTCAAGATTTCAAAAAAAAAAATCAATAACTATGTCATCAATCAAATATTTAAATGTTGAATTTCTGTATGTTAAAATGATACAAAAAAGGGATCGAATGGTAAAAATATTTTTGTCACAAATTTCGATATGTATGTTAAGAACATAAAGAACTTGTAATTTAATGGTGAGATTTTCAAAATATTAATCCAATTAAATTTATTTGGGGGGGGGGGGGGTGTAACGTTACTTAAAGTTATATAAGATGTTCAATTAAAAAAAAGGTACAAAAAGTGTAATTTGATTTTCTCATAATCTTTTTTACAACTTGTTAAATTGATAAGTTGTTATTGTTTGTTGTAGGAGAAATTATTTGTCACACCAAGTAAACTATATCCTTCTCTCACATAATTGTGAATCTCATATGTGGGACAGGACCTACATATGGTTTTATATGGACACGTTAGGATACAAACACAATCCCAACCCATGTTATATTAATATAAGAAGAGAGTAATAAGGAAAATTCTTAGGTACTTCTAGAATATAGTGAAATTAGATTCTCATCTCTCACATTCATGGTGAACCCACAATTAATTTAATGAGTAAACTCCACTATGAATGTAAGAGAAGATAGCACAATTCACTGTATTCCAAAAATACCTAAAAATTACTTGAATAATATACCATATGTACTAGAGTAAATAATTTCACATGTTGTAGGAAATAATACTACTTTATTGTCTACTAAACTAGGCTTAACTTTTGATTCTTGTCTTCGTTAAGTGTACTGTTGGGTTTTGTGGAGCCTAATTTATGTTTGGCCCGTTTTATAGCCCATTGTAATCCTGTGCGCAAAATATAAAAGCCGTTTTTTTGGTGATTAGGTTTTTTTTTTTTTTTTTTTGTCTTGTTGTCGTGTTTTAGAGAGAGAGAGAGAGAGAAACACTGTAGCCGCACTTTTGTATTTTTCCCTGATAATAGTGAAATCCCTGCAACTCCGTGGACGTAGGCAAGTTGCCGAACCACGTAAATATTGTCTTGTGCGTGTGATTGTTTTCTTTTAGGTGTGTTTTCTCTATTTTTTTGTTTCTCACAGGTTGGGATTTCGAGTTAAATTCCCTACAACTGGTATCAAAGCCTAGGGTTAAGTTTGAGTGGGAGCAATGGCAGGGGAAGCAGGAAAGGCATCTGGAATAGAAAAGTTTTATGGCACAGACTTTGCGTATTGGAGGATGCAGATTGAAGATTATCTCTATGGAAGGAAATTGCACTTGCCCCTTTTGGGGACAAAACCTGAGGCGATGAAGGCTGAGGTGTTAAGGACATATTTTATGTAGTTAGCTAATCCTTTGACAAAACGCACTTTACTTGTATTTGGGTAGATCTAAGTTGTGTTTAATACTTGAAGAAACATGTTGTTTAAGTCTAGTATTAAAGCCATGAAGATTGGACCAAGAAACAAGTGAAGAAAAGGTGTTCAATAAAGCTGGACAGATAGCTCGACACCTGCGGATAGATATCTCGATAGCTGCTCGACACCTCCGTGACACCTGGCTATCTGTCGAGCTCTTCAGCTGATTCTTATCGCAATCTCGATAGCTGGTCGATCGATCGAGAAAGTTTCTGTCCTCTCGACACCTCCTCGACACCTCCTCGATAGCTGTCATTAAACCTCGACACCTTCTCGACACCTCCTCGATAGCTGCTATCTGTCGAGGTTACGGAAATTCAGCTTTTTGATTTTTGGGCTAGGCTTATGTATTTGTGTAGGGTTTCTTTTCTCACAACCCTAGACCTATATAAGGCTTATTTTAGAGGCCGTCACATGAGAGAATAAGAGAATAAGAGAATTCAAGGAGAACATATGCAAAAGATTATTCTCTCTGCTACTGCATTTTTGTGCCTTAGGGTTTTGTAACCAAGTGCTTCTTGATCTTCATTCTTGATGAAGAGAAGAACTTTGCAGCCAACATCTTCTTCTAGTTGGTGATTGAAGTCGCGTACTGGGATCCGCGCAATTGGTTAGTCACGTATTGGGATTCGTGCAACAAAAAGGGTGGCGTTCATATATTGAAGAGTCCAGAGGTTCTGAAGCGGTAGAAGGTTTCTACTGTGAGTTCATCTACGGGGATTGTAGAGTCTAGGGACAAAGGTTTTGTACTAGATCTGAAACTTCTCTTTACTATAGTGAATTGCTTTTCGGGAAGGTTTCCCCCCAGGTTTTTTACTGTGAAACTGGTTGGTTTCATTGGTTTTCCTGGGTCATCATATCTTGTCTTATTTACTTTTCCGCTGCATATTATTTTGACATGATATTGATGTTTGTTTGTTTTAACAAGTTTTATTGATAATAAATCTAATTAACAACTTGGATTTAAAACTTGTTAATTCTATCAACCGGGGTCTAAATTTCCCAACAAGTGGTATCAGAGCGGGTTCACTCTGATTGGATTAATTTCCTGAGTGTGATCCTTGACCCCCGTTGTCATGGATTCTCTTGATTGCTTTGATATGCATGATCTTGTGTTGAATGATGATGATGATATTCATGATGCCTATTTTAAGCTTTATAATTTTTGTATGAAATCTCTTGAATGTTCTACAAAATTGAAAGCTAAATTTAAAAAGGCCAAGCTTGAAAAAGATGATTTGATTACAAAATTAGATGAAGCCAATAAGTTGAATGAGAATTTTAAAAATCAAATTTTATCTCAGGTGGACAAAATTAAAAGTTTGGAAGAGCAATTAGTTGAATCTAAAACTGAAATTGAAAAATTGACTAGTTTCAAACTTGTTGTTGAGCCTAACTCAAAAGAAAAGGAATTTTATATTCCTCCTTTTAAAAGGAAAAATCAAGAGTTAAAGGCTAATATTGCTAGGATAGACAAAGGTAAACAATCTGATGTTTCTAAACCTATGTCTAAAACTCCTCCTAGGTTGAATGATAAATCTGAATTTGTCCCCACTTGTCATCATTGTCATATTGTTGGTCATATTAGGCCAAATTGTCCTAAGTTGAGGTCTCTGTCAACCTCTAAGGTTAGACCTCCTTCTTGGAAGCCAAGTAGTTCTAAAACTGCTCATGTTTGTCACCATTGTGGTGTTGCTGGACATATTTGTCCTAATTGCTTTAGGTTGTATCCTCATAAGCAATTGTCCAAACGGTCACAGGTTTCCTCTCAAGGACCTACACCTTTGTTTGGAGAGTTATTAAAAGTCTTGAACTTTTTAACTCAATTTCAGGAGAATTTTAATTCTTCTATGTCCTTTAGTAGACATACTAGGACACGTGCCTTTTCATCTTCACGGCTAAAGACTCGTGCTGTGTGGGTGAGAAAGGAGCCTAAGACTTAATTGTCTTTTCTGTTTGTGCTCTGCTTTAATTCTTTCTATCTAAAGTAGGACTCTATTTGCTTGATCTCTTATCTGTTTTTGGAATCATGCTTTCATGCATCTGCATCTTTCTATCATGCCTTCATGCATATGCATCCTTCTTTCATAGTGTTTGTCTGTTTTTGTTTGGTTGTTTAGTTTTTATTTTGTTTTGTTTTCAAAATAAAAATAAAAAGAGAAAAATCAGAAAAATACAAAAACAGTGTGTGTTTGTGTACATTGGTACTTGTGTACCTTGGATGGCTAATGAAACAGAGTTTTCTAAACTTTGTATCGCTTGTAGCTTAGATGAGCATATTTATGCACAACTAAGCAAGTGAGCTTTGTGGCTCTTATTTGTGATGAGTAAGATTAGGTTATCTCTTAAAACTTAACACTCATATCACTCTTTTTGATGGGTAGGACTAGAAAATCCTAAGAGAAAGGCATAAATAACCATCTCACCACTGTTGCCCGCCAATCATTAAAGACATCTGTATGCTTCGGCATAGCAAAAGTGTGATGTCAAAGACATTTGTGTGCTTAGGCATAGCAAAATTGAAATGTCAAATATCAATGGGTATTTCTTTTCTTTCTCATAAGCCTATGTATGATATGTTTAAAAAGAAAATATGCAAAGAAATAAAAAGCAAAAAGATTAAAAATGCTTTAAAATGGTTGCAAGCGTGTATTCTAGGAGATGTGGGAGTTATAGGATGTACCTCGAAGGTGATAGTCCCCATCAAACAGTTATGATTGTGTGCGAGTTAAAGTTATTTTCTCATATCTCAGATCGTCATAACATGTATACACATATGCAATCTTGCGATGTTTTTCACACACAACACGCAATATTCTTTGCTACTTTTGATACATGTGCAGGTATAATGTGATTTGGCCATCACTAGGTTTACATGTACTTATGTATGCTCACTAAACTGTCTTAACTTATTTTTGAAATATAAAATTGGTTAGACTTGTTTAGTGTGTGAGTGTGTTTTGCATCTTTCTCTTGTCATCCATAGCATCTTATTTCATTACATTCATGCATTTATATGGATTTCTTGTGCCCCCATGATCATCCTTGATCATCTTTATGTCTCTCGGGTGAAGCTTTCTAGCTTCTTATACCCTTTGTCAATCATGACAAAAAGGGGGAGAGAAATTGTGGAGACTTTGTGGTTTCTGTTTATGATTCTACAAGTTAGGAGGAGAAATACATTCATTTGTAAGGGGGAGTTGTGTTTCATTTTGTTAGGGGGAGTGTTTACTTCCTTCTTCTTGTACCTTGGGTCTTGTGACAATTTTTACATACATTGTGCTTATCTCCTTTATATGCTGATGTATGTTTCTTTCACCTATCTCTACATGTGTTGTTTCTTTTCTATCTTTATACACATGTTTCTTTATTTGTATGCAATCTATTATTTCTGTTTCACACAAGATGCCTTGATGAGTTTTGTTTAAGTGTTTCAGAAATACAGGTTGTCAAAGTCTACTTGCCATAAACTCTCTTCTTGCAAAGTTTTTCAAGAGTTTGTGTTAGGATAGATTTTATTGTATTCAACAAGTGAGTATGAGTTGAGTGATTTATAACTTCTCTCATATATTCATTTGTTTGTTGTGGTTTTGTCACGGATTGCCAAAGGGGGAGATTGTTAAGGACATATTTTATGTAGTTGGCTAATCCTTTAACAAAACGCACTTTACTTGTATTTGGGTAGATCTAAGTTGTGTTTAATACTTGAAGAAACATGTTGTTTAAGTCTAGTATTAAAGCCATGAAGATTGGACCAAGAAACAAGTGAAGAAAAGGTGTTCAATAAAGCTGGACAGATAGCTCGACACCTGCGGATAGATATCTCGATAGCTGCTCGACACCTCCTCGACACCTGGCTATCTGTCGAGCTCTTCAGCTGATTCTTATCGCAATCTCGATAGCTTCTCGATAGCTGGTCGATCGATCGGGAAAGTTTCTGTCCTCTCGACACCTCCTCGACACCTCCTCGATAGCTGTCATTAAACCTCGACACCTTCTCGACACCTCCTCGATAGCTGCTATCTGTCGAGGTTACGGAAATTCAGCTTTTTGATTTTTGGGCCAGGCTTATGTATTTGTGTAGGGTTTCTTTTCTCACAACCCTAGACCTATATAAGGCTTATTTTAGAAGCCGTCACATGAGAGAATAAGAGAATTCAAGGAGAACATATGCAAAAGATTATTCTCTCTGAAAAAGAAGCTACTGCATTTTTGTGCCTTAGGGTTTTGTAACGAAGTGCTTCTTGATCTTCATTCTTGATGAAGAGAAGAACTTTGCAGCCAACATCTTCTTCTAGTTGGTGATTGAAGTCGCGTACTGGGATCCGCGCAATTGGTTAGTCACGTATTGGGATTCGTGCAACAAAAAGGGTGGCGTTCATATATTGAAGAGTTCAGAGGTTCTGAAGCGGTAGAAGGTTTCTGCTGTGAGTTCATCTACGGGGATTGTAGAGTCTAGGGACAAAGGTTTTGTACTAGATCTGAAACTTCTCTTTACTATAGTGAATTGCTTTTCGGGAAGGTTTCCCCCCAGGTTTTTTACTGTGAAACTGGTTGGTTTCATTGGTTTTCCTGGGTCATCATATCTTGTCTTATTTACTTTTCCGCTGCATATTATTTTGACATGATATTGATGTTTGTTTGTTTTAACAAGTTTTATTGATAATAAATCTAATTAACAACTTGGATTTAAAACTTGTTAATTCTATCAACCGGGGTCTAAATTTCCCAACATGAGGAATGGGCTTTTCTTGACAGACAGGTACTGGGAGTTATCAGGTTAACTCTGTCTAAGTCTGTTGCACACAATGTTATAAAGGAGAAGACCACAGCAAATTTGATGAAGGCTTTGTCTGGAATGTATGAAAAGCCGTCAGCAAACAATAAGGTGCATCTAATGAAGAAACTGTTCAATTTGAAGATGGCAAAGAATGCATCAGTAGCACAGCATCTGAATGAATTTAACACTATCACAAATCAATTGTCGTCTGTAGAAATTGATTTTGATGATGAGATTCGTGCACTGATTGTTTTGGCTTCTTTGCCAAACAGTTGGGAGGCAATGAGGATGGCAGTAAGTAATTCTACAGGAAAGGAAAGCCTCAAATACAATGATATACGAGATTTAATTCTAGCTGAGGAGATTTGCAGACGAGATGCACGTGAAACCTCAGGATCTGGTTCTGCCCTAAACCTTGAGACAAGAGGTAGAGGTAATAACAGAAATTCAAATCGGGGCAAATCAAAATCCAGAAATTCTAATCAAAACAAAAGTAAATCTAGATCAGGCCAACAAGTACAATGCTGAAATTGTGGGAAAACATGTCACTTTAGGAACCAATGCCAATGGGTCTGTTTGATTACTAGAGAAGGTTCAACATATTCCTAACCTGAGGAGGAATCTGATTTCTGTTGGATAACTTGATGATGAAGGACATGCAATACTATTTGTTGGTGGTACTTGGAAGGTTACAAAGGAAGCTAGGGTATTGGCTCGTGAAAAGAAGACTGGTACTCTATATATGACCTCAAGTCCAAGAGACACAATTGCAGTTGCTGATGCAAGTACTAATACAAGCCTATGGCACTACAGGCTTGGTCACATGAGTGAGAAAGGGATGAAGATGCTGTTGTCAAGAGGAAAGCTACCAGAATTGAAGTCCATTGATTTTGACATGTGTGAAAGTTGCATCTTAGGAAAGCAGAAAAAGGTGAGCTTCTTGAAAACTGGCAGGACACCGAAGGCTAAAAAATTGGAGTTAGTACACACTGATTTGTGGGGACCTTCTCGGGTTGCATCCTTTGGACGTTCAAGGTACTACATTACCTTCATTGATGACTCAAGCAGAAAGGTATGGGTTTATTTTCTGAAAAATAAATCTGATGTATTTGAAACTTTTAAGAAGTAGAAGGCCATGGTTGAGACAGAAACAGGTTTGAAACTAAAATGTTTAAGGTCAGATAATGGAGGAGAGTACATAGATGGAGGGTTCAGTGAGTATTGTGCTGCACAGGGAATTAGGATGGAGAAGACCATTCCTGGAACACCACAACAGAATGGTGTGGCTGAACGCATGAACAGAGCACTCAATGAGCGTGCTAGGAGTATGAGGTTGCATGCTGGACTACCAAAAATTTTCTGGGCTGATGCTGTTAGCACTGCAGCTTACTTGATAAATCGAGAGCCATCAGTTTCCATGAAGTTCAGACTTCCTGAGGAGGTTTGGAGCGGTAAAGAGGTAAAGTTTTCACACTTAAAAATTTTTGGTTGTGTTTCTTATGTTCATATTGATTCTGATGCTCGTAGTAAACTTGATGCAAAGTCTAAAATATGTTTTTTCATTGGCTATGGTAATGAGAAATTTGGCTATAGGTTTTGGGATGAACAAAACAGGAAAATCATCAGAAGTAGAAATGTGATATTTAATGAACAGGTTATGTACAAGGATAGGTCAACTGTAGTATTAGATGTGCAGAGATAGATCAAAAGAAATCTGAGTTTGTCAACTTAGATGGATTGACTGAAAGTACTGTCCAGAAAAGGAATGAAGAAAATAAGGAGAATGCAGATTCACAGGTAGATCAGAGTACACCTGTAGTTGAAGTCCGTAGATCTTTCAGAAACATTAGACTTCCATAGCGTTATTCACCCACTCTAAATTATCTCCTGTTGACTGAGGGTGGTGAGCCAGAGTGTTATAAAGAAGCCTTGCAAGATGAGAATTCAAGCAAGTGGGAGTTAGCCATGAAAGATGAGATGGATTCCTTGTTGGGGAATCAGACATAGGAACTGACTGAATTGTCAGTAGGAAAGAAGGCTTTGCACAACAAGTGGGTATACAGAATAAAGAATGAGCATGATGGTAGCAAATGTTACAAGGCCAGATTAGTTGTTAAAGGGTTCCAGCAGAAGGAGGGCATTGACTACACAGAGATATTTTCTCCAGTTGTGAAGATGTCAACAATTAGACTAGTGCTAGGAATGGTGGCTAAAGAAAATTTACATCTTGAGCAGTTAAATGTGAAGACGGCATTCCTTCATGGTGATTCGGAGGAAGACCTTTACATGATTCAGCCAGAAGGGTTCATTGTTCAGGGACAAGAGAATCTAGTCTACAAACTGAGAAAGAGCTTGTATGACCTAAAACAAACTCCAAGACAATGATACAAGAAATTTGACAGTTTTATGCATAAAATTGGATTCAAGAGATGTGAAGCTGATCATTGTTGCTATGTCAAATTTTTTGACAATTCTTATATCATTTTACTGTTGTATGTGGATGATATGCTCATTGCAGGGTCTAGCATTGAGAAGATTAATAATCTAAAGAAGCAATTGTCAAAACAGTTTGCAATGAAGGATTTGGGAGCTGCAAAGCAAATCCTTGGTATGAGATTCATTAGAGACAAAGCTAATGGTACATTAAAGCTTTCACAGTCAGAGTATGTGAAAAAGGTTCTCAGCAGGTTCAACATGAATGAAGCTAAACTGTGAGCACACCCTTGGGTAGTCATTTCAAACTGAGCAAAGAACAATCACCAAAGACAGAAGAAGAAAGGGACCATATGAGCAAGGTGCCCTATGCCTCAGCTATTGGCAGCTTGATGTATACTATGGTGTGTATAAGGCCAGACATTGCACATGCAGTGAGAGTTGTGAACAGATTCATGAGTATGCCTGGAAAGAAGCATTGGGAGGTAGTCAAGTGGATTTTGAGATATCTGAAGGGTTCATTAGATACATGTCTTTGCTTCACAGGTGCAAGTTTGAAACTGCAAGGTTATGTAGATGCTGATTTTACTGGTAACATTGATAGCAGAAAGAGTACTACTGAGTTTGTTTTTACTCTGGGTGATACAACTATATCATGGGCTTTAAATCTAGGTGAAAATGCACTTTTGGTCCCTACATTTTGGGCCTATTCTCAATTTGGTCCCTAAATTGATTTAGCTCCTAAGTCAGTCCCTGATTTTTAAAAATCATTTTTAAAATAGTCCCTACCGTTAACCCAATGACAGAAAATACTGAGGTGGCAAACAGCGTGTCCTATTTGCTGACATGGCGCTGACGTGGATATTAAAATATTAATAAAAATGCCATGTCAGCATCTATGTCAGCATTTTTAATGACAAGTCAGCACTTTAATTAATAAAAAAATAAAAATAATTTTAAAAAAAATTAAACTGAAAAAATTCAAAATCAAAAACAAAAATTGTTTTTTAGAAGAACATTGTTCTTCTTCCTAGGACATGAACATTGTTCTTCTTCCCAAAATTTTTTTTCGGAACAACATTGCTCTTCTTCTTCCCAGGACATGAACTTCATGCTTCATGTTCTTCCCCAAATCAAACCCAATAAATCCAAGAAATCAAACTCATAAACCACCCAATAAATCTAAGAAATCAAACCCATAAACATCCAGTAAATCAAACCCAATAAATCCAAGAAATCAAACCCATAAACCTCTAGTAAATCAAACCCAATAAATCCAAGAAATAAATATACAAATCCACATTAAAAAAAAAAAAAACAACAAACACGAAACCAAACTCACCAAGACAACTCCATCTCCGAAACACAAACATGGCCACATCGATCTCCACGGCCACACCAATCTCCACCTCCACTACCGACCACCCACCCCTACAGAAACCCAGAACAAAGCGGCAAACTCGATCTCCACGGCCACTCCCTCCTCTTCCCTGACTCACCAACTAGCTCCGAACCCGAGTCCGAACTTGTCCTCCACTTCGAACCGCTCATCGTCGCCGTGGAGTGCAAAGACCTCGCCTTGGCTCAGTCGTTGGTCTCCACGGTGAGGTCGGCCAGGTTCAGAGAATCCGACATAACCAACGCGAACAACAAGCGCATGATCGTCGCGATCCACTGCTCGATCCAACTAGAGGTTCCGTTGGGGACCACCGAGTCCGTCATGGTCTCGCCGGAGTTCGTTCAATACCTCGTCCGCGTGACCAACGAGAAAATGGAAGAGACAAAGAAAGAGAGGATCTGGAAAAAAAAAAAAAAAAAAAAAAAAAAAAAAAAAAAAAAAAAGAAGAAGAAGAAGAAGAAGAAGAAGAAAGACACAAACACAAACACAGAGAAAGAGAGAAACTGAAAAAATGGACACGTCGTTTACCACCTCAGCATTTTCTGTCACTGGGTTAACGGTAGGGACTATTTTAAAAATGATTTTTAAAAATCAGGGACTGACCTAGGAGCTAAATCAATTTAGGGACCAAATTGAGAATAGGCCCAAAATGTGGGGACCAAAAGTACATTTTCGCCTTAAATCTACAAAAGATTGTTACTTTGTCTATTACAGAAGCTGAGTATGTTGCAGCAACTGAAGCTAGAAAGGAGATGATTTGGCTACATGGTTTCTTAGATGAATTGGGTAAGAAGCAGGAGATGGGCATTCTACACAATGACAGTCAGAGTGCAATTTTTCTTGCTAAAAATTCGACTTTTCATTCAAAGTCGAAACATATACAGACAAAATACCACTTTATCCGGTACCTTGTTGAAGATAAACTGGTAATACTTGAGAAGATTTGTGGATCTAAGAACTCGGCAGACATGTTGACTAAGGGTGTCACTATTGAGAAGCTGAAGCTGTGTGCAGCTTCAGTTGGTCTTCTAGCTTGAGGACAGAAGGATGAGTTGCAGGAATGAGGGATTGTTTTTTGGAGGATAGCGGCTGATGTTAGTGATTGAACTAGTCTCCAAGTGGGAGATTTGTTGGGCTTTGTGGAGCCTAGTTTATATTTAGCCCGTTTTTTAGCCCATTGTAATCCTGTGCGCAATATATAAAAACCTTTTTTTTTTGTGATTAGGTTTTTTTTTTTTTTGTCTTGTTGTTATGTTTCAGAAAGAGAGAGAGAGAAACACTGTAGCCGCATTTTTGTATTTTTCCTTGATAATAGTGAAATCCCTGCAACTCCGTGGACGTAGGCAAATTGCCGAACCACGTAAATATTGTCTTGTGTGTGTGATTGTTTTCTTTGGCGAGTGTTTTTTCTATTTTTTTTGTTTCTCACAGGTTGGGATTTCGAGTTAAATTCCCTACATGTACCATTGCACTTTGTCTTTATGCACTTCTTTCTATTTTAAAAAGTGTCATGCTACTATGCATGACAAGTACAAGTTTTTGTAAAGTAGGGAACAAGAGCTGAGACTCAAGTCTTTAAAATTAAACTTCACGTATATGTACATTTAGATTATGTTAAAATAAAATTATATTTCGAAGCACAAAAAAAAGAAAAAAAAAAGTGACATTTAAAATTTCGGAACAACTTTTACCGCAACTTGACGAGGTGAATAATAATCACTAATTAGCAATTATACATAAATCCACTACCGTTTCTCCTAAAATTTTCCATTTGCATTTTCATTTCATATGGACGTTATTCAGCTTCGAATGATTATTGTATCCCTAAATAAGATCAAGTCAACGCCCATCTCATTTGATAATTGACATTCCCAATGCAACACCCAAAAAGTTCAACCCAACTGCCAACAAGTAGACGTTTTAAATGCTTCACTTTGTGCATTTATTTAATCCAAGACCATACATGGATATACACACCACTTGTGGAAACAAGAAAAAGCCCCAATTTCCATCATTAAAAAAAAAAAAAAAAAAAGTCCCATCTCTTTTTGGAGAAATTATAAGCTCTTTATGGTAGACAAGTGACTTAATTCACCATTTTACTAAAAGACTTTTACTTATTTAAAAATGCTGAGTTAAAAATTTTTTTAAATAAAAACTGATTACTAACTTAGTAATTTTAAACAGAAACTGATTACTAACTTAGTAATTTTAAAAAAAATGTAAGTCTTTTAGTAGAATGGTGGATAAATGACGTAGTCCACCAGAGAACTGTATAATTTCTCCTCTTTTTGATCCTGCATGAGTAACATCAATAAATTCACAATAATTTCTAATTAACACGTCACATAATTAAAAAAAAATTATTGTGGTAAACCTATCATCTATAGGTGAGTTGGTATGCTAATTTAAAAATGCTGTGAAGTTTTTGTAGCTCTTTATTGTATTCCAAACTATACAAGATCATACATAAATATATTCATATTGTGATAATGATAATATTATTGCTTTTAATGTGCCCATATCAGTAGTTAATTTAGCAATAATTCGTTCAGATGGGGATGATATGGGCTCAAAATTATTGTAAGAAAAAGACAATAGCATTCAATGGATTTTTTTAACGAAGATATTCAAAATTTAAATCCTCTATTCCCAATTATCAAAAAGAAAAAAAAAAATTGTAAGAAAACAAACAAGACAAATCTTAGTTATAAAATTGATTATAGCCTAAGGCTATAACCTTACCCAGTAAAATAAATATTACTATATTTTTTAAAAATTTAACCATTGAATTGTATGTTATTTATGCTCTTAATATACATGTCAAATTTTGTGTCAATCGGATATCATTTACTATATCATCTATAAGTTTATATTTTATACATAATTTTAAACTATAAAGACTTACAATTTAAACAATTTATTGATGATATAGTTATTGATTTTTAATTTTTTTTTTTAAATTTTGCAAATATAAAAGATATAAGAAGAAGATGTAATCTAATGGTGGATTTGTCAAAATTTACCTCCGATAAAAAGATATTAAGTAAGATTGTAGCCTACAACCTTAGGTTACAACCAATTTTGTAGCTAAACTTTGTCCAAACAAAAATTATCAATATTCTATATGCATCTTTCTTCCATTTAATGGATAGCCGAGTAGTAATATCATCTTTTGTGGTGTGTTTTGTCTAAAGTTCGAATCTCATCTCTCCCCTTTCCTACTATCTGGTTATCTAAAAAAAAAATTCAAAAATATATTAAACAACTAATGTTGCCAAATAAAAAAATCATTAAGAAAAAGACTCAAACACAACAAAACTTTTGAGATTATTCAGTCTCAATCACTCAGCAAAATGTTCTATAAATATGTTTAATATACTTCTACCGTGTTGTCAAGTAAAAAAAATTATAAACAAATCAAGAGCACCAAATCCCAAAATTTTAAATTTGGGTCCAAAAAACTTAGAAACCCAATAACTAAAGTTTCAATCGCATAGCAATTTAAAATTTAAAAATAATTAAAAAAGCCAAACACAGTAATTTGAATTAATAAAAAGAAAAATCGAGTGTGTTGATTTTTCTCGCTGGGGTTACCTAAGATCATTGTGGGATTTGGGTGTGCAAATTTTCTCATCACATTGGAGAAGTTATGGAGAAATTATTAGGTCCACCAGGAGAATTGCTGACGTGATCCTCCTTGAGCTCTTAACTAATAAAATGCTATTATTTATGTAAATGTGACATCACTTGGTAATCTTTTATTTTTTATTTCTTGTACTGATTAGGAAGCTCACTCATACATTTACATAGATGACATCATCTCATTAGTTAGGAGGACCACATCAACAGTTCTCCTGGTGTACCTAATAATTTCTCAAAATTATGAGTGTTGTGCTGAACTTTGGATCCTCTGAGATGGGCGTAAGCCTTAACTATGCTTTATTTTTGGGGTTTTATGATTTGATTGTTGAACTGAATGCACTTCTTTTGTCTTCTTTCCTTGTCAATAATTGTAAAATTCATCATAAATTGAGACTTTTTGTGGAGAAATTATAAGATCCACATGATAGACAAGTGATGTGATCCACCATTCCACTAAAAAACTTCAATCTATTTAAAATTGTTAGGTAAAAAAATTTTTTAAATAAAAATTAATTACTGACTCAGCAATTTTAAACAAGTGGAAGTTTTTTTGTAGAATGGTGGACAAGTGACGTGGTCCACCAGAAGACTCTATAATTTCTCCTTTTTGTGAGTGACCGCAGGTGTCTATTGAGGAGGTTATAAGCATTGAGTTCGGGAAAACGAGTCCAAATCTTCTATCCCACTCTTCCTGCTCCACTATATACTCCACAAATAAAAACATGTCATATGTCCATCTATTTTATTAAATGCTAAATTTATGCCTTCTGTTATTTCAATTACCTAAATATGATGGGTTATTTATTTATTTATTTTAGGACATTGAAATAATAGAAGAAATAAATTTAGCATTTAATAAAATAGATAGACATGTGGCATGTTTTTATTTGTGGAGTATATAGTGGAGTAGTAAGAGTGAGACAAAAGATTTGGACTCCGAAAAAACGAGCAAATGTGCTAATACTTTTGTTGGCTTGGATATTTCTCCAGATGTTGATTTGAGATTGAACTTCCTCCTTTTTAATCTTAGATTTGTTCAAGCCATTTAATTAAATACCCTCCCAATTTTATTTATTTATTTTAGAATACTAAATATTTTTAACACACACACGAGGAGAGGAGAGAATTTTTTTTTTTAAACTTACAGTGATGTATATTCAAAAGGGTCTGACTCTTGAATGCATAGCATAAACTTTAAACATCTTTAACCCCCTCCCATTTGAGTAGGTACAGTGGTTAGTGCGTTACACCTACATTTCCATTTTAGTGCATCGTTGTAATTGTTTACGTGGAATTGTTATGTTAATTTAACAACACTCTTAACATGTGAGATGACGCCTTGAACCACAATGAGTAAGATATACATAGATCTTTCTTACAAAAGGAATTGAAAATTGAAAGCTGGGGGAGTAAATTTTTAATAGTTTATTTTATGCTTTATTGTGATTTGATTCAAGGACAGAGTTAGGATTTCAGTTAGGAGACAAGATTGAAAGTAAAATTAATTTAAAATTATTAATCAATATTAATAAATGAATAAATAAACAATTATATAAAATTGTCATACACAATCTAAAATAAATTTTATTTTATACCAAGTTTAATTTTCTCAATTGCTCTCCATGTAAATAGTTTACAATCAAATCAAATTAAAAGAATAATTTAAATATATAGAGTTTGAAGATGTAATTTGATTCCGTAAAATAATTTGAGAAAATAAATAAATAAAAAAGTGTGCAGAATATAGCAATATACGTAGAAAGCTGTATACATGTCTCACAGTTTTGAATGCTTTTAAAAATTATGTAGAATTCAACTTTTTCTTCCTCTACTCTTCTAAGTAGTTAAAATTTGATCAAAGGGATACTACAAATTTTACGAAGGGTCCATTTGGTGAGAGATCAAAAGGGCATTTTTAAAACTCAAAACTCTGTTTTGTAACTACAACTCCTCATAACTTTTTTACAAGCGGCCATTTTAAACTCAAAATATAGTTTTCCCGTAGCTTTTACAAATGCACCCTAAATAGCTTTTACAAACTAATGTGTCACTAATCACAAAAAGTAATTCAAACACTCATTTATTATCTTATTGAAGTGTCACCAATTACATTGATTGACACATCAGTTTCTAAGTTTTTCATAATGAAATTTGTAGTAATTTTAGCATTTTCCTTTTTTAATTATTATCTTATGGGATCTACTATTCAATCTTGAGTTCAAGATGTTAGGGTAAATTATGTATTTGTTGGCAAATCTAAGTCAAAACACATTTTTTTTGCATTTGAATCTTATTTTTTAAGTGATCATAATGTGTTAAAGAACTACATTAAAAACACAACAAAACGACTCAAGGATCTACTTAAGAAATTGCAAGTTTTGTTGTCTCGAGTCTCAAAACTAGGTGGTTGATTGAGACTTGCTGAACACTAGCTTGACACCTGGTTGATCAATTGAGACACAGAAAAACATAATTTTAATTCTATTTTGATTGATGATGTGGCAATTTTGGAATTCATGCGTTAGGGTTCCAAGACGACTTAAATAGTATTTTTCAGAGCCGTCATCATAAGAGGTCTATGAGAACTCCTTTGTAACATCATGGAGACATATTTTTAGATCTAGAACACTTTATACAGAAAGAATTTGTTGCAACGTTATGCACCAAGCCGAGTTTCTAGAGCTGCAAAATTCATATTGTTCCTATCAAGATTGTTGCACCCTCTACCTTCAACAATCAAAGTGTAATTGTTTGAAGTTAGTCATAGATTGGGTATCCATTCATTGAAGAGATATTTGGAAGAGTAGTCCAACCAGGTTGGAGTTGTGCTTAGATAGCTTAGTAGGTTCTACTATAGATAGGTACTTCAGGATCAAGTAGATTCCTTATATTTGTAATCTCAATCTTTTATAGTAAGTTTTTTGAGTTGGTGGTTGGCTTTAAACCACTTGTTGGGGTTTTTCTTGTTAGGGGTTTTCTCATCACCTATGTTCAAATTTATTTTTTGCTACACTTAGAATTGACAAGTGGTTGTGCTTGTCACATAATTAATTAGACCATTGCATAATTAACCTAATTAATTAAATTGGGTAATTGATTAATTGAAATAGGGTCAATTTAAACCCAACACAAGACTTGCACATGAGGGAGTGAAATATGTGAAGCAATTTTTTTTTTTAAAAAGTGAGATTTAGTGGGACTTATTAGTCATCTTTTTTCTTTGTTTGTTTAGTAAAATGCAAAAATGATGGTCACATTTTATCTTTGGAGAGTTTCCAATTTGTGTCACGGTAAAATACTTTCTTTCTAACATAATTAATGATTGATTTTTGTGGAGCTCAAGGCAATTGCCCCTTCTAGGTTGACTCCAAATTTTTCTGTCCCACTTTTCCTACTCCAAAAATAAAAACTTGACATGTGCAACCTAATTAATTAAATTCTAATTGTATTCCTTTAATATTTCAGTTACTCAAAATAAATAAATAACTCAACACACCCCATCACCACTGCCAACCTTCACCACCACTGATCCACAACTTACCTTTGCTAGCATCATTGACACTTCCATTCATAGCCAACCATTCCTCCGATGAACCCTTCTCTCTTCTACTTCATCCCTCTTAGCACACCCCAATTACCACCACCAACTTTCACCACCACTATTCAACCACCTACCTTCACCAACGCTGTTGATGCTTTCATTCATGGCCAACCACTGCCTCCAATAAACCCTTCTCTCTTCCACTTCATCCCTCTCAAACCCACCCACCACCTCCACTATACTACCCCTCCCACCCACCCACCCACCACTAACCTTCATCGGTGCCACTAACAAGAGGCTGCTAAAGCTATCAACACAGTCATGGCCAACCACCCTCCTCAATGAACTCACATCTCTTCTACCCACCACCATTTGCAACCAAAGAACAAATAACCAAATCAAAATTTTGGTTAAAACAAAAATCCCATCAATTTAAAGAAAAACCATAACACCCTTTCGAAAATAAATGAGATTATTGCAAGTTGATCTAAATAGTCACAAAAAATCCTTAATAACCCTTCAATATAAGGATAACAATGGTGGTGGGTGGGTTTGAGAGGCATGAAATGGAAGAGAGATGGGTTCATCGGAGGCGGTGGTTGGCCGTGAATGGCAACATTGATGGCATCGGCGGCCTCTTGCTAGTGGCCCTGGCGTAGGTAGGTGGTGGACTAGTGGTGGTGAAGCTTGGTGGAGGACCGATGGTGGTGATGAACTGATGGAGTGTGTTGGGTTTTATTTATTTATTTTGGGTAACCAAAATATTAAAAGAATAAAATTAGAATTTAATTAATTAATTTTAGATAGTTACAATATATTGTTAACCTTGCAGCTCGAATGTTTGAGCTACAGAGTTAACCTTTTTTCTCCTAAACCCTCAAGTACTTTGTACATGGGGAGGTGTCAATTAAGCTACAAGGCTCTTGGCAGAGTTTAATTAATTAGCGTACACATGGCAAGTTTTAATTTGTGGAGTACAGAGTGGAGCAGGAAAAGTGAGACAGAAGATTTGAACTCCCTTGGATTCATCATCGATTTCACTAGTTTCTCCCCCCCCCCCCAAAAAAATAACAAAAAAAAAAAAAAAAAAAACCTAACATTAAGGCTCATTTGTTACCATTGTTTAAACAACAGTTTTCAATGTTTAAACAACATTACACATATTTTCACACTTTTTTTCACATACACGAATTTCCAAAAAATACAAACAACGTTACTAGAATAACATTACCAAACGAGCAATGCTTGTGAAAGCTAGCATTGTCTATAAATAGTGACATTCATTTATAGTATATTGATTTTGTTAGTGAATGTCCTAAAGGCATTTGTTAGTAAACTATTGTAGGAAAGTTTTTGTGGGGCCCTAACACATTAACCGCACTAGCCCACATCATATCCGGCCCAGGACCCACGCCGAGGATGGTTGGGGAGGGCCCAAGTCATCCAAGAGCCTCACCGAGGATACACTTATCCTCGGCGCAACGACGGTTGGTAAGGGGAAAATATCCCACCAACATTCTGGCCGTCTTAATGAAGATGTGACCAACGGACCCAGTCGCCTCGGTTACCCCAACTAATAGAAAGTCTGTGAAGGCGGCTGAGAACTAACATAAAGCCTGTAAACTACAGATGATGGGACAAATTCCTGTACACAATGATCAGATAATTGACAAGTGGATGGTCAAGATCAACGAAAATAAGACTATATAACCATTAAGACTCAGAAAGTCATGGGGGGGTTCCGTTGAAGGGAGGGAGGCCCTCGGCTTGAGCCGAGGATAAATACTCCTTATAAAACACTTAACCGAAAGGGAGAACGGGGAGGGGGGTCCGAAGGACTGAGCCAAAGAAAACATGATTCTTACAAAAACCCCCAGTTTGATTCGTTTAGAGGGATCCGCCATAAATTTCAGATTAACCGTTGTTTGCTTGTTAGATGCCTAGTCCTTCCTACCCATTCTCTACAAAATTTTATTGTCCAGGGTCCATCACATTTTGAGTCCCTACAATTGGCGCCGTTTGGGGGAAGGACTTGTGCATTAGCGGCACGACGGCTGGGGTAAAGAAAACAAAACAACAAATCAATCGAGAACAGATGCAGATCTATACAGTTTTCAACAACAGTATTCATCCGGCGGTCTACAACAACAAGAAACAAACGCAAAAAAAAAAAGGCAACACATGAAACAAGTCTACTTCTTTTATTCATATATGAAGAAAAATTACATCTTTTACAAGTAATGCTTAGGGGGCTTGTTCTAAAGCTAACTACAAAGGCAGACGCTTGACAAGGCCGGCAGAGGAGCCAATAAAAGAAAGCAATGATGGCAGAAGAACGAAAGATAGAAAAGAAGTAAGGAAAAAAGAGTGAAAGAAGAGATGAAGAACAAATATCAGAAAAGAAGTGAAGGACGAGAGGAGGAAAGAAGAGAAAGAAGGCTGGATGAGAAGCAAGAGAAGAGGAAAAGAAAAGCGGAAGGCTCGTTGAGGAGTAAAAGAAAGAAGAGAGAAGAAGGATTGGAAGAAAGGAAAGCTACATGGAAGGTGGAAGAGGCCGCGGCACAGGACGGTTCCGTTTTTGGGTTCCACCTGGTTCCCCTCCCACCCTCACTGTAGCTGGCTTAGGAGGTCAAAAACCCAAACCCAAGAGGGGGAGGTTACGTTCTCTCCGGATTCTCCTCCAGGCGGTGAGGAGGGCTCCGTCTCCGGTTAGGTTGAAAAGAAGGAGAGTCTTCGGATCTCCCCTACACCCATCCCAGCGTGGCGGCTAGGGTTGGAGTGTCATCCTCGGCTCCTGAGAGGCGCTGTGCATCTCCAGGATCGCCCTCTCCAAGGGCCAACTCGCTCGAAGGGGTTCAGACGGCAACGTTTGGCGGAACCTTTTTGGGGTGATGATTTTTGGGAGGAGTTTACGATGGATATCTGTCAAGTGTGAAGGAGAAGACTGCCCTAGAAACGCTTTATATAGAAGGTGGGATATTGATGAGTGCCAATCTGCCATAAATCCCAGGGAGAAATTTTCGGATGCAATAATGCCGCCCCAACTTCCAAGGGATTTGCCAACCGTTAGATCCTCGTAGATCCATGGCCGGTATTAATGAGGAGACGCCTCGTTAAACAAGAAGGCACCGAAGCGTCAAAACGCGTCACTCGAACAACCCAGGAGACGCCTCGTTATCTGAAGAGTCTCACCAAACGAAGAGGCAAGACACGGCAAGGTCATATCCTCCACCAACTCCAGCCTACATTTATTATTATTATTATTCTGCTTGAAGAATGTGATTATTTAATGCTTATTGTAAATTATAGCAGCGTAGAATTAAACGGCTAAAAAAAAAAAAAAGGGATAAAACAGATAAAATGAGAAAACTAGGTACTGGACAGAACCAAGGCCTTGCATGGTCCTCGGACCCAAGCCTCTGAGGAAACCAGGTACCTCAGATGACGAAATGAGAAAACTAAGTGTTGGACAGAACCAAGGCCTTGCATGGTCCTCGGACCCAAGCCTCATGGGGAAACCAGATACTTCAGATGATAAAACAAGAAAACTAGGTACTGGACAGAACCAAGGCCTTGCATGGTCCTCGGACCCAAGCCTCATGGGGAAACCAGATACTTCAGATGATGACAAAATGAGAAAACTAGGTACTGGACAGAACCAAGGCCTTACATGGTCCTCGGACCCAAGCCTCATGGGGAAACCAGATACTTCAGATGATGAAATGAGAAAACTAGGTACTGGACAGAACCAAGGCCTTGCATGGTCCTCGGACCCAAGCCTCTGGGGAAACCAGGTACCTCAGATGACGAAATGAGAAAACTAGGTACTGGACAGAACCAAGGCCTTGCATGGTCCTCGGACCCAAGCCTCATGGGGAAACCAGATACTTCAGATGACGAAATGAGAAAACTAGGTACTGGACAGAACCAAGGCCTTGCATGGTCCTCGGACCCAAGCCTCTGGGGAAACCAGGTACTTCAGATGACGAAATGAGAAAACTAGGTACTGGACAGAACCAAGGCCTTGCATGGTCCTCGGACCCAAGCCTCTGGGGAAACCAGGTACCTCAGATGACAAAAAGGAGAAAACTAGGTACTGGACAGAACCAAGGCCTTGCATGGTCCTCGGACCCAAGCCTCATGGGGAAACCAGATACTTCAGATGATAAAACAAGAAAACTAGGTACTGGACAGAACCAAGGCCTTGCATGGTCCTCGGACCCAAGCCTCATGGGGAAACCAGATGCTTCAGATGATAAACCTCAGATGATAAACAAGAAGGTCAGGTACTGAGCAGAATCGAGGCATATGATCCTTTAACTCAAGCCAGCAGAAAGATCACTTCCTTATAAAACACTAACGCAGTAAGAAAAGTCGAAGTCTCGCACGGTCCTCAGACCCAAACCCATATGAAAACTAGTCACTATAGGGAGATGTGCACCACAAGATGAACCGATATATTTGCGCTAGCCACGGATCTAAGCCGTCAACGAGAAACCTCACCACAAGTGAAAACCAAACGATGGTGAGCATTAAGGGCGTTGCGAAACTTAATCCTACCTCTCCTAGGGGAATTGGCAAGGAAACAATCCTCGAACAGGCCTTCTGCACCAAAAGAAAGCAGCGAAAACAGCAAAAATAGCGGTAACGCTGACAGAAGGGTAAGACTCGGCAGAGCACGAGAATGCGCTGAGGAATTCAAAATCCTCCTCCCTGCCCAAAAGGACGTGCAGCAGAATTTTGAGGGGCTATTGTGGGGCCCTAACACATTAACCGCACTGGCCCACATCATATCCGGCCCAGGGCCCACGCCGAGGATGGTTGGGGAGGGCCCAAGTCATCCAAGAGCCTCGTCGAGGATACACTTATCCTCGGCGCACCGACGGTTGGTAAGGGGAAAATATCCCACCAACATTCTGGCGGTCTTAATGAAGATGTGACCAATGGACCCAGTCGCCTCGGTTACCCCAACTAATAGAAAGTCTGTGAAGGCAGCTGAGAACTAACATAAAGCCTGTAAACTCCTGTACACAATGATCAGATAATTGACAAGTGGATGGTCAAGATCAACAAAAATAAGACTATATAACCATTAAGACTCAGAAAGTCATGGGGGGGTTCCGTTGAAGGGAGGGAGGCCCTCAGCTTGAGCCGAGGTAAATACTCCTTATAAAACACTTAACCGAAAGGAAGAACGGGGAGGGGGGGAGGGGGGTCCGAAGGACTGAGCCAAAGAAAACATGATTCTTACAAAAACCCCCAGTTCGATTCGTTTAAAGGGATCCGCCATAAATTTCAGATTAACCGTTGTTTGCTTGTTAGATGCCTAGTCCTTCCTACCCATTCTCTACAAAATTTTATTGTCCAGGGTCCATCACATTTTGAGTCCCTACAGTTTTTATAGGAAGGAAAAATAAGCAAATGACTTTTTAACTTATTTTTCTACCTATGAAAGTGGTACCAAAACTTTTCTAAAATGGCTCATTAACAAATGCCCTAAGGGCACTCATTAACCGGACCCATAATATATTCTTTAGAAATGCACGTGCACAAAAACATTTTAATTTATACATGATGTAACTTTTTTACAAAAATTTTATTTTTAAAATTTGCTTTATTTTTGCTCATATATGTAATATTATCCGCCCTTTAAATTAATGTATACAAATAAATAATTTTTCCCGAGAAATTCAAAGTGAAATTGAAAGATAATTGTCTTCAATTTTAAAATTTATTTAAAGAGTATCTATTTTTAAATAGGAAAATGCTAAAAGCACTACAAGTTTTACTATATTAAGCTTACAAATTAATGTGGCAATAAATGTGATTGGTGGCCTTCAACAACCTCATAATTGAATATTTGAATTGTCTCTTTATGATTGGTGACAATAAATGTGATTGATGAGCTTCATCAACCTCATAATTAAATATTTGAATTGTCTCTTTATGATTGATGACACATTAGTTTGTAAGTTTTATGTAGTAAAACATGTAGTACTTGTAGCTCTACTCTTTTAAATAATCACACCTATATACGCAAAAATGGGATATGACTCATCAATATTACACTACTCAACAACATTTAATATGATTAATAATTACTAAATCCACAGTTGAATTAAGTGATTTCATCCACCATTGAACTATGTGATTTCGATGTGTTCATGATATTTACCAAAATATCTAGATGGTCAAATTTAAAAATTGTCTAGTTCATAAACTATTGGGGATTTATATATATATATATATATATATATATATATAACAAAAATCCTATAATGACAAATTACGGCCCGTACTTTTAAATATATTATTTCAAACTCCACACTTTCATTATTACACCAAACACTTAAAGAATATGCTTGTAGATATCTCATTTTGTACCCGGTTAATAAGCTTTAGTCTCCAGTCCCAATGATTAGATTGATATGTCTAAAAAAGGTAATTGAAGATATTTTCATAATTTGGAATTAATCACAACTTAAAAGTGCTCAAATTATTTTGAAAACGATGTTGAAAAATGACATTTTCTCACTGTTTTTACCATAAGTTTTGATTCACAAAGAATTTTTTATTTAGGTTTGCTTTATTAGAAAGTAGACATCCTAGGCTTAAATTTGAATATAAATTTTGCATGATTTGAATTTATATTGAGTGAGTTATGACCGTTTGAAGTTGGGCCAATTGTGTAGTCAAATTTAGGGTTTTTAGGAAGCATGCGTACACATGGGTTAAGCATGCGTACACATGCCTTGAACCTGCATATACAAGCTTGTTTTCAGCAGCTCAAAACTTCAGTTTTGGTCCCCCAAGACCTCAATCTTTGATGGGGGACAGCCCTCAAACCCTTAGAAACGTCCAAAACCCTCTAAATGACTCCGAAAACCCTAATTTAAGGATATAAATACAATCTTATGCCTCTAAACTCTAAACTCAAACCCTAGCTAGAGAGAGACTATTTTTCAATAAAACTCATCCGAGAACACTCTTCTCTTTTAATCTTCCACGCACACAGCTACTATGTACATTTTTTAGTTACTCAAAACCTATCTATAGTGGTCTTAAGGCAGAAACTTGTTTTCAATCCCAAAATCAAAACTCTTTTCAAAAGCTTTTCAAGAGTCTTTTTTATTATTTTTGAGTTGTGACTAACAAAGAATTATTGATATGTTTGATTCCCTTGATTATCATTCGATCTTATTGTGTAAACACTAACGGGCCAGTTAAATGTCTACAAGGTTGTGATCCATAAGCAAGGTGAGTCTCTTTCCATGGTTCCTCCTTAATTTGGATTTCTATAACTTGTGTTCTTATTATTCTTAATTTGACTTATATGTTATGCATGCTTAGAAGTTATTTTTTGATTTGTTTAGTCTTAATAATTTGTGTTTAATTTTGTCCTAAGTATGAATAGGTCCTATTTTCATATGTTTTGCTTTGTTTTAATCATCTGTTAAGGTCCTGTTTAATTTTGTCCTAAGTATGCTTAGGGTTCTTCCTTATTTCATTTGTTTTGCTTTGTTCTAATCATCTGTTTAGGTCCTATTGAGTCTAGTTTTCACATGTTTAGCTTTAAGGTCAGTTGAATATCTTGCTTTATATGTTTGAATTGTTAGAATAATGATTAGGGTTTACATGTTTTGATGAACAACATGAACATGCATTGATGTATAAGTGTTGTGATGTAGTAAGGTAAATCGTGCATATGAATATGATGAACATGCATTTGGATGATAAGCATGATATGGTTGATAAACATGATGAATGTTATGATGCTATTCTCGAATGATTGAATATGTTTGATTATGTGTCATGATCGTATGCTACTGCCTTGTTGATGTTACTGCCTTATGGATGCAATTGTGATATGTTGGTTGTTGCCCTTGGATATATATGTGCTAGATGAATGATAGGATTTTATGCCATGAATGCGATATAATTGAGATGCCATGTTGTGTGTTGATGCATGTTAGGGTAGGTTGTGTGTGTGTATGTGTAGAATAACCTATTAAAAGACCCCTTAATGGGATCAAGATTTGGAACACAATGAGTGGAGGCCGACCCATGGGTCGGGTGGTGTTGGGTGCCTAACACCTTTCCATCCCCATACCTAAAATCCAGACTCGTGCTCTGGTAAGATCAGTCCTTCACATAAGGGTGTTATACACATGGTTCCTAGACCTAATCTAGGTGACAACTCCATTTTCACCATCAGCTCAATCCACTCCAAGCTGAGGTGATCTTCCCACGAGAAAACCACTCGTGGCGGGTGTTTGCGCCCATAATGCTTTATTTGTTTTGAGGTAAAATATTTACAGGAAAATATTTTCCCATTTCTAAGTGTTTGTTTACAGGTAAAATGTGGTCAAACTTGTAAAGTATTTTCTATTGAATATAAAATCCATTATAAAATGTTTTACATTTGAAAATTTGGTAAAATTTTATACGAAAACACACAATGGTTTCCCTTAACCCATCTGGTGGCTAGGTCATCAGCCTGGTGGGCTGGGTAGATGGTGCAGGTGGTTTGGTGGTTGGAGCTGCCATTCCGATGACCAGTACCAACGGTCTGGTGGCCAGAGCTATCACTCCTTTGACGTGTGCTAGGGTCAGCTGTCGCCCTAGCGACTGGTGTCGAAGGTCTGATAACCAAAGCCGCCATTCTAACCATCGGTGCTTGCGTTAAAGCCACTGTTCTCGCCTTCTAGTTGCCGGACCTCTAGCATTAGTGTTTTCGGCAGCTAAGCCATTGGTTTTGATAATTTGCTTGAAAATTTTTACTTGTCATACTAAACACCTGAAAATGTTTTACATGTAAAGTTTTTTACCTGTAAAATATTTTAGGTTTGAAAATATTTTGCTTCAAAACAAACGGAGCATTAAGATCATATATGAGGTTTTGTTTGACACAATAATTAAAGTATGGGATTTGAAGTAACACATTTAAAAGGTATGGGGTTTAAGTTATTAAGATGGATTCAAACCCTCATTCTTAGGAGATCATGTAGTTTCACTGAGATACAAGGTTATTGGCAATTAAAATTAATTAAAAGTTTCACAAAATTAAAATTCTACTGTACGTCTTTTAAAACCTAATATATGAGTATTTTTAATTTTTACCTGATTTTTAAGTGTTGGTTTAAAGGTATTGTATACATATTTTTAGTTCCTAATATAATTCTTCCCAAGAGTTATTTTTACCTTAATGATTTGGCACCTTTATGTGTTTAATTCTAACAATCATTGTTTTTATAAAATAACAGAAGTTAGAGAAACAGTGTTTATATATATATATATATATATATTTTTACGAAACACATGTGAAAAAGGAAATCCATGTTACATTATTTGAGAGAGAAAAAAAAAAATGAACACAAGGATGTAAAAAGAAAATTGAAGAAATGTCCAAGATTTACTAATACTAAGTAAGAACACGATTGAATTTGAATTCCTAATTGCCAAATGTTGAGAGAGACAAAGTTAACGAGCAAATTTACTTTTATATATATATATATATATATAGAGAGAGAGAGAGAGAGAGAGAGAGAGAATTAAAAAGCAAAGTTAAACTGTTAAGTAACCATTGAACTAACAATTGATCTTCCACATGGTATGAAGATGCAATATTCGCATCCTTTTGTCGTGTATATGCTTAAGTATATATGTATGTAGATAGATAAACTGATTTGATTTTGGAATTTAAATTCTGTTTACACAGGAAATCAATTCGTATCTTAGCTAATAATAAAAAACAATTATTGTAGAGCGAACATCATAATTGAAAATTTATCGTATCTTAAAAGAAAAAAGAGTTGTGAGGGTCCCTTTTTGGACAGTACCCAAGCCCAAGTAGAAACAAGGATCTTGGGCCCTTTACTTGTTGTTTGGTGGACTGAACTTGGTTCATCGCAACTAAATGGGGGCTGATTACGAACCAAGTTGTGCGCAAGTCACATAAATCTCCCCAAGGCAAAAATACGATTCCTCCTAAGCAATAAAATACCATTATAAGTGTTTTAGTGTCATAAAATGACCCTTTACTCTTACAAAATAAGTAAAATAAGTATTCATAATATTCATAATGAGAAGGAGATTGAAATAGAGTATTTGAGGCTTATCTTTTATTGTGTGAACAATTAAAAGAATTCCTTCACTTGGTACCCCGAGCATAATATCATGGTACTCCGGACGTGATGTCGTGGTTCCCAAGGGTACTAGGCCTGTAAGAACCCAGAATGCTAATTCTCTTAACTATACGATCTTTCTCCATGCTTATTATGCAATAGAGTTTTGTCATTGCCCTTTACCTCTATAGGTCCTGCATAAGAACACACTATACAATACACATATCTTCAAATAATTATTAGTTTCTTAGATTAGGATATACATTTTAATACATATACATATATGTAAATGAATTTCATGAGAATGATTCAACCACAAGGATCCTGACCCCAATTTTCACAGATTTAGTGCTTTTGCATAAGACTTGTGTGATTTGGAACTCAAGTCCAAGTGGCTTTGCTTGGGCATTGCCTTCCAAGATAATTAGGTGAGGAGGATTTTTGTGAGAGAGAGTGATATCTGATGTGTGTATGTTTTGGCATATGTTTCTTTGGAGGCTAAGTGATATTTCGAATGATTTCAAGGATATGGGACAAATTCCTCCACCTTGGCTCTCTTATTTTGTTTCTTTCTTTCTCTTCCTTTCTAGGCTATTAAAGCTCTAAGAATATATCTTTTGAACCTCTGAAGTATCCCTCTGAATTCTCTTTTTCTCCCTCCCAAATCCCCCATTTTCTACTATGCCTTAGTGTTCCTTTTATAGCAGACATGGTCTGGTACCTCGGGCGAGGACGTCCCAGGTCTACTGGGTAAAACCATGTCCTCTGGAACCTGAAAATGTGCATTGAGCAAAGGTTTAGCTTATTTAGGCAATTATAATTGAAAATAGCATTTGGCTTTAGCTATAAATGAAAGATTCATTCTTAGAAAGTCAAAGGAGTGGGTGGGCTACTCAATGTACTTGATGACAACTTTAGTTGAAAGTGACAATTGTGAGGAAATTGTGGGGAGGTGTCATGCACATGGGAGAACTGAGTTTTCCATTGGTTCATGCATTCCAAGCAAATATATGAACTAAGAGAAACCTTCGGGATCCTCCTTTCATCAGCAATCACTCCCATACTGACCAAACCACTTCTCCCATACTATTCACTCGGGATCCCATGGGCTTGGACCATGGGTTACAAAGAATATACCTATTTTGCCGTATTTTTAATGGCTTTTTTGCTGGAAATCTGAACATACATCTTGGTTTTCCCATGTGCTAGCCAAGGTCCTCTTCTCAAGGTTCAAAAGGACACATCAAGGTCATAAGGCCTTGATGCTCTTTTTGCAGCATATCCTCTGACATAGATCCTTGATGCATGTCCTCTGACCGAGATCCTCTTCTTTTTTTTCATTATTATTTCTTTCTTTTTCCTTCTTTTTGGGACTTTGGGCCTTTGTGGTCCTTCTTAACTTCATGAATTGGGTCTTCTTTTGTTAAGGCTCATGGTCTTTTCCTTACGTTTCATGGGATGGGCTTTCTTGTGAAATTTTGGCCCTTAACAAGAGTTTAGCATGTACATTGGTATTTATATGGCGCGACATTAATTTATACTACATTTAATGTAAATTAGAAAAGAAATGGTATATCTACAACATTTTCACAGTATTTCTAAAACAAATTTTAGGTGGTAGTTTATTACTAGTTTTAACTTTTAATCACCTACCACTGAAATTATTTTCTTGCCCACTATTAATAACAAGTAATAACTTATCATGTAGGATTCATTGTGAAAATATTGTGGACATATCATTTCTCAAAATAGGAAGTAAGATGATGATGATACATAAATAAATAGTAAACAATTAATCTTTTTGAAAGCTTTTCTCAAAAAAATAATCTCTTTAAAAGCAAATTAATGATTTCCATGAACATCATTATGCAGCTCTATGCAAAAGCTTTTTGCTCCTAACTAGCAAGCTAGCTTGAAACAAACAAGAAACTGTAACAAATCAGTGGGCCAAAAAAGTGAAAGTATGAAACCTAGAAATTGGATTCCCCATGTGGAGTTCTTGATGATTTCTTGAACGAACAGCTTTCCTGACTTTGGAGGAAAAGCACAAACAATGTGGGTTGACCATATAGTAACTTGTCTCCAATACTTCCAAAAAAGGAGTCTGTCTTTTAATTACGGAATGACTCTACCCTACTTCTTTGAATGTACTAGCCATCTCGGATTCTGGGTTCAACAGGGGTGGTTTACATGTTCAATCCTTCACAAATTAGATGTATACCCTAATTAATTACAAAAGGACCTATAACTTAGTAGTGATTAGGGTATTTTAAGCTACTCTACCTCTAACTAAAATGCTAAAGCTATTATCAATTTCAATATAGAAAACTTACAAATTGATATCAAAATGCAGTAATGAATGTAATTAGTGCATTCAACAACATAATAAGTTTAGGTCATTTTGTAGCGGTACTCTGATTACGTAATGTATTATAAGTCTGTTTAAAAAACTTTATATATTACTTTTATGTTTGTGTGTTCTAATAAGTATTACTGTTTCCTCAATATATATATATATATATATATATATAGGGATGTTTATCCCACATCAATTGTGTTTGTTAGAGTTTCAGTCATTATAACTCCAGGCTACTACTACAAAGGTTAGGCCCTTTTATAGCGGTAATCTGGTTATGTAATATATTATAAGCCTGTTTAAAAAACTCTATATATTACTTTCATATTTGTATGTTCTAATAAGTATTATTGTTTCCTCCACACACACACACAAAAAAAAAAAAAAAACATAATAATTAAATCTTTGAATTACTTTTTTTGGTAATTAATGACATATTACTTTGTAAAATATATAATAGAATTACATTCCCCTCCCGTGAAATTAGGAGAAAGGACACTCAACCTCAAACTTGATGGAAAAAAAAAATACTTTCCTCCCGTAACATCCGTTTGACTAAGTTTTGTTAAATTAATATTAAAAATGTTTGTGTATTAACTTGTCCTTTGCTTAAGAGTAAGTTTCCATAAGTATCCTCAATTTTAAAATTAAAATCCGTTGTTTTTAATTTTTAATTAAAGTGTATTTTAAAATATTAAATATGACTTTTGCTTATTTTTCTTCTTATTTCAACATATTATGGAGATATTTGATGTTCCCACTGGCAGCTCCACGTTAGAGTCAGGGTGGTCATAGGACCACCCTGACTTGGAAAAAAAAATCGTTATTATATATAAAATATAAAATATAAAAATTTTATGATTTTTTTACCCTTAAAAAAATGTGTGACCACCCTAATTTTTTTTAAGCCCAATATAATTAAACTTTGAACAAAGTTTAGCAATAAATTAACTTGGTTGTAGACTAAGGGTACAACTCCACTCAATATTTTTTATTATTATTGGATATAAATTTTGACAAACCACAATTAAATTTTTTTTTTCTTATATCCTCCATGCTTGCAAAACTTCAAGAAGATCCGTTTGACTAAGTTTTGTTAAATTAATATTAAAAATGTTTGTGTATTAACTTGTCCTTTGCTTAAGAGTAAGTTTCCATAAGTATCCTCAATTTTAAAATTAAAATCCGTTGTTTTTAATTTTTAATTAAAGTGTATTTTAAAATATTAAATATGACTTTTGCTTATTTTTCTTCTTATTTCAACATATTATGGAGATATTTGATGTTCCCACTGGCAGCTCCACGTTAGAGTCAGGGTGGTCATAGGACCACCCTGACTTGGAAAAAAAAATCGTTATTATATATAAAATATAAAATATAAAAATTTTATGATTTTTTTACCCTTAAAAAAATGTGTGACCACCCTAATTTTTTTTAAGCCCAATATAATTAAACTTTGAACAAAGTTTAGCAATAAATTAACTTGGTTGTAGACTAAGGCTACAACTCCACTCAATATTTTTTATTATTATTGGATATAAATTTTGACAAACCACAATTAAATTTTTTTTTTCTTATATCCTCCATGCTTGCAAAACTTCAAGAAGATCAAAAATCAAAAGCTTATGTCATCAATCAAATGTTTAAATTTTGAGTTTTTGTAGTCTAAAACTATATGCAAAAAATAAGTTTATGGATCAAATAGTAAATAACATCCGATTGACACGAAATTTGACATGTGTTTTAGTATTCAACGGTTAGATTTTCAAAATATGTAGCCATGTTAATTTGTTTAGTGAAAGTTGTAGTCTAGACTACAACTAAGTTTGTAGTCAAATTTTGTCCTCAAACTTTGTTCCTCTTAGCAATATATTGAGCCCTTACAAACAAAAAGAAAAATTTTATTTAACTAAAATTTTGAAAAAAAAAAATATAGCTTGCAACATTGATAATGAGATTATCATGAAACGATTTCAAAATAAAAAAAATTCGTAGAAGGGAATTGTAAGACTTTATGTGTTTGGGTTTTTTTTTTTTCGTTGTTGTTGTTGTCAATACATGAATTTATCATTTTATTAGATTTTGTTTAATTTTAAGTTTTTTTTATAACTACCTTGAGAAAAATTCATGGAGCCGCCACTGGTCGTTGCAATTGTTTTGGTGCTTAATAAATTTTGCATTATTATTTAAATTTATTAGTTATATTTTTACTAACCATGGGTAAACTTTTGTAAAGAGGTTCTTAAAGAAATTTAAAATATTTTGTCACAAATATAAACAAAAAGGGAGATTGTTAATTTCTTCAAACCTCAAAAAATGAGATTATTTTTTTCTTTCATTTAGAGTGGAGTGTTATTTTCCTAAACTTTAAAAGATGAGAGTGTAATTACTCCTAGAATTGATAATATCTCTAATATTACCTTTTCGTGACGTTTAATGACTTAATCTATCAAATATGTCAAACATGAAGTCGGTATGTGAGTGTGAGTGCGTTGCAGGTAGGGGCGGAACTACGTTGTAAGTAGGGGGGCCATGGACCCCCCAAATTTATTTAAAATCTCTCTAACAATTGTCTAGCAGTAGTAGGTGAAAGTGTGAAACTCAATTCCTAGCATGGTTTTTTAAGAGATGGCCCGCCCAAGGACAAAGTTTGGTCTTCCCACCTTACATGTCAACCATTATCCTAATCCCTTTCATTATCCTTTTCCATTCTCCTCCCAGCACGTTATAACTATTACTTACTTTTACGGTTTTACGCCTAACTTGTAGCCATAATTTTGACTATCAACTTTCTTTAGAAGCTTCATTCAACTTTTCCAAAAAATAAATGCTAGAAAAATATCAAGATTCTTATAAATTGTTGGTATTTTCTATTGAATGTAATAGTCTGTTACTTGTAGTTTTGTATTTGTTACTTAGTCTGTTACTTGTAGTTTTAGTCTGTTACTTGTAGTTTTGTATATATAGAAGTGAACTACAAGTAGTTTAGTAATAGGATAGTAAGTTAGTTTTATAATATGGCTGTCGTTTATAGTTAGATAGGTTAATGAGTTAGTTATTAGTTAGTTATCTTTCTGTTTTCATTTTCCCGCCTCTGTTCTCACTATATAAAGAATAGAGCATGCTAAGCTTAAGTAATGAATTCATTCTTCACAAGATTCGTATTGTTCTATATCTCTCTCTCCTCAGTGTGTTTGATTTCCTCCATTGATGAACCTTCGGACCTTGTATGAATTCAATATGGTATCAGAGTAGAACTAGTTTCAGAGATCATTCACCTCTGGTATTCTCTGATTCTTCCTAGTTCAATTACGTTCTTTCTTGATTCTTTAATGCTTCATTAAGATCAACTAGAAATTTGCCTATTGTGTTTCTGTTGATTCTTGCATTGAGATCATCTTCTTCTAGGTCTAGATTTCTTTTATGTGTTGAAATCTTGATCTTGATTTTCCTGTTCATAATTGAAATTAGAACCTTCAATCTCAGGGTTTCAATTTCTTTTCTTCGATTTTAGGGTTTCCAATCCAAAATCTCTATTCTAATTTGATCAAGATTGTGAGCCTCAATCTTGATTTCCTATTTCTTGAAAGATCCTCGGGAAAATTGATTCTTAACTTTCTTTGCTAAAGTTTTTTTTACATTCATCATTTTCTTGGATAATACTGTTTCAAACCATGACTGAGAGTACCTCTAGTGCTACTCATCCCACTGTCCAACCTTGGGAAAACACATTCAGTCCATTTTTTTTATCCAGTGGAGACAATCCAGGAGTTTCTTTGGTGGTTCAACACCTCACTGAAGAAAACTATAACACCTGGAGTAGGGCTATTCTCATCTCTCTGGATGCCAAAACAAAATTAGGATTCATTGATGGCTCTATCCCCAAGCCTTAATCTGTTGATCACCCACATTACACAGCATGGAGTAAATGCAATAGCACTGTCCTAGCTTGGTTGTTTAATTTTGTCTCTAAGGATTTACAATCAAGCATAGTTTACTTCAAGACTGCCAGGGATGTGTGGATTGATTTGCAAAACAGA
Organism: Quercus glauca; assembly: GCA_023736055.1. Taxonomy (NCBI): domain Eukaryota; kingdom Viridiplantae; phylum Streptophyta; class Magnoliopsida; order Fagales; family Fagaceae; genus Quercus; species Quercus glauca. The sequence continues at coordinate 18,067,460 of CM043316.1, read as the reverse complement.
TTTGGGCAAGGAAATGGACCTACAACCTTTGACTTAAGAAAGGAGATTAGTTCTTTGACTCAAGAAGACTTGACCATCAATGCATATTATGCCAAATTTAAAGGCCTTTGGGATGAATTCTCAAATTATAGGATGTGTACATGTGGCCACCAAGTTGAGGAATGTACTATGTCTTTTCTGATGGGGTTAAATGAGACATATGCAGCTATTCGGAGTCAAATTCTACTGATGGAACCTGTGCCTCCTTTAAGCAAAGTGTTCTCTCTTCTACTGCAAGATGAGAAACAAAGGAAAGTAGGTGCTGGGAAGAAGGCACTGATTGATACATCAGCAGCTTTGGCAGCCTTTGGGTCTAAACCTGGTTACAACAACACCAAGGTCTTTGTTAAATCTAAGAGTGGTAGACCACAATGCACTCATTGTGGAGCAATGGGGCATGTTGTTGACAAATGCTTCAAACTGCACGGATATCCTCCTGGGTATAAGTTCAAAAACAAAGGCAATCAACCTTTTGCAAGCAATGTTGTTGCTACTGAAGATCTCAGTGAACCTGTTGCTCTCACCAAGGCTCAATATCAGCAATTGGTTGGTTTATTGAACTCTCAGTGTCACTTTGGCACCCAAGCACCAACAGAGGCATGTTTGGATCATACTCATCAAGTTGCCACCATCATTGCTCAGCCTTCAATGGATGTTCAGGCCCAAACTCTTTCAGGTATATGTTTTTCTCCTTCTCTTGAGCATTCAGTCTTTTCTTCCAGTGCAAACACCTCTCACCTTAGTTCCTTTGACTGGATTCTGGATAGTGGTGCAACAGACCACATGGTTCACTCTATTCATTTCTTTACTTCTATTACCTCTTCTGTTCAAATATCAGTTCAACTTCCTAATGGTGAAATGGTTAAGGTAACTCACATTGGAACTGTTAAAGTTTCAGCAACACTGACTTTAGAGCATGTCCTTTGCATTCCTAGTTTTTCTTTCAACCTTATTTCTATAAGTAAGCTGACCCAAAACCCTTCTTGCTGTTGTGTTTTCCTTTCTCATTATTGTTTTCTTCAGGACTTACAGCTTTGGAAGATGATTGGGTTGGGTAAGAGACATGGAGGTCTGTACATCTTGTAGTGCACTGATTCCTTCACCTTACCACATTCTGTTTCCGAGGTTCTGTCCAGATTGCCCTCTTTTCTTTGTAATAAAAGTGTAAATGTCTGTCATCTTGACTCTTCTACTGTTGTTGATAATTCAAATAGTGCTGTTAGATTGTGGCATTACAGATTGGGTCATCCATCTGCACAAAGAATAGCTTTGTTGAAACATATTGTACCTGATCTAACTTCTTGCAATAACAACAATTCTTTTGATTGTTTTGTCTGCCCTTTAGCTAAGCAACATAAACTGCCTTTCCCTAAGTCCACAAGTGTTTCATTATCTTGTTTTGACTTGATCCATGCTGATATTTAGGGCCCTTTTTCTACTCCTTCATTGAATGGCTCAAGATATTTTCTTACTTTGGTTGATGACCATAGTAGATGTACTTGGGTTTATTTAATGAAATCTAAATCTAATGCATCTTCATTGATTCAATCCTTCTTTCAAATGATTCTTAATCAATTCAAGGTGTCCATTAAGGTAATCCGGAGTGACAATGGTCCTGAATTTGCCCTTTCTTCATTTTATTCTTCCAATGGTATTTTGCATCAGCTGTCTTGTGTTGAAACACCACAACAAAATGCTGTTGTTGAAAGGAAACATCAGCATTTGTTGAATGTTGCTAGGGCTTTGAGATTTCATGCCAATTTACCATTAAAATTCTGGGGGGATTGTGTTCTTACAGCCACTTACCTCATCAATAGACTTCCTAGCCGTCTTCTAGGCAACCTAACCCCTTATCAGAAACTTTTGGGTCATTCTCCATCATACCAGCATCTTAGATCCTTTGGTTGCTTATGTTATGCTTCTACTTTAGCTAGAAATAGATCCAAGTTTGATCCTAGAGCAAAGGCTTGTATATTTCTTGGATATCCTTTTGGAACCAAAGGGTACAAGTTATATGATTTGTCCACTAAAATCATTTTCCTTTCCAGAGATGTCATCTTCAAAGAAACTATTTTTCCTTTTAAACATTGGCTGTCTAAACATGTTTCTAATCCTCTTTCCTCTTCTCACAATATGTTTTCCTCTCAGCCTTCCATTTCAGAACCCCTTTCTTCTATTTCTGCTGAATTTTCTTTGCCTTTCAGTCCTGTTGATACTGCTGTCCCTCCTGATGAGTTTCCAAATCTTGTTCATCCTGATCTGGTCACTTCTCCACATGTTTCTACTGCTCCACTTGAACCTTCTGATATTCCCAATCACTTACCTATTTTACCTGCTGTTAGAAAATCAAATAGGCCCCATAAACCTCCTTCATATCTTCATGATTATCACTGCAATATGGCTTCAGCTTCTGTCATACCTTCCCATGATTCCATTGACAGTCCAGGTATATTTTATCCACTTTCCTTTACTCTATCTTACTCTAAATTGTCTACTGCACATAAAACCTTTTCTGTTGCCTTGTCCACTACCAAAGAACCTTCTTCCTATGCTCAAGCTTCTCTTGATCCCTTATGGCAAGCTGCCATGAAGACTGAGATTGATGCTCTTCAGGCTAATCAAACTTGGGTGTTGACCAATCTGCCTCCTGGTAAGGTGCCTATTGGGTGCAAGTGGGTTTACAAAATTAAACTTAGAGCTGATGGTTCCATTGAAAGGTACAAGGCTAGACTAGTGGCTAAAGGTTTTACCCAAACTGAAGGTGTAGATTACTATGAAACCTTCTCTCCTGTTGTGAAGTTTGTGACAGTTAGAACTCTTTTGGCTGTGGCTGCTGTGTTTGGTTGGCATTTGTCCCAGCTAGATGTCAATAATGCCTTTTTACATGGGGAGTTGAATGAGGAAGTGTATATGGTTCCTCCTCCTGGTTTTGGCAGCAAGGGGGAGGTGTGCAGGCTCACTAAGTCACTTTATGGTTTGAAACAGGCAAGTAGGCAGTGGTTTGCCAAGCTCTCACTCACTCTCATTGATCATGGCTTTATCCAATCTAAGTCAGACTATTCTGTATTCACTAAGGTCAGCAAGGGTTCCATTCTCATATTGTTAGTCTATGTAGATGACATTCTCATAGCTAGCAACAATGTGGAGGCAGTCAATACATTCAAGGTTTTTCTAGATAACAAGTTCAAGCTCAAGGATCTTGGTACCTTGAAATACTTCTTAGGTCTTGAGGTTGCAAGGACTGACAAAGGCATCAATTTATGTCAAAGAAAATTTGTTTTAGAGTTACTTTCTGATACAGGTTTGCTAGCAAGTAAGCCTGCAAATGTTCCTATGGATCAATCAGCAAAATTTAGAAGCTCTATGGGAGAAGATGTTCCGGATCCATCTTTATACAGAAGAATTATAGGCAAGCTTCTTTATCTGACCTTGACCAGGCTTGATATTTGCTACTCAGTGCATAAACTGAGTCAGTTTATGAGCTCTCCAAAAATGCCACATCTGCAGGCAGCTTACAAGGTGCTTAAGTATCTCAACAAGACACCAGGACAGGGCTTCTTTTTATCAGCAAGTTCTGAATTAAGATTAAAAGCCTATTGTGATGCTGACTGGGCGGCTTGTCCAGATACTAGGAGGTCAGTTTCAGGCTTTTGTGTCTTTCTTGGTGACTCTCTCATATCCTGGAAATGCAAGAAGCAGCAGGTGGTATCTAGATCATCTGCAGAATCAGAGTATCGAGCAATGGTCACTGTCACTAGTGAAGTTGTTTGGCTGTTGGCATTGCTTCAAACATTTGGTTTAGACCATAATCAACCTGCCTCTCTGTATTGTGATAGCAAGGCAGCCTTATACATTGCTGCCAATCCAGTATTTCATGAACGAACACATTGAGGTTGATTGCCATTTTATTCGAAGTAAGCTTCAAGATGGAGTGATTAAAACATTCCATATTCCTACCAGACACCAGATTGCTGACTGCTTCACAAAGGCACTTGGATACAAGCAATTTTACTTCCTATTATCCAAGATGAACTTAATCAACATTTATGGTTCATCTTGAGGGGGAGTATTGAATGTAATAGTTTGTTACTTGTAGTTTTGTATTTGTTACTTAGTCTGTTACTTGTAGTTTTAGTCTGTTACTTGTAGTTTTGTATATATAGAAGTGAACTACAAGTAGTTTAGTAATAGGATAGTAAGTTAGTTTTATAATACGGCTGTCGTTTATAGTTAGATAGGTTAATGAGTTAGTTATTAGTTAGTTATCTTTCTGTTTTCATTTTCCCGCCTCTGTTCTCACTATATAAAGAATAGAGCATGCTAAGCTTAAGTAATGAATTCATTCTTCACAAGATTCGTATTGTTCTATATCTCTCTCTCCTCAGTGTGTTTGATTTCCTCCATTGATGAACCTTCGGACCTTGTATGAATTCAATATTTTCAAATTGATTTATGGATTTGTTAGTACTTTACTGTATTAACTTTCGTGATTCGTCTGTATTTTCAGTGTTAGTAAGAATTACACTTATTAGAAAATTCTAACAATAATATATATATATATAGTACTACGAGTTTTTTTTTTTTAATTGCATAACAATATAATAGCTTTACTCTGCCCTTCTTTCAAACAAAAATTCATGATTCCACCTCAATTCACAAGTTATAACAAAAATTTCTGATTCCACCCCATTCTCAAGTCGTAATATATCAGCGTGATCATAGACAATAATTGAGCCCTAATTAAGGGGCATATATGCTTTAAATTCCCAAAAATGAAATTTCACAGGACACTGTACGAGTTCAATACTAGAATCTACGAATATAGATAGGGGCCACTTGAGGAATCAAAGTTTAACTTGGGTTGTTAGAAATAGAATTCCTGTTTCTGACTACAGCCAAACCACGCAGAAACAGTGAACTTGAGAGGGGTTGTTGGCCCCAATTTGATTTCGTGGGTCCAAAGTCTTGAAGATATTTGTGGAGGCTTGTCTTTCCCTGTAGACTCTCACTCTCTACAATGTCTCATTTTGGCATTTGGGTTGTGGTCACAACGTGTAGGCCTCTAGGGTCTGGACCATATTGGGACAGAGATTCTGTAATTTTGAGCAAAGGGTGCATGAATTTTCCATGCAATGGACGTGCATATATATATATATATATATATATGCAGAATGTGAAATACTAAAATTGTGATAGCAAAAGCTATAATTTGTTTTACACTAGGGCTTTTTGCTTGCCCTATATTAGTGAAAAAAGTGAATTATGTCACTTTGATCGTAACATGTGTGGCCCTCTGATATTGAAAGGATGAAGATTCTGTTCTTCCAATATTCATCTGAAGCATCTTTCTTCTTTTAATCTTAATGAATCTTTTACGTCAATGCTTATTATGTAATATAGATGCTTAACGTAACAGTAAACTCAATATTGTCATCATGAATCAACAGGTAATTTTTTTTTCTTTAGTAATTATGAATCATCAGGCAATCTAACCACGTGTCTAACTCACCATATTCTTCCAAATAAATAAAAAAAATTAAAAATAAAAAGGAAATAAATCCACAAAATATGGAAACGTCTATTTTGTTGCTCTACCATTTTTGTGTAATTCCAGCATCATTCACCACCATTTTTTGAAATCAATATGGTAATGAATTATGAATTCAAACAATTCAGCATCTGCGAACCAAGTAATTTCTAGTTAATTTATAAGTACAATTTTTCCTTTTCTTTTTGGATTTATTACATATTTAATCAAAATTTCCATCTATATAACAAATTCTAGGAAAGGATAAAAATGTGAGAGGAGACAAGGTTATCATATTTTCATTCCGATTCTTTAGATTTTTAGCAATTTTCTAATGATGGATTACTGGCAAGGAATTCTGAATAACAGTCATTATGTTTTTTCTTTATAAATTGATAAGAATTTGCCTAGGACGAGTCCAAATCTTCTGTCTCATCAATTGTGCTCCACTTCATGCTCCACCAATAAAATTTGGACAATTAACCTCTCTCATTAAATGAGATAACTCTGACTTTAATGAGAGAGGCTAGTTGTCTCATTTAATGAGAGAGGCTAGCTGTCCAAATTTTATTGGTGCAGCACAATTGATGAGACAGAAGATTTGGACTCACCTAGGACAGAGGTAGAAAATTAGGGGTGGCAAAGTAAAGCCAAACCCATTTGCCCGCCCAAACCCATTTGCCCACCCAAACCCAAATATTAGTTGGGTTAAATGGGCATCAACCCAATTAGACCCAATAATTACTGGGTTTTAACTAAAAACTCATTTAACCCAAAAATAATATACCCAAATTCAACCCAGCCCTTTCCTAAAAAAAAAAAAAAAAATCCAACCCTTAGACATTTCAATGTTTGACGGCAGTTTTCATTTTCTCGGCCTCTAATCACATTCTAGTCTGAGACCCAGTGATCTTTTTTCTTTCTTTCTATTCAGTACTTTCCACTGTTTGGTCTCTGAGAAATGATCTGGTACTCACTCCCCTTGTCTTTCTTTCTTCCCTTTGTCTCTTTCCTCCCTAAACCTATTCACCACAGCAACGAAGCGTAGAAATCTCTCCAACGAAGCCTCCGTTGCCAGCGAGAAAGCGCTCATCGAAGAACTACAATGTGACGAGAGCGAGTCGAGTGGGCTTAGACTTTTAGGTCTCCTTCTGCAGTGCGCCGAGTGCGTCTCCATGGAAAATCTCGACGACGCCACTGATCTCCTCCCCGAAATCACCGAGCTCTCCTCTCCCTACGGTTCTTCGCCGCAAAGAGTAGGTGCATTCTTCGCTCACGCGCTCCAAGCGAGCATGATCACTTCGTGCTTGGGCACTTGTAATTACTGGTCATCGTTGTCCTTTGTTTGGTTGAAGAGAAAGTGGAGGTTATGGAAGGAAAATGACGTTTTCTTAATTTTAATGTTGGTGTTTTGCTGGCATTTGAATAATGAGAGATCTGGATTTCTCATTTTTTAAATTTCTCTTCCCATTTTCTCTATCATTTTATCAGCAACCAAACGCGGAATAGAGGTTTTGTCTTCTTTTATTTTTGTTTTCTTTTTTTCTCGGCAACCAAACGGTGGACCACTTATAGTTTCTTATCTTATTCCTCTATTTTCTCGTTGCTGAGATGTTACTGTGTTTATGGGCATTTTGATAATTTTGATAATTGGGTAATTTGGTGGGTTGGAGTTTACCCATTATAATTGGGTTAAATTACTTAAATGAGTTTTAATGGGTGAATGAGTTTTATATACTCAACCCAATTATGCCCATCCCAAACCCACTCAAACTCACCCATTTGACACCCCTAGGTAAAATTAATGCAACCGTAACTTGAGCAAAAGAAAAGCATTTTAATCATAGCTTGTATATAGGTATGGTATTTAGGCACTACGCATGCTTATTGCTTAATGATGAAAATGGAAAAGCGTGTCTAAAGGACCAATAAACATGGGACATAAACTCCTATAGAGTGTCAATTAAGCAATGCAGATGAACATGTGAATCGCATTATATATGTTGTGCACCACTGGACCCTAGATTCTTACAAACTCTCAATTAAGAAAAAGCATGTAAAAGTAAAACGCATTAAGCTCTATAGCTCATCATTGAGATCAAAGTTATAATGTTATGTTGATCCGTGTGAAAGAAAACGTGTTTGTACCTGTAGCCTGTAGGATGATCGATTCTATCACATCATCAACAATCGAATTCATCATGTCTTTACTCTTGATAATGTAAGAGAAAGATACACGAATCCACCGACTAATAATCCATCCACATAGAAATATGGAATATACATGAAGAGAAATATGGAGAGAGATTTTCTTCTTTTTCTCTCTTATTCAATCTTGCACGTAAATTCTTCTACCCAATAATGGATATGCTAATCCAATTTATAGAATTTGGCATGAATAATTGCGTATAAAAAACTAAAAGAGATAACTCTGGATTCTATATTAAGTGCACCTGGCGGCTGGCTGCTTGGCCGATTGTGATAAATTTTTAAAAATTTAAAAACTTTAGGCATATAGGCAAGAGTCGGTAATCATGCATGTTCAATGAATAATAGACACATAAGGAATCAAAAAAAAAAAAACAGGTTCAAAGAATTCTGCAGCCTCCAACTTTTATGAAATTCTAACCATGAGAAAACATTATTGAATACAGTAAAAGCTATGAAAATAATTGGCTCACTGGTCCAGTTGCACCTAATTAAGCTGCTGACCTTTTTCCATTTTCTGGATGACATATAAGCTGCTGACCTTCAAAAAAGTATATTAGCAGATTCGAAACAGATTTACTGTCATGCCGGATTTTTTTATTTATTATTTATTTTTTTTTATGATTGAGAGTCAAAATTTTACTAGAAGAGAGACCGATGTTTGGGTTTATAGATATATTGGCAAATCCTAGTGCCTAAACATATCAAATTTGTGTTGTATCAATATCATTTTGTTAGGGTTGAGTCTAGTTCGAAAGCTGTTAAAAAATGTCAAGGTTTTGATCTATCAAAATATGACGAGTTGATGATTTTTTGTTCATAGCTTTTTCACCATCTATATAATGAATTTCGGAGTGAAAATTATTTTATTGAAAAGTAGGCATATAGGACTTCAAAACGAATATAATTTGATTCAATTTTGATTTGAAATAAGTGAAATGCAACCGTTTGAAATTGGCACAACTATATTATCTTCAAGATTTTCACTTGAGTAAAATGTTCTTGTTCAAGTTAAATTGTTAGGTTGTGAATTCTCATTTGTACAAAATCTAAACAACCTATACAAGGCACATTAACAACAACTTTTTGGTGAGAGAGGGCAGTCACGAAATGAAGATCTTGAAGCCCTTCTCTTACCTAAAATAGAAAAAAAAAATCTTTGTGCTGTGATCCAAAAAAACAAGAAAAACAAGTTATTAGAATTCTTGACAACACCTTAAGCCATAAACCTTTATTTGAAACCATAGAGGTTCTTTCCAATGAGTTCAATGTAGCAATTTTTTGAGTAGTGGAATCCCCAGAGTTGCTGTTCCTTTCAAGAGTTTTAACTTAGTTACCAAATCTTGTGTTGCATAATTAGGATTTATCATTATTGCTTTAGATTTAGTATTTAATATTTGTGGTTGAATTACTTGTTTAGAATATCTGCTTGGAATATGCATTGTTTGTTCTATATGTATATTATTGGTATTATAACATTTAGAATATATTGTGGTATAAATCATATTTTTTAAGAACAAATAATTTAGTCCTTATTATAATATTAAGGCTTTATTTGATAGGAATGATTGAAATATAAAGGAAAAGAAGATGTAGGAATTACAGGAAAAAAAGAAAGAAAGCAAGAAAGAACAGAAGAGCTGATGTTTTTCCATTATGATTAGTATTTAGTGGAAAGAATGGAAAAATGAAAAAGATGTGTATTATATATATATATATATATATATATATATATATCAAGGTTCATACCTTACCCGAAGATACTGCAATTTCTTTAAACCAAAATAAAGAAAGTAGAACTAGCCAAAAAGGCGGTATTGCATATATAATCAAAATACAATAGTAAGGTAGTAGAACCAGCCAAGCAATATATATATCAAAGCAATTAAAATTTAGAACCGTCCAAGATGGCTGTAACAATAAGTAGTATATTAAACTAAAAGCTAAAAATACTTGTTATTGAAAGTAGAACAAAGCACTTACAGCAGTAGTAGTGGTTACAAGATTGAAATAGTTCAACAGTTTAGTAGTTACAAGGTTCGGAACTAGTTCCAGTTACAAGATTGTAGGGATAGTAGGAAATCCTAAGGTGGAAATAGGGAACTCTCTCACTCAAAGAAATGCTTCTAAAAGAAAGAAGTTCTGGAGGAAAGAATTATGCCCTAAACATAAGGGACAACCCCCCTAAAATAAGGAAAAATTCTGAGTGAACAGTAATCTGTGAACAGTAAAAAGTGAATAGTGTCTTTTCACTTTTTTGACTCAAATAATCAGCAGCAAAGTCTTGTCATTTTCTTCAATCTAAAGTGCCAAGTCTTGCCAAAAGAGAGCTTAAGAAGACCAAAAGCTTGAGGAAACTCTTTTTTCAAAGAACATCATCATAAGCCTAAGGAATCTTTTTCCAAAGAACATCTCAGTAGAGCATGGGTAACCATTGTATCATTTTTTAAATATTGTGGCATTTTTTGCCGTTATGTAGGCCAGACAAATAGGGGAATCAATCATCAATCAACTGCTAGATCAGAAGTATCTTGACCAAACAGTTTCTTACTGTAAGAGAATCATGGGAAATGAACTAGGCAGTGCTTTAGTAGTAACAATTTAGCATTATATATATATATATATATATATATATATATATATATATATTAATTCTTCCCTCATTCGCTAAGAAATAAGGGGAGAAAATAAGGTAAATGTATCTTAAAAATACTAATGCATCCTATATGCTAGTCAATTATTTATGCAATGCACCCGAAGGTTTAACAAAATGTGATTTTTTTTCTCTTTTATTTTTTTTTAAATATAAATTTGATCATTATTATAGTTATTAATAGAAGTTTATAATAATTATTAGGGATGGCAATTTTAACCCGCCCCGCTTAACCCGCCCCTCCCCCGCTTCGCCCCGCGCGGGTTTTCCCCGCCCCGCAAAGGTGATGGGGCGGGGATGGGGCAAGATTTTAGCCCCGCACCACGGGGCGGGGAAGGGATGGGTTTAGACTTTTTAGACCCGCCCTGCCCCGCCCCTCCCGTCCCCGCCCCGTCCGCATTGCTAAGGGTTATAATTATAAATTTTCATACCCTAAAACCTTACTATTTAAATAAATATCAATATTAACTTATTTTATTCTCCCCAATGTGGTTCTCTACCTTTATTTTGTTATGTGTTATACTATAAGTTTTGTTTTTCTTTATGATTGTCTTATTAAACGCTTGGATATACTATTCAATTTTTTCTAAAAATTGATTTGATTTGATGAGATAAATTAAGTTATAATTTTAAGTGTATTTTTATTAATGAAATAGGTTTCATTAAAAAAATTTGTACTAACTGTAAGGCAAATTAACAAAAAGTAGAGTTGTACGGGGTGGGGCGGGGTTTCGCAGGGCCCCAAGGGGCGGTGATGGGGTGAGAAAGTTTTTCCCATCATGCGGGGCAGGGTGGGGACGGGGAAAGACAAAATTATGTGGGGCGAGGACGAAGATCTCATCCTTCAGCCCTGCCCCATTGCCATCCCTAATAATTATGTTTGTATACAGAGCTATCTTCTCTATGGAAAATTATTGTGTACTCCCAGAGTATCATAAATGCTTACTTCCTCCTCTCACATGAATGGTGGGTCCCACTAATTAAATTTATGGTGGGACCCACCATTCATGTGAGAGGAGGGAGTACGCATTTATGGTACTCTGGGAGTACCTAATAATTTTCCCTTCTCTATCATTTGAAGAAGATATGACGTGACACTGATAAGATTCAGGATAAAAATATATGACGGAATTTAAAATCAATTACAAATCTTCTGTCACATTTTATATTTACATTCCACCAATCATAACTTTTCATATATTTATTTTACTTTTTTTACAAAATAACAAAAGTTTAAAATGGAAAAAAAAAAAAAAAAAAAAAAAAAAAAAAAAAAAAACAAACAAACAAACACATGGTAAGTTGTGCTTGGTTGAGCATAAAATGAAACACAAAAATGAGATAAATGATTTGTATCCTATATGTTAAAATAATAACTAGTGAAATGAAATTTTATAATTATGGTAATTATTAATAGGTATTTATAATGATTATATTTCTATATAAAACCATCTATTCTCATATTTAAATAAAATATGACATAACAAAATTCTAATAAAAGATAATAATTTAAAATCAATTACAAAATATATATATATATATATTAGAATTGTAGGGACAATATTTGTAACCCAGGCCCAAAAGATACGGGATGTGAGCCCAACAAGCCCAACACAATGAATTTGTAGAGAGTAGGTAAAAGAACTGGGCTGTTTGTCAAATAAGCAACAATTAATCAGGGTTTTAAAAGGTGAGTCAGTACAAAAAACATGCTCGAAACTTATATAAAATGATGTCCGAAGAGGTAAATTATTGTTTGAAAGGCCAATATCATTCTTAGAGCTATAGTAAACTCTCATTTTCTTTCTTCCTCTCTTTTTCTCTGATCTCTCCCTTTATGAGAGGTCTCTTACATTTATATAATTTTCTTTTTTACCATCTTCATCGTACACTTGTTTCTCATCTAAGCATTCACTTGAGTACATGTCCCATCAGGTAATTTCTTTGGCTCTTCATGAGTGATGGCTGCTGCGATGATACTGTTCAGGAGTCTTCTCCACATAAATGCGGCCAGAAGAGTTACTGCAGAGCATTAAATGCGGTGGTAGCAACTTTTGCTTTAGATATTTCTCTATTCTTATCCTCTTTATACGTGCATGAAGTTCATCCTTATCATTGGAACTTCCTGGAAGTTCACCCAAACTGCTCAGGTATTGGCTTGATCGATATTCTTCAAGTCCGAGGAGTATACACTCCTCGGACTATCTTCCTCTATCCTTTCCTTATGTGATTCTCCATTCGGGGGTCTTTCCCAATCGTTTACTCCTCCTCGAACGTACCCACATCTTCAAATAGGGCCCAAAGCCCAATATCCAAATTTGGGCTTTTATCCCCACAAGAATAATGACGTATAAATTGTGAGGCTTTTAAAATTGGGAAATGATATGTCCACAACATTTTCACAACATTTTTACAACAAATCCTAAGTGGCAGGTTGTTACTGGTTGTTATTGTTGGAACAAAAAAGTAATTTTAGTATTAGGTTCAAATTTAAACTAATAACAACTAATCACATGTAATTTATTATGAAAATGTTGTGGACGTAGCATCTCTCTTAAAAATTATATGATAAAATATAATGAGGTAAGCCAAAAGTCAAAGTTATTTGATTTTAGAGGGGGGAGAATGTCTTAAAGAAACTGACAGTGATATATATATCTAAAAGGGTCTAACTCTTATATATCCTCGTATATATGTTAAATACTTAGTATTGTAAAAAAAAAAATTATTTGATTTTATATATAGTAATTGATTTTAAAAATTATTAATTAAGTCTATTTCGATTATAGATATAGATTGCATGAATTTATGAAATGGTAAACTTTTTTTACTCAATGGAGCCTATTTTATATTAAAAAAATAAACTTAATTAAGCAATCTACGAAAAAAGAATAAAATTGTTAGACTATCCAGTGATGCACCTATTGAAACCTTACTAATTACGATTTACGTGTAGTTTTATTATTTTTTATTTTTACAATTTGATAGTTATAATGAGGAGAAATTTGAGCTGTAACACGTTAAAACGTTGGAGTTTAGTAAAGCTAGAGCTTTCAGCTGGCCAGTGACAAACACATGACAAGAAACACTGAGTTTTCATTTCTTGCGCCGATTCCCATATATGCATGAAAACAATTGAAATTGCCAGAGTTACCACACGTTGCATTCTAAATTAAAGAATGACCTTAGCGATCAAATTGTGAAAGTCAATTACAAATGCAAACAAACATATATATATATATATATATATATATATTGGGGACCATATATGGGGCTGAGATAGAATAATTGTGATTGAAAGGAATCTACCAAGAGTATCTACCAAGAAAACTGTTCACACACCTAAGACCAAGAGGATGAACCTGCTTCATCTCAACTATCGCTTTATGTGTATGGATATGAAGTGCAAGTGTCATTTTACTTGAAGACTCTAAGCCTATCTTGACAATGCATTAGAGTTAGAGATCATTTTAAAACCAATGATTCATGATATGGATATTGTTGAGTTTTATAGGGGCTAGCAATTTGACAAAGATGATAGGCATTGTCTTCAAGTTAGGGGTTCAGTTTTCTCAGTTTCACATGTGACTTGTGGGCACATATCTACTCCATTGGACCACAATGTGCCAAGATGTTTCGTAACTTCCATTAATTCTTGTTGTAAATGACATCTATTGGACCCATAGATATTAACCGATCAAGTGGCTGCAAAGATTCCCATAATTTCAGAAATAAAATGACATACGAGATGACTAATCACCCTTTTAGGACCTACATTTGACACACAAGATTTTATTTTTGGTTTGTACAGGACATAAATTGAAGATAAGCTGTCTAATCCTGTTATTGTGTTTCATTTGGATACGTCTAGATATTAAGAAAATTATTAAATAAAAATTCAATATTAGATCTTAAAATCTCATATATATATATATATATATATATATATATATTGTGGGGCCCCAATCGTTAACTACTCTGACCCACTCTATACCCGGCCCAAGGCCCACGCCGAGGATATTGTGAAGGCCGAGGATAATGAAAATAGCTCAGGTCACCCAAAGGCCTCGCCGAGGATGACACGTCCTCGGCACACCGACTTCGCTAAAGGGAAAATATCCCTCATTCGTTGAATATATCTCACCAACATTCTGACCGCTTTAATGGTGATGTGACTAACAAACCCAGTTGCCTCGGTTACTTAAACTAATAGAAAGTCTGCAAAGGCGGCTAAGAACTAACATAAAGCCTGCTAATTACAGATGATGGGACAAATCCCTGTACACAGAGTCCAGATAATTGACAAGTGGATGGTTAGGATTAACAAAAAGGAGACTATATATCCAAGAAGGCTCCCAGCATAAAGGGGGGTCGATGAGAAGTTCAAAGCATAATAGATCCTCGGCCTGGGCCGAGGACAAATATGCTTCACAAACACTTAGCCAAATTCTCACATTTAGATTCCAATGAATCTCATGTCATCAATTATTCATTATAAACTTTATACCAGCCATTGTTTACTTCGGTGATGCCAAATCCTTACACCCACATCTCTACAAATTTTATTGTTAAGGGTCCATTACAATTTGAGTCCTTACATATATATATATATATATATATATATATATTTCTTTTGAATAAATATAAAGAATATATCGATATCTTCAATTTGTGAAAATAACTTTTTTTTAATCTATGTATTAATTATTTTAAAAAGAACAATGTTTGAGGTATCAGGAGTAGTAAAAAAACCTAATCACTTGATGGGTTAGCAGATGATAATGAACAAAGTGACAATCTATCTTAATATGTTTGGTACATTCATGAAAGACGTCATTATGGGCAATTTGAAATAGGGATGGCAATTTTTGCCTGACCCACGGGTACCCGGCCCGGCCCGGCCCGACCCGACCCTAATGGACTGGGTTTTACTCGGCTCGATAAAGAATAGGGTCGGGTTTGGGTTTTAAAAAAAAAAAACCTGAACTGGGTCCAGGTCGGGTTCGGGTTTTTGTAAAAACCCGGCCCGACCCGACTTAAACCCTACCCGTATATATAATATTATTATAAATAAAAAAAAAAACCTAGGTATAAATACTACTCTTTCACTTCTAAAAATCATTTCCCAAACCCTAATTTCTCACCTCTTAGCCGCCTCTCTCTCCTTCACTCTCAACCACCCCTCCCTCCACCTCACTCTCCCTTTCTCTCTCACTTGCTGCTGCCGGTCCCTCTTCCACCTCACTGGTCTCATCGGTCCCTGCCTCCCTCACCGAGCTGCTCACTTATCCACCTCGCCGTAGAGATCACTAGCTCCTCCCTCACCACGCCGCTCACTCCTCCATCTCGCCGCAAACATGGCTCACTCCTCCACCTCGCCACAGACGCTGCTCCTGCCTCCCACCTCTCTCACCTCGCCTTGATTGGAAAAAGGAGGGATTTTTGTTGGTTTTTCATGGTTTTGTTTTTGGAGGAGTTGAAATAGTGGTCGACTTAGACTCTAATCTGTTCTGTATATTTATTTTTATTTTTATGAAAGATCCAATATGTGTTTATGGTCTTAAACTTTGATCTGTTGGGGGGGTTTTTCATGGTTTTGTTTTTGGAGTTTAGGAGGGGTTGAAAAAGAGGTAGGATTAGACTCTGATTTGATCTTCTTTTTTTTTTTTTTTTTGTTATTTTGATGAAAGATTTGATCTGTATTTATGGTCTTAGACTCTAATATGTAGTATTGAGCAGAATTTTTATGCTTTTTACTTTGTTTTGCATTGTTCTTGTGATGGTTTCTATTCTACACGACTTGAAGATTCAAGCAATTTTTTTTTTTATTGGGCCACGGATTGGGCCTGAGGTGGCGGGGCTCGTGGAGCCCAATAGGGCGGGTTTGGGGAGTAGAAAAAAACCCGTTTATTAAATGAGGCGGGTTCGGGCATTAAGAAACCTGGCCCAAACCCGACACGTTGCCATTCCTAATTTGAAATCCTAATCACTTGATGGGCTGGCAGACTGAAAAACCATTTCAATGAAAACATGTTTTGATCTATCAAGATTCATTTTGATCGATCGAAATTGTAAGTTTCTGATCAGTTGAATTTTTGTTCTTGCACATTGAAAGCCAAATCTTTGAACACCTGTCTTCACATACCTATAGACACTAAAGACTATAATAAGACAAGTTTGTACATTGTCTCCCATTTAAGCTAATGGATATTTCAGTTGTCACCTCTTTGTCTCCAAAAAGACCTGCAGATAAGTGCTTCAATTTCATGACATAAAGTTACCAGTAACTTAAAGCAGGACATTGTGTACATAGGGAGGGCTTGAGGCACTGCTTTAATCAAGATTTCTCTACCTGCTTGAGTCAAGAGCTTTGCTTCACATCCTTGCAATTTTTTTCCAAATCCACTCTTTGATAATTGCAAAACTATCCTTCTTCTGACCAATAAATGAGGGATAGCAAAGATATTTCTCATATTGCTGCACCACTGGAACCCCAAGAGCCTCCTTGATAGTAAGCTGCATTTCATGGGCTGTCAATTTGCTAAAAAATAGAGTAGTTTTAGCTCTATTAATCTTTTGACCCGAAGCCCCCTTCATAAATCACCAAAACATCTAGCAAATCTTGACATTCATTCTCCATAGCCATGCAAGAAATCAAGCTGTCATCTGCAAAAAGCAAATGGGTTAGTCGAGGCCCATTTTGACATATTAACACCCCCCAGATGCCCCCACAAGTGACTGCCTTTTTTATCAACCCATTCAAGCCTTCAGTGCACATCATGAACAAGTATGGTGAAAGAGGGTCACCTTGGCATAGTCCTCTAGTGGGGATGATATCACCATGAGGTTCACCATTAATCAGCATTAAGTGGGAAACAGTGGAAATACATTCCATCATCAAATGTATCCACCTGTCACAAAATACCAATTTAGCCTAAATGTTTTTTTTTATATTTTTCCACTCCATCTGGTCGTAGGCCTTGCTTATATCTAACTTTAGGGCAATAAAACCAGATTTACCCGTACTATGATTTCTCATATAGTGTAGGGTCTCAAAAGCCACCAAAATATTATTAGAAATTAACCGATTAGACATAAACGCATTTTGTTGTTCAGAAATAAGCGGTGGCATAATAATTTTCAGTCTATTGACTAAGACTTTCAAAAACTCTATACAACACATTACTCAAGCTTATTGGTATATACTCAGAAATAACTTTAGGATTTTTTACCTTGGGGATCAATGTGATGAAGGAGTGACAGAGTGCTCTAGGTAGGGTGCCTAAATTCAAGTAAAGAAAAATGGATTGTGTGACATCGTTGCCCAAAAGAGACCAATAGCTTTTGTAAAAGGGGAGGCATTCCATCAAGCCTTGGGGCTTTCAAGGGGGCCATTTGTTTCAATGCAATCTCCACTTCTTATGCCTTAAATTTGGACAGGAGTATGTCATTCATCTCAGCAGTAAAAGTTATGGAATAGTATCAGTTACCTCTTCAAAGCTAGCCGAATTTGTTGTAGTGAACAGGTCTTGATAGAAATTAACAATTGTATCAACCACCTGAGCATGCTAAGAACACCATCTACCCGAAGCATCATGAAGCTTTGTAATGTAATTTTTTCTCCTTCTCTGTGTTGCCTTGTGATGATGCCAAGAAATTCACCAGTGAGCCGCACGATACTCGCACACTCTAAACAGCACCTACACAATAAAAAGAGAAAGACCTAACAGATAGCACCGGTGTGGTGCTGGCCAAATACCCTCTGAAGGAAAAGTTAGAATTTGTTTCAACTCTAGAATGCTAAAGAGAGGTTAATCATGCGTACCTTGATTTATGAGGGTATTAGGGCTTTTATAGTTGTAGAGGGTTGACATCTCTTCCTTGGCGCAAAAGTCTTTTCCTTATAGGACTCTTCTTGTAGAATCCTAAACGTGATGGACAAGATATTTCCTTGTGGGGAAGACTCATATTAATGTACGTGTCTTCTAGAATCTTCTTCGCACTAGAATTCCTTTGATCTTAAGATTCTTTGATGTGTGCCGTAAGTACCTTGTGGCTAGAGTTTCCGTCCTGCTGCGCGGATTATTCGGATCTGTCATTATTTCGCCTGTCCAAACTGGATCCGTTCATAACGGACTGTAGATATTGGGCCCGACCTCCATTGGCCCATGGGGGATTACCCGTCAGGCCCATGTCATGGAGATTTTCCCTCTTCAGTTGCCCCTCACCCCATGGGTCCGTCAGTCTTTTCAGGACACGTGGGGTGACAGTTCGTGGTTATGGGTTGACAATTCAGAGGCCCGTGGGTCAACGGTTTAACACCTTGGCAAAATGTCCAACTGAAATTATGAAACATGACACGTGTCGCTCTTCCATTGAATGTTGTCTTGGATCGAGGCGTCGCTTTGTCTTCCGTGCACTTCCTCTATAAATACCAAACCTTTACCTCTCATTTTCCTATTTTGCACTGGAACACACTTGTCAGAGTGTAATCCGTCATCCCTGTCAGACTACGTCGTTCAACTCCTTACATTCGTCATCTTCACCTTTCCTTTGTTTACATACGAATTGGTAAGTTCTCTTGTCTTGTCCTTCTACCGTCGGGTTAATTTTTTTTCTTTTCTACTTCTGTTACCCATTCATAGACCCGTCAGAGTCTTAGGTTTTGTCGTCACTTGTAGGCAATGTCTAGTGTGTCAAGTAATCAGTCAGTTGTCCGTGACGGGGCGATTTATGAGGAAGTATCCCGTCAGGTCACAATGACCAAGAGAGTCCGAGCGAAGATAGGAGTCCGTCTACCTCTTCTCCGTCCTTAACAAGTGAGGATATGGAATTGGCTAAACCAGAGGAAGGTTTTGTGGACGATAAGGAACAACAAATAGGACCCGTCGTAGGAGTTGATGGACTAAGGGAGTTCATCATGCTTCCAGAGTGGACATTGAACGATTTTACCTCTACTATCAAGAAGTCCCACTTCAAAACACTTAGGGTTAATTATCAGATTCCAGATAACATTCACATCCATCTACCTTATAAATCAGAGAAATGTTACTATGAAGGGGTAGAGGGTGTTGGGGTGTACGAGCAAATATTGAAGGCATGACTTAGGTTTCCACTGAGCTCCCTTCATCGCGAGCTACTCAAATATCTAGGTCTGTCCGTCAACCAAATATCTCCCAATGCCTAGAGGGTCTTCATTTCAATGGAGATTCTGTATGGTGCTTGGTCAAACGAAGTTAGGAGGTTGACGATGCGAGAATTCCTTCACTGCTACCATCCGGATGAAATTGACAAATCTAGGGGTATATACAGTTTTATAGCTAGGAGTCCATTGTTAAAGGTAATATATGAAACCCCAGACTCCAACAGAGACTGGAAGAGTCATTATTTTTTCTTAGAGGGTGACGAGTGGATGTGTCGTCCAAGGGATTCAGAACATATGCCCGTCGACACTACTTGGGGCATACTGCCTGAGACTAGTATGTAACCATCCTAATGTGTGAAGACTTTTACTCTACCGTTCAGTTTAATATATTTATCTCAAATCTTTTTTAACCATCCACCTTTTTTTTTCTTTTTTCTTTTTTTTTCAGTTCGATGGCGTCCGCAAATTAACCTTGAGGAGTATAGTTTTCTTGAAGGAATTTTTAACAAAACTACGCCGGAGGAAAGGACCTGGGCTAAGTTGGTCGACCTTGAAACCATTCACTAGTACTGTGAAGGACCTGTACCAACACAAGCAGCAATCAAATACGAAGTAAGGATCCGTCAACGTAAGTCCGTCGTTCCAATCTTGATTGAATAATTGACCCTTTGTTTTAAGAAACTAGCTTCATCCGTTCATCCTTACAGAAATGGATGACGCCAAGAGAAGGGCAATAATAAAGGCCAATGCTGCCAAGAACAAGGAGGCTAGCGCTACTGATCCTAAGGAGACGGTCTCTGCAAAGAGAAAGCAGCCGTCCAAAAGCGATCATCTTCCAAAGAAGCCCAAGGTCTCTTTGGACCCCGTTGTAGGGCTCATGGCTGAGGGTGCCAAGACGGTCACCCCACCAAAACATGGGGCCGGTAAAGGCCTTATGAAGGGTCCGTCTACTAACCTTAAGAAGCCACCGTCCCTTCTTCGAGATGATCCCAAATACACTTTGGAACAGCTCTCCTCCATCATCACCTCCGAGGATTACGAAGACTTGAGTAATCACTCGATGGAGGCTATGGGCAAGACGGGTTTGTTTAGCATTGCTTAGGTAAACTCCATCCATCTTTCATCCGTCTTATAAATGCCTTTGTTTGAAATTAAACTATTTCCCATCTTTCAGGCCATGGTCATGATGAAGGGTTTGATGGGACGGTGCCTCAATCATGAGACGACCTTAAGCCGTGTATGGGATAAGGACAAGTTGACAGATGATGAGCTCGTCGAGCTGAAGGCCTAGAAAGTTGTCCAGGAGAAAAAGCTTAAAATGGCTGAGACGGTAAGGGACGAGTATTTCAGGCTGACGGAGGAGCTAAGGAAGGTCCTCGAAGACAAAGAAAAAGAACTATGTTTGGTAAGGATGCTGCTATACAAGAGTACCGTGACTCCGACTCCCTTTTGTTCGAGCTTTGAGTCTCCTATGGTAATGATTTCGATGAGACTATCCGTCAAGTGAAGGCGCTATATCTTGACTTTGATTTGTCATCCGTCAATATCAATGCCCCTGAACTTACGTCCATCCGCCCTGCTCAATCTGAGGATACCGACGAGCACTTTGGCGAGAACCCACCCGTCAATGCTCCTGGAGACTAGCTTGCCATTGAAAGTGACCCAAAGGATGGCCAGGCCTGTCGTAGTGAAGAGAAGGAAGCCCCCACCTTAGATTAAATTTAGTTTTATTTCTTTATTTTTCATATTTATGTAAGGGTATTTGGAGAACAATTTATGAATTCGTCATATTTTCACTGTAAACATTCCCTTTTATGGGTATTTAATCTGTTCAACTTTCCTTCTTTATTTGCTTTGTCTATTTCGTTGACTTGCTTGATATATTCTATTGGGGGGAATTCATCCGTCCACTTTATTTTGTTTGATTAATGAATTATGCCGTTCACTTTTGGACTCCTCAGACTAAGATAGATACCGTCCTTTGATTATGATTTTGCTCATTCACTAATCTGTGTTGCTCAATCCATTTATTTAGGATCTCAGAAATTTGGTATAATAAGTCCATTAAGTGGACCTTATATTGTATCCGTCCACGTTGGGGACAGTCTACTTTGGACTCAGGATCCGTCCATGTTGTGGTCTAGGAATTTTTATACTTATAGAAATAGTTCGTCCACTTTATGGACTTCGTAAAAACTCTAACCATCCTGGGGCAATCCGTCCACATTGTGGACTTTATATCCGTCCACTTTATGGACTACAAATTCTAACCCTCTTGGGGTGATCTGTCCACATTGTGGACTTTATATCCGTCCACTTTATGGACTAAAAATTCTAACCCTCTTAGGGTGATCCGTCCATATTGTGGACTTTATATCCGTCCACTTTATGGACTAACAATTTTAACCCTCTTGAGGAGATCCGTCCAACTTGTGGACTTTATATTTGTCCACATTATGGACTAAAAATTCTAACCCTTTTGGGTGATCCGTCCACATTGTAGACTTTATATCCGTCCATTTTATGGACTAGAAATTCTAACCTTCTTGGGTGATCCGTCCACATTGTGGACTTTATAACTGTGCACTTTATGGACTAACAATTTTAACCCTCTTGGGGTGATCCGTCCAACTTATGGACTTTATATTCGTCCACATTATGGACTAAAAACTCTAACCCACTTGGTGTGATCCGTCCACATCGTGGACTTTATATCCGTCCACTTTATGGACAAATAATTCTAACCCTCTTGGGGTGATCCGTCCAATTTGTGGACTTTATATCCGTCCACTTTATGGACTTTGTAAAGATTGTAGAAAAACAAAGTTGCCTGAATAGTCCTCTAATTAATTAAAAAACCATGTATTTGTAGAAAAGTACTTGCCCCATCGGGCTCAAAACATATTATAGTAAAAAAAATTGTCTTAAGTAAAACTGGTAACTAGTAGAAAAACTAAATAAACTGGGAAATTGGAAAACGCCGTTGTTCTTTGTATCACTTCTACCGGTAGCACTTTCGTAGGTGCTCCACGTTCCATGGGTGCTGTAGCTTTTGCCCGTCCAGAGTTTCGAGGTGGTAGATTCCCTTCCTCTTGTCGCCCCCTTTTTCTGGGCTTTTCCTCCCGGGCCAGCAACGCGTCTTCAGCATTCATATATTTGGTTACCCTGTAGAGTACTTCTGACAAGGTCTTTGGGTCGTTTTTGTATAAAGAGAAGAGAAACTTGCCTTTCTGCAACCCATTCGTGAAAGCTGCTACCAGTATTTTATTGTCGGCTTCGTCGATCGAGAGCGCTTCCTTATTAAAGCGTGTTATGTAGGATCTCAGCGTCTCATCCTCTCGTTGCCTAATACTCATTAAGCATGTCATGGACTTCTTATACCTGTGCCCTCCGATGAAGTGTGTGGTAAAATGAGCGCTTAACTCCTTGAAAATGCTGATGGAATTTGGCGTCAATCAGCTGAACCATATCCACGCAGGGCCCTTGAGCGTTGTAGGAAGGCCCTGCACATGATCTCGTCTGCTACCCCTTGAAGGTGCATCAGGGTCTTGAAGGTCTCTAGATGATCCAGAGGATCCTTTACTCCGTCGTAGCTGTCTATATGCGGCATACGAAATTTGTGGGGTAAGGGGAAGGAGTTGACGGCCGCAATGAACGGCGAATCAGTGCGGTTGACCAAATCGTCAAGATCACTGGACACTCGCCCCTTGAGTGTGTTCATCATAACCTCCATTTGTTCCTTCATCGCCTGCATCTCAGCAACTATAGGTGGCGGAGTTGCATTCATGAGAGATGGCATGCTTAAGTTCTGTTTTACAGGTCTGCTTGGGGCGTTGCTGCCCTCAGGTCTTTCCTAGTTTCTTCTTTCAGCGTTGTTCCTTTCTTGATCTTCTCATTGGTCATTCGACGCTGCATTCTTCTGGCGTAGCTGTTTTTCCAAGTCGTGATTTTGTTTGGTGAGACGTTCTACGGCTGCGACGAGAGTTCGAACTTGTCTCTCGAGGGCAGTTATGGGTGGTTCCTCTCCTTGAACGTCGTTTATGGTTGCCAGCGGGTGAGTACCATGCAACCCTTTTGTTCGGGAAACGGTAATACGGTTTACTGTAAAGTTGTAATTTACAACTATGTTTTGTTGGCTTGTATTCCGTGCCAAATTTGATTGTAATTTTGGTCAATCATTTAAAACCCTGTATTTGTTGTGGGACTTGATGTAAGGGGTGTGTGAGAGAAAGAGTGTTGAAGACTCAAGCATTTGAAGAAGAAAAGGATTCTCGCGGGTATCTCGCGGGTATGTCGCGACCAAGCTTCCCGCGAAGTGAGACATGTGCCAGGCACATGATGGAATGCGAAGAGTCATGCCAGGGGGAGACAACTGTGTCTCGCGAGTATCTCGCGGGTAAGGCCTTCCCGCGAGACACCCGCGAGACTAGCTGTTCTGCCAGCCTGTATTCTTTGAGTCACACCTTTTGCACCCCTCCTACAAATATCATCATTACCCACATTTGTTGAGGGATGCTTCAGAGAGAAAACCCTAGCCAAACACCTTGGTAATTAGAGATTGTCTTCCCCACCTTCTCTAAACATTTTGCTTGTGGTATCTCCTCAACCATTCCCTCTCCATTGTTCATATCTTTGAGAGGTTGATAGCCCAAACACTTGACACACCTTTGAGAGTGCTGAGTGACGTTTTGGTGCTGCTGAGAAGCATTGGAAGAAGCCTTTAATGGCAGATGCAACATGGAGCTTGTTGCGGGATCCGGATAACTAGGACAAGACACGGTTCCGAGAAGCCTTGTTGGAGTAGGAGCTTGGAGGGCTTAGGTACATCAGGTAGACTAGGCTTGGAGGGTCTTTTGCTTATCCATGTATCCCAACTGATTGTCTAGTGGATCGATTTCCGCTTGGAGGGCGGCGGAGAGGTTTTTCGCCGAGTTCTTCGGTTTCCTCTTCGATAACACGTCTCGGTGTTATTTGTGTTTGCATCCTTCTTCCCTACTCTTGTTCATTTCATTTTTACTGCTGAGTTGCTTTAAATTATGGATTAGAGTAGTTGTTTGTTTATACGCTTGTGTTTACACTATTCCGCACTTGTTAGTAAGTTAGTGTAAAATCAACCAAGCCGTAATTTGAATTTAGGGGTCTAAACCGCTCGTGTGTTTTCAACACATTTTCGAGCTTTCATTTACGAATCTCAACTGCGCGTTTCCCACAGATGGCGCCAACTGATGATGCTGAGAAATTCACCAGTGAGCCGCACGAGACTCGCACACTCTAAACAACACCTGCACAATAAAAAGGGAAAGACCTAACAGAGAGCACCGGTGTGGTGCCGCCCAAATACCCTCCGAAGGTCAAGTTAGAATTTGTTTCAACTCTAGAGTGCTAGAGAGGGGTTAATCATGCGTACCTTGGTTTATGAGGGTATTGGGGCTTTTATAGTAGTAAAGGGTTGACATCTCTTCCTTGGCGCGGAAGTATTTTCCTTATAGGACTCTTCTTGTAGAATCCTAAACATGATGGACAAGATATTTCCTTGTGGGGAAGACTCATATTAATGTACGTGTCTTCTAGAATCTTCTTCGCACTAGAATTCCTTTGATCTTGAGATTCTTTGATGTGTGTCGTAAGTACCTTGTGGCTAGAGTTTCTGTCTTGCTGCGCGGGTTATTCAGATTCGTCATTATTTCACCCGTCCAAACTGGATCCGTTCATAACTGACTGCAGATATTGGGCCCAACCTCCATCAACCCATAGGGGATTACCCGTCAGGCCCATGTCATGGAGATTTTCCCTCTTCACCTTACAATGAAAAAACTTGGTGTTCTGATCTCCATCTTTAAGCCGCATGACCCTTGACCTTTGGCTCCACATCTTTGCTTCTTTGTCTAGCAACAGATTTATTTCTTGCTTAAGTTGTCTCATTCGGCCTGTGTCCCCTCCTTGAATAGCAATTTTTTTTTTTTTTTTGCCTGTTTTAATTGTTTTATCTTCGTTTCCAAATCCTAACGTACACTCCCAAAACACTTTTTACTCCATCGGGTGAGCTCTGTTGCACACTTAGCCACCTTGTGAATTACCTTTGTAGCATACGGTTTAGCAATCCTTTCTTTCCACACAGCTTCAACTGTTTCACTACATTCTTTATTTGACATCCACATTTGTTCAAAATGAAATGATTTTTGAAAACTGCATTCCATACCATCTGGAACTATCCACAAAGGTTTGTGATCCAAAGATGTTACGTTGAGGTGGTGGATTTTTGTCCTAGGGAAGTTTGAGAACCGCTCATTCGTAGCCACTGCTCTGTCTAATCTCTCCTACACTATGTAATCGGCATAATGCTTGTACCATGTATACTGAGATCCCATGAAACCTAAATCCATGAAGCCACACTCGTCTAGGACAACTCTTCCTCCACATTTTTCTTATTGTCGTGTGATCTCATTAAGAAACTAACACAAAATATATTATCTATTTGAGAAGCATGACTATATTACTAACATAATTTAAGATATAAAAATAGAAAAATAACGAAGAATATACTTGTTTGTTTCCTCTATGACCTTGAGATGCAAAGAGAGAGAGAGATGAAAGTGTGAGTCAGTGACTGAAATCTTGTTGGTAGGAGAGAAAAATAAGTATAAAAAAGTTAATAATTCATAGATAAATTATTTATTAAAAAAATTTAAAAAAAAAACCATCAACCAATTGTTGTAGCAGAGAACAGAGGAGTATAAAAGTCGAATATTTTGAATTGAGTTAATCTCCCTATAATTTTTATTACAGAATTGGTGAATTAAAACTTTGTATGATGAGATTTTTTTTATATAGAAAGTGTATAAGACTGAAGAGTATTGAATAGTGAATCTTTTTGGGTTTATTTATGGGGGATTTTTTTTTATCCATGAAATGAAGTAAAAGGATTTTTGTTGCCGAATTTTTGCTTTGGTGGGATCAATTTGCTTGTCAATATAGCTATCTATTTTATATTTTATCTCCAACAAGCCCAAAGAAAAGCAAGACAAATACCACAGACCCCACGTTTTATCCGTTGTTATCTATAATCAATTTTTTTGGGATGAATTACTAACTGTTTATTTATATGTTTTTATCAATCTTATTTTTATTTTGCATTTGTCAATTGTCAACCGTTTTTAAATTTTATTTTTCCAGTATATGTCTATTAGATGAGACTTACTTATGGTTCTATACTACTATAGTTGAGAATTGAAATAGAATTCTATTATATGGGACTTGTCTATTTAGAATCAATAACTAATGCAATGGATTGTTATTAAATATCAACAAAATTACAAAACGTATAAATCAAATGAGTCAAAAAAAAAAAAAAAAAAAAAAAACTGTAGAGGAAAAGTTAATAAGAACCATTAAAATTTTGTGTCTAAAATAAAAAAAAAAATTATGTAATTTAATGCAATCATTTGGCTCAACTATAGTTTCTAAACCCAACTTTTATTATATAATAACATATACTATATAGTATAGATTTGAATATCTAATATCATTAATTCCTCATGGCTAGTGTAGTTTTTTTTTTTTTTTGATAAGAAATACGTCAATTTTATTGAAGTGAAGACAAATACATAGCATCATGTAATGTAGAGGACTCAATAAAGGAGGGAGTTTCCTCTAACCATGTTACATAAGAATCAATTCGTTTAGCAAAACTTGCTAGGAGATGTGTTGGTCTATTACCCTATCTTTTAACATGTGAAAAATTAAATCATAAGTATCTAACAATAGGGGGGTTTAGTCAAAGAAGTGCTCTCATGCCTAGTACATGTGGTAGCAGTGGAGAGTCATGTAGTGTCCTTATAGGAGTTTAAGTGACCTCCCTGGTGTAAGGTCGTGTGCTGTTTGTTTAGTCACCATAGTAAATAAGTGGTGTAAGAGTCCTAGATAGCTAGAGTTTGCTATGGCTGAGGAACTTGAAAAGTTGTGGAGCAAATTGTCCTTTACAGAGGAGGAAGATGAAGGCATTGGATTAGGTAGCAGTTGCACTAAAGCTGCAAGGGCCGTAGGGAGGAACTGTGTAGTAATAAAAGTTCTTATGTCCAGATGTGTGAGTCTAGATGCGCTGAGAAAAAATATGAGAATGTTGTGGAAGCCAACTAGAGGAGTTCAAATTTCGAAAATAGAGAATGAGCTTTTCCTTGTAGAATTTAGGGACAGTAAGGATAAGCAGAGAATCCTTGACATGTGTCCATGCAGTTTCAAAAAGCAATTGGTCCTCATGCAGGTTTTCGAGGGGGAGCTTGTCCCTAAGGACATTGTTATGAAGTGGGCGCCATTCTGGATTCAAATTTATAACCTCCCTCTAAAGAGTAGAACCAGAGAAACGGGTGTGACGATCGGATTAAAGCTGGGGAAGGTAATGGAGGTGGATGTGGCTGAGACAGGGTTATAGTGGGGCAAGTTCCTGCAAGTATGGGTGCGATTGGATGTTACTAAAAAACTTATCTGAGGGAAGAAGATAATTGTTGAAGGAGGGGAAAGCAGGTGGGTGAATTTTAAGTACGAAAGACTTCCAAATTTTTGCTATGGATGTGGTTTACTTAACCATGACATTAAAGACTGCGTGAAGGCTGGACAGAGAAGAGCATGCTTGAAGAAGGAAGTTTACAGTATAGGGCTAGGTTGAGAAGGGACACATGGAGGAAGAACGGGTGGGCATCAACCCAAGTTGGAATGGGAAGGGAGCTTGTTACAAACCAAAAGGTCACCAGAGAGGGTTTGGAAAAGCAAACGGAACTGTCATGGTTGGCTGTCGCAGGGGATGGAAGCAGCAAAAGTCTCGTGCAATCGCCCTCAAGCATGGAGCCCAACGCTTCATTGAGGGTGGTAGCAATGTCAGAAAAGCTAAAAGGCGTGGAGAAGGACTTTCGCGAATCGGGTAAGGTCAATAGGGTGACAGGGAAGGTTGAAGAGAAGGTAGCTAATTTAAGTGAAGTGTCATCAGGCTTAAAAAGTCCCCAGATGAAAATAAGGGCAGATATGCAGTAGGAAAGTTCCAAGATTCAAAAGGGAAAGCCCAATTTTGAATACAAACAGGCGCTAAATTCCATCCTACCCGTATCTAAGGCGAAGGAAGGTGACCCCAAGCCCGTGTTGGGCCTAATGGCAATGACGTATGACCCATCAGTGGGCTAGGTTGCGGAAAAAATAGGCCCAACAACTAAGCACTGGAAAAGATTGGCACGGGGAAATAAAAATAACGAGCCCACTATAGTTGAAAGCCAAATAAAACACAAGAGAGAGAGCTCTACTCCTTTGAGTGACCTGGACCCAAACGTATTAGAGTAGAAAAGACGGAAGGGAAAGGGGAAGCAAAGTGAGGTTGCAAAAAATGAACAGAAGGTTGGCGGTGTGGCAGAGGCTGCGAAGCTGCCCCACCGAGCCCCATGACTCTCCTAGCATGGAACTGCCAAGGTTTAGGGTCCACCTTGGCGATTCGTATACTTACCAATGAGGTGAAGGCAATGGACCCGACGCCGGTTTTCCTAGCTAAAACGAAGGCCAGCGTGAATCGCATCAAAGGAATTTAGCGAAAGATCGAGTATTCTCAAGGGATTACGGTGCCCAACGATGGAAGGAGCAGCAGCTTAGCCTTATTGTGGAAGGAGGGTACCGAAATTACCTTCAAGAGCTGTTCAAATTCCTATATAGACGTGATCGTCCATGGGTCTTCGGCTTCAGAGCATTGGCAAGCCACGGATTTTTACGGACACCCTGATGCAAATAGAATGTACATTTCTTGGCAACTCCTTGAATCTCTGAATGCTCAATGTAATATGCCCTAGGTAGTATTTGGGGACTTTAATGAAATTACGTATTCATATGAGAAATTGGGTGGAGCGAAAAGGGAGGCAAAACTTAGGCTTGACAGAATGGTGGCTAATGAGGAATGGTTGAAGCTTTTCCTGGATGTAAGAGTTTTCCACACCGCGATGTCAATTTTGGATCACTGTCTTCTCAAACTAAAATTAAGCAACAAGCAGAACCGAAGGAAACTAAGAAAAGGTTTATGTT
Organism: Quercus glauca; assembly: GCA_023736055.1. Taxonomy (NCBI): domain Eukaryota; kingdom Viridiplantae; phylum Streptophyta; class Magnoliopsida; order Fagales; family Fagaceae; genus Quercus; species Quercus glauca. The sequence continues at coordinate 18,037,838 of CM043316.1, read as the reverse complement.
TGAGGCAATGTGAACGAGGGATGATCGATGTAGAGAGGCAGTGGAGTTGGCTTGGGATACTTGTAATGGTGATCCAAATCTAGAACTTTCTGACAGGTTGAAGCGGTGCAAAGAAAATCTTTAGAGTTGGAACTGGAGAGAATTTGGGAATGTGCAGCACACAATCAAACAGAAGCAGGAGAAGCTACAACTTATGGAATCCCTAAACAACCTCCATGATAGGGCAGGAAAGGTGCATAAATTGAAAGTGGATATAAACGAGGCCCTGACAAGAGAGGAAATCATGTGGAGCTAGAGGTCAAAAGTGATGTGGATCAAATGGGGTGACCAGAATACGAAAATTTTCCATGCCACTGCTAGTCAAAGGAAGAGGAGAAATTGTATTGTAGGATTTATAGATTCAGATGGAAAATGGCAGGAAGACCCAAGGAGTATTGAAGGTATTATTTTGAATTACTTTACTTCCATCTTCGAATCGAATCATCCATCCAATTTTGATGCAAGTCTCAATGTGATAAGAAACAGGATGACCCCGACCATGAATGCAGCTCTAACTGCCGAGTTTAGAGTGGAGGAAATTTGGAGTGCACTTCACCAAATGCATCCAACAAAATCCCCAAGCCCTGACAGTATGTCCTCGATCTTTTTTCAAAAGTATTGGGATTTAGTAAGGCCGAATGTGATTAATTGTGTTCTAAAAGCCTTAATACGGGTGTGTTGCCTAGTGTACTTAACAAAACCTACATCTGCCTCATCCCAAAGGTTAAGTCTCCCCAAAAAATTACTAAGTACCACCCTATAAGCCTATGTAATGTGAGCTACAAAATAATATCAAAAGTTCTTGCCAACCGATTCAAAAAAAATCCTAGCTGAAGTTGTTGCTGAATCACAGAGTGCCTTTGTCCCAGGGAGATTGATTTCAGATAATGTGATGTGGCCTTTGAAACAATGCATTGCATTAATGGGAGGAAAAAAAGGCGAGAATGTGTTGATGGCCCTAAAGTTAGACATGAGTAAAGCATATAATAGGGTGGAGTGGCGGTATTTGGAAGCTATTATGCGAAGGATGGGATTTAGTGAGAGATGGATTTCCCTAATGATGATGTGTATTAGTACGGTAACCTACTCGGTTTTAATCAATGGGGAGGCCAAAGGAAATATTGTTCCATCGAGGGGGCTTAGGCAAGGAGATCCAATATCTCCATATTTGTTCTTGTTGTGTGTTGAGGGACTGTCTGCCATGTTAAGAAAGGAGGAAGAGCAAGGTAACATCCGGGAAATATCAGTGAGTAGAGGGGCGCCACAGATATCTCACCTTTTTTTCACGGATGACAGTATTGTTTTCTGCCAAGCAACCGTGGAAGAGGGTAGACGGGTACTTAAGGTGTTAGAGGACTACAAAGCTGAGTTAGGGCAGAAACTTAACAAGGAAAAAACATCCTTTTTTTTTAGTAAGAACACCAGTAGAGGTGTCCAAGACCAAGTGAAGCAGATTTTCGGAGTCCAAATCATCCAACACCATGAAAAATACCTTGGCCTACCTCCTTTGGTAGGAAGGGCAAAAGAAAGGCCTTTAATCGTATCAAGGACCAAGTGGGGAGGAAAATAATGGGATGGAAAGGAAAACTGTTGTCAAGTGCAGGGAGAGAGATCCTAATCAAGACAGTAGCTCAAGCAACTCCCACATATACAATGAGCTACTTTAACCTGCCCGATTCGCTTTGCAAAGAATTAAACTCAATGATGAGCAGCTTTTGGTGGGGGCAGAAGGATAAAGAGAGGAAGATGGCTTAGGTTGCATGGGAAAAGCTTTGTACTCCTAAGGAAGAGGGTGGCATGGGGTTTAGGGATCTTAGAGCTTTCAATCTTGCTCTTCTTGCCAAACAAGGGTGGAGAATACAACGAAACACTAACTCCTTAGTCCATAAGGTCTTAAAGACGAAGTACTTTGCTGATAGGACTTTTAAGGAAGCTCAACTAGGAAGAAGGTCATCGTACATTTGGCGAAGTATAATGGCAACCAAGGATATTGTGGACGTAAGGTCTAGATGGATTATTGGAAATTGGGAAAATGTGGATATTTGGACGGATAGGTGGCTCCCCACCCGGGATTCATTCAAGCCAGTCAGCCCGAGGGTCCTTTTCGAGTCAGAGAAGGTGTCCTACCTCCTGGATAGAAAGACGGGGTCCTGGAATGCAAACAAGGTGAGAAGCTCCTTCCTCCCTCATGAAGCTGAGGTGATTTTAGGGATCTCCATTAGCCCTTGTTTGTTGGAAGATTCCTTAATTTGGGCATGGACTAACAATGGTAGATTCTCGATGAAAAGTGCTTACAAGGTGGCTCAAAATGGTTGAAGAATCGAAATATTAAGGCTGATGATAGGGGAACATCTGATAAATCACGGATGCAAACCCTATGGAAGTTGATTTGGAAACTAAACTGCCCAAATAAAATCAAACAATTCATGTGGCACTCATGTAGAAATATCCTTCCGACAAAAAACAGGTTGAAGTCTAAGAGAATTAGCATTAAGGATTGTTGTGACCAGTGTGGTTTAAGTGAATCCTAGGGTCATATATTGTGGGGCTACAAGTTAGCATTAGAAGTGTGGAGTGAATCAAGGTTGAAACTTCCTTATATACCAAACCAGATGCAGGAATTCATTGAGCTAGTCTGGGAAATAATTGAGAAGAAGCCTAACATTGACTGGGAACTCTTTGCTGTCACAGCTTGGAGTCTTTGGAACCATAAGAATGCAGTCAAGTATGGCGGGCAGCGCAACAATGCAGCTAGGATCACAAAGGAAGTTTCTGATTACATGAAGGAAATCAGGCAAGATTCCCATAATCCAAGTAAGAGCCCAAACATTCAATGGTTCCGCCCTATAAGGGGCTGGTACAAGATCAATATAGATGGGGCATTGTTTAAAAAGAGTGGCTGCTGTGGGATTGGGGTGGTTATCAGGAATGAGGAAGGCTGTATGATGGGCGCGATGAGTAAGCGGAATAAGCTCCTATTGAAGGCACTAGAGACAAAAGCTCTAGCTGTGCAGGAGGGTATCGAGATCTTGGGATTTAGGCTTGAAGTAAATTGAAATTGAAAGTGACTCTCAACTGGTGGTATTGGCCCTGGTGAATGCAGAATCAGTGTCGTGGTCCATTTCCAAAGTTATTGAAGGGGTGAAGTTAAGCCTGCATTGCTTCAAGGCGTGGAAGGTAGCTCATGTGCGTAGAAAGGTGAATGTAGCTACACATCAATTGGCGAGGAAGGCCTATTCTGTCTTAGATTGTAATGTGTGGGTTGAGGATATTCCGCCCTGTATTGCTGAACAAGTGCTCAAAGATGTACCAAATCTGTATGATGTTTCAGTTTAATGAAAGTTTTTCAAAGTTTCTTATCAAAAAAAAAAAAAAAAGTGAAAAATTAAAAGTACGGAATCCATGCATCTTGTGGTGAGTGCTGGCAATGATGTTGACAATTGAAGCATGGGTGGGAGTGGAGCCCATGAGTGTAAGGTAGATAGCATGAGAGTCACTTTCGAAGATAGCATCCCTGATACCAATATCTGCTGCAAAGAGGGCTACTTCGTCGATGGCTTTTGCTTCGGCTTCCAACGAACCCAGTGGCAATGGTAGTTTTTTGCTTAAAGCAGCAATCACCAAACCCATATGGTCACGGATCACAACGCCGATGCCAACTATTCCAACCTATGAAAAAACATCTGCATCGGTGTTTATTTTATACCACGGGTATGCTAGTGGGACCTAGCGGTTGTCCATGGCGTCCTTGAGCAAGCTGGGTCGATGATGAGCAAGCTGGAATTCGTCTAGCATGAAATGGGCTTGAGAGAGGATCTCATTTGGTTGCTGCCTTAGGTTGCCCAGTCTAGTTCTGTTGAGGTTGATTGGAATTTGTAGTGGTATGTTTTAAAAGGAAAATTTGTATTTGTCCCTAATTAAAAAACAATGATCATAGATAGGAAAATTATTAGGTACTCCCGGAATACCATAAATGCATACTCCCTCCTCTCACATGAATGGTGGGTCCCACCATGAATTTAATTAGTGACCTCAACAGAACTAGACTGGACAAATACCACTGCCCAGTCTAGTTCTGTCAATGTAATTGTTTTTTGGGGATGAATTACTGACCCTTTTTAATTTGTTTTTATCCATTTTATTTTTATCTCTCATTTGTCAATTGCCAACGGTTTTTTAATTTTATTTTTTCAACATATGGCTATTAGATGAGAGTCATGAGACTTATTCTTCTAAAAAAAAATAAGACTTACTTATGATAAAGTCTCTAATGGATGTATAAGAGATCTGGGTTCAATCCCTGCCTACACTAGGTGTTTTGGTCTAATGATAAAGAGCTATCATCAAGAGCGAACGCCATAGATTGAATCTCTCTCTCTCTCTCTCTCTCTCTCTCTATATATATATATATATATATATATATATCAAGAAAAAGAAAATTACAAAACGTACAAATCAAAAGAGAAAAAAATAATGATATCAACTATTAAGCTTTTGTAAAATGAGTGTGAGTTAAAGAGATTTAAAGCTTGTGCTGTATATTCAAGAGTTAGGCCCTTTTGGATATACACCACTGTAAGTTTCTTTAAAAACTTCTCCCCTTTCCCCGTGTGTGTTAAAAATATTTAGTATTCTCAAAAAGAAAAATAGTGGGTGAATCCCACATTAGAAAATGAGTGTGAGTTAAAGAGCTTTAAAGTCTGTGCTGTATATTCAAGAGTTAGGCCCTTTTGGATATACACCACTGTAAGTTTCTCTAAAACCTTCTCTCATTTCCCCGTGTGTGTGTTAAAAATATTTAGTATTCTAAAAAAAAAAAAAACTATTAAGCATTTGTGTCTATCTAAAAGATTGATAAAGCAATAAAAGTAAAAGTTGATAAAAACAATTAAAATTTTGTGTTTATTTAAAAAATTGCTGCAATTTAATGTAACGATTAGATACAATCACAATGTTTTGTATTATATAGCTAGTATTATTATATTATTATATGATTTGAAATGTCTGATATCACTTGGTATGGCTAGTGTAGTTTGATATTGATTGGTATTTGTAGTGGTATGTATGTTTCAAAAGGAGAATTTGTTTCTACCTTGGATCTAAAAAAAAGGAGAATTTGTAGGAGATAGTATATCATGTTTCGAGTGTATATGCCATCTCTCTCACAGCAGCTGGGTCCCACAACTGTGTGGGATCCAGCTGCTGTAAGAGAGATGGCATATACACCCGAAACATAATATAATTTTTCAATGGTTGACTAACCGTATACAATATCTTTTTTTATTTTATTTTATGGAAAGACAGCAACTTTATTAAGAAAAAGATAAAAACAGTACATCTTGAGCCAAAGCGGACTCAAGAAAATCTGGATTTTCCTCTATCCAAGTTACATAGTTATCAATATTCTTAGCATGCTGAGCCAAGATGTGAGCTGGTCGGTTTCCTGTGCGCTTAACATGTGAGAACTGGGTAGACCTGAATGCCTGTACCTTCTGAACAATGCATGTTATGATGTTATAAATGGATGCTTGAGGACAGCTAACACCGAGCACCACTTCTATGATCATTTTTGAATCACATTCAAAATGAGCATCTCTTATACCAACATCCCAAGCAAAGTCCACAGCCTCCTCCAAGGCTTTGGCTTCAGCCTCTAAAGGACCCAAAGGGCAGAGCACCTTCTTGCTCAAGGCCGCTGCTACCATGCCACCATGATCCCTGATGATGACCCCCACACCTGAGGCCTGTTGGGACTCAAATACTGCGCTGTCGACGTTGACCTTGTACCATGGCAGAGAAGGATTGGTCCACTATCCCCCATCATGCAACACTGGCTTTGAGGGTTGAAAGTTAGCTAGCTGAAACTCCTCAAGCAGCAGTCGTGCCTTCTGCAAAATCTGTGCTGCCGTTTGTCTCGCTTTTCCTTGCCGTACCGCATTCCTGTTAAACCACATACCCCAGGCAGCTGTTATTACAAGTTCCAACAGCTCATTACCCACCCGCTGAACGAATTGTAGGTGCCATAATAGATCAATGAAGTCTCTAAAGTGTAGCCCACTGTTCTCAAACGGAATTCCTGATAGCTTCCATACTTCCTGGGCTCGGTCACAACTCCAGAATATGTGACCATTGGATTCAGCGCCTAACCCACATGCGTCGCATATCGGATCATTAAGAACTTTACAATGGCACAAATTCTCCTTCGTAGGTAGAATGTTACGACTCGCTCGCCAAGCAAATGACTTGATTTTATTCGGGACATTTAACCTCCAAAGGTTTTTCCAAAATTTGCTACGATTTTCGCTGCTGGAAGTTTCAGGTCTCTGATCCGAAGAAGATGACAAGGCAATCTTGTAAGCACTTCGAACCGTAAAATTACCTTTGGGAGTGTACGCCCATATTAGCCGGTCTGGGGGCATCCTAGAGCTCAAGGGAATGCTCATGATTAACCGTGCATCATCTGGAGAGAAAGTCTGCCTAATCATATCTCCCTGCCAAGTGCTATGATGTGGGTCAATTAAGTTTTTAACTTTCATTCCTATTGGTAGAGGTACTGGAGGACTGGTGAGTTTGAAAGTGTCTGGCCTGGGTAGCCATTTGTCCCTACTGATGTCAATTGAAGCTCCATTCCCAACCTGCCATCGATATCCTCTACGTACGATACTCTGAGCTGAAAAGATACTTCGCCATGCAAAAGAGGGATTATTCCCCAGTTCAGCTGTGAGGAAGTCTCCATGGGGAAAATACCGAGCTTTATAAACCTTATACAGAAGGGTATTTTGACATGTTTGCAGTCGCCAACCTTGTTTTGCCAACAAGGCCAAGTTAAAGGCCTTTAAATCCCTAAAACCAAGACCCCCCTCCTCTTTTGGAAGGCACATCTTATCCCAACTTAGCCAAGCCATCTTGTTCCTTTCATTTGATTGACCCCACAAAAACTTCCGAGCCATAGCTGTCATTTCATTACATAATGTGTCAGGTAGCTTGAAAACACTCATTGTATATGTAGGAACTGCTTGAGCCACAGTCTTGATGAGTATCTCCTTTCCAGCATGTGAGAGAAGTTTTTCTTTCCAACCGGAGAGCTTATTATTCAGTCTTTCAGTGAGCTGTCGAAATGTGTTGCATTTATTCTTTCCCACCAAAGATGGAAGGCCCAAGTACTTCTCATGTTGTTGAATAACTTCCACACCAAACCTGTTTTTGATCTCATCCTAGATGTCTTGGGGAGTGTTTCAGCTAAAGAAAAGGGAGGTTTTATCTCTGTTTAGTTGTTGTCCAAAAGCATGCTCATACGTCTCCAAAACCTGTTCCAAAGCCACACAATCCTCCCTAGTGGCTCTGCAGAAGATAAGGCTGTCATCTACAAAGAAAAGGTGTGATATCTGCGAGGCCCCCTGGCAAGCTGCAATACCTTTTAAAGATCCTTGATCCACAGACTGCTTAAGCAAAGCAGATAGTCCCTCTGCACAAAGCAAAAATAGATAAGGAGATAAAGGATCCACTTGGTGTAAACCCCTAGAAGGAGTGATACAACCTCGGGGTCTCCCATTAATTTTTACAGAGTATTTTACAGAACTAACACACCTCATCATAATAGTTACCCATTTTTCAGCAAACCCCATCTTCCTCATAATACCTTCCAAACAACCCCATTCCACCCTATCATAAGCCTTACTCATGTCCAGTTTTAAGGCCATCTCCCCCACCTTACCACTTCTCTTCTGGCTTATGTGATGCATTGTCTCAAAAGCAACCAACACATTATCTGTAATAAGATGGTTAGACATAAAAGCACTCTGATTTTCACTAATAATTTGTGGAAACAACCGCTTTAGCCTATTAGCCAAGACCTTAGAAGCAAGTCTAGAAGCAACATTACTAAGACTAATAGGTCGATACTGATTGATCTTAGTTGGATTCTTCACTTTTGGAATTAATACAATATGAGTGTCATTAAAATTAGGAGGAAGTAAGCCATGATTAAGGAAATCAAGGACAGTTTTAATGACACAGCTGCTTACTAAAGACCAATAATGTTGGTAAAAAAGTGGAGGCATACCATCAGGACCTGGTGCTTTCTTTGGGTGCATTTGCTTTAGCGCCTTTGACACTTCCTCGGCTGTGAATGCATGCAGTAAGGACTCATTCATAGCTGTGGATATTCGTGGTTGGATTGAATCTACTACCTTGCTGTGGTTAGTAGGTCCATTAGATTGGAAAATCATTGAAAAGTAATTGAGTGTGATCTGTTCTATACTTCGGTCATCCTCCTTCCAAATACCCGCTTCATCACATAGGCCACGGATGGTGTTTCTTTGTAATCTATTGGATGCTTTAGCATGGAAAAAGCTAGTATTACGGTCTCCACTAGTCAACCATAAATTTCTAGATCTTTGTTGCCACATTGTACTCTCAACATCAAGCCATATATTTAAAGCTTTTCGAACCTCCCTGATCTCATCATCAATCTCCTTTGACCCCTTCATTAACTCAAGCCTTTGTAGTCGCTTCTCTAGACCGGCAATCTTCCTACCAACGTGGCCAAACTCCATTTTGTTCCACACTTGTAGCCTTGACCTACAATTATTAATACAGTTTGTGAAGGGAGATCCACCCGGTTCACATAATCCCTCATGCCAAGCTCCCTGTACTACCTCGTCACACTATGGATCACGCAACCACATAGCCTCAAATCTGAACAACTTCTGCCCTCTACAATTTCTGACCGCCTCATCTTTAGGTAACCTAAGTGCCAACAAAGAATGATCCGAAGTAGACATATTAACATGGTAAACCTCAGCTCCAACGAACTTTGACTTCCATGCATGGTTGGCTAGAGCTCTATCCAAACGAATCCACAGGCGCCCCTCGGTGGGTTGGTTCTTAAACCAAGTGAACGGTACTCCATGAAAGCCAAGGTCATGAAAACCACAGTAGTGAATTACATCGCGAAATCGAGTCATTTGCCTTGCCGGTCTGATATTACCTCCTGATTTTTCTACGGCACTGGTTATTTCATTGAAATCACCAATGCAAAGCCATGGTAGCGTACTCAAATGACTGAGCGACTCCAATAGTTGCCATGTCTCTTCCCGCTTACTTGTTTCAGGGTGATCGTAAAAACCTGTTAACCTCCAGATATCCCCATTGCTGTCACTGTCTACTACAGCATCAATATACCATCGCGAACTTCCTTTAATCTCCACTGTTGATTCTGGTTTCCAAAGTAAAGTTAACCCACCACTAGAACCAACACTAGATATTGCAACCCCTTGACTATATCCCAGTTCATTCTTTAAAAGATTCATGTTATCACTAGAAATTTTTTTCTCTATAAGAAAGACAAACTTGGAAGCTTCCCCACGTAATGCTCTTTTTAGAGCTAGGACTGTCGGCCAGTTCCCAAGCTCCTGACAGTTCCAGCTTAAAGTAGTCATTGGACCCGGCGGTGCTACCTAGCATCCTTTATTATTTCATCTACTCTTCTTACATTCTTTCTCCAAAAAAAAAAAAAAATCTACTCTTCTTACATGTGCAAGTCATGCAACCAACCATTCCAAAGGGTGAAAAAATATGCCTACCTCTACCTCTAGCTCTGAACCTCTTACCTAATGAGATTCATTTCGCTTTTGCTTATTTGTTTTTTGCTTTTTACCTTTTTTTTTTTTTTTTTTTTTTTGATAGGATTTGCTTTTTACTTTTTGTTTCAGTTTTCTTTTCTTTTCTTTTTTCTTTCTCCCAAACAACTTAACTTCTAGCTTTAAGCTTATCACACATTTAAAATAAAAATCATAAAAAAATTATAATATTTTTAAATAAATACTATACAAATAAGTTACCACAAATAAAAATTGTTTTGAAACACACTTTTTTTTTTTTCGTTGGGTGCTAATTTTCAGCTAGCCTCTTGCTTTTTTTTATTTCACTGTTTGTTGGTCTCATAACATTTTGCGGGTCCCACTTTTTTTATCAGCTAGCTTTTTGTTTACGGATGGCAAATCGTGTGATTAGGTTGTTTTTTTTTGGGTGTTATTTCTGTTTGATGGGTCTCATGCATATGCTAGCTTTGCAATGGTAAATATTATTCTCTTTACCAATGGCAAGATCCTTTTTTTTAAGGTGAGGGAAGTCTATCCAATACAAGGTTAGGGCAAGCTGTAGGTCTCAGAGAGGACTTATATTGGACTTATAAATCACTTACGAATGAGGACTATGGGCAATGAGACTCAAACTTAGACCTTTTGGACGTAACATTCGAGCCTTACCAACTGAACCAACCATAGTTGGCGACCGCAAATTCACTACTAACAGTACCCCACAGTTAAGCCCACACCGGCAGTTACAGGCCCTCTGCCTCCAAACTAAACGTAAACCACGATCTACAGTCAAAACTCTTAAAAACCCAGCCCATGTCTTCTTCGGACTTAGTATCAATCACTCTTTAACAACTGTGAAACCCATTTTTTTTTCACAAGCCCACACTTTAAACTAGTTTCCGGACACAAAGCCCATTACAACAAATAACGCCGGCCCCTGAATTAGGCCTTGACTCCCATTACAATTTCCATGTCCATTTCATTTCTCATATCATTTCCTAAGGCAAAACAAGCTGAGCTGAGAGAGAGAGAACTGGTTCTGGGTAGAAACCCTAGAAGAAGAATTGATCGGCAAAGCAATGGCATCGCCGTCGTGGTTGCAAGCTCTGTTGAACCCTAACAAGAACTGGTTCGCCAAGCAACACATGAAAACCGTCTCTCAGCGCCTCCGCAATTACGGTCAGTCTCTCTCTCCCTCTCTGACTATACGTGTAGATAGTTGTTTGTGTATTATCAGTATTATTATCCATATGTTAGGGTTTCTGGTGGTTTGGAAATTATAATGATGATTGATTTTTGTTGTATGTGAAAGGACTGAGATTTGAAGATCTGTACGATCCGAAGGAAGATTTGGACATAAAGGAGGCTCTGGATCGTCTCCCTCGGGAAATCGTGGACGCCAGAAACCAGAGGCTCAAGCGCGCTATGGATCTCTCTATGAAGCACGAGTACCTTCCTCAGGATCTTCAGGTTCTTTTTTCTCAATCATTCAACCCTCAAATTTCTGCTTCCTTTGTTAAATATTCAATACAACTCTAATTTTTGTAGCTCGTTATACAAGTTTAGCTATCTGTTTGAACATATTATTACTTGGAAGTCAAAAGACTTGATCTGCGATTGAAAGATTTGAAGTATGATGAATATAACTTGAAAATTATGCAAAAAATAATGGTATAGCAATTGTCGATTTTGTGGATCCCTTATTGATGATTTTTTTTTTTTTTTTTTTTTTTTAAGTTTTCAGTTAATAATTGATGTAATAGTATATGTGTTGTGAATGCCAAGAGTCTTGTAGCTCAACTGGCAGCTCCTGGTGTTTCCAACAGAGATGTCCAGGGTGTAAGTCCACCTCCCCCATTCTATCTATTTAATTTTAAAAAATCTAAAATTTGTGAATTTAGCCAATACAAAGATATATGATAGCACCCAATTTTAAAATAAAGAAGCGTAGGGAAGAACATGAACCTAACTCGGTATTCTTAAAAAAAAATAGAAAAAAAAAAAAATTCGGATACCATACTTTTTATGATCCAACTCCCCCATCAAGTTCCCAAGTCTATAAGGGTGTTTACTGTTTATAACTCCCATCAAGATGTATATGATATATAATTTGGGAGGTGACTTCTGTCAGTGATCCTAATGATTTATTAATAGTTCTCTTCTTCTTTTTTTCTTTTTTTAATGGTTGTGTTGACCAATTTATTCCCTTGTTTATTGGTCAAAAACAAAATGCCATGGTTATTTAGATCTCATCTTGGAGTGCTACCATAGAACAGAGCACTTTTTGTTGTAAAAAGTAAATTTTCTACCTTCACATCACTGCATACATTGAAAGCTGTTTTGCCTAAAAATGGGGTAAAAAATGAACATACTTTGGAAGCTTTTTGAACTTGTTCATAAAGTTTTGTGCATTCAAGGAGGATCTCAATCATTTTTTTGGCATTTTTCCTAATGTTTGGCCATCTTCTATGAGAATCATATAATAAACATGTTACAATCAGATCTTCAAGAAACAACCTTGCTTATGTGTTTTAATTATGCAGGCATTGCAAACACCATTTAGGAGCTATCTTAAGGATATGCTAGCTCTTGTGAGTACTTCTTCAAACTAAATTTTATTTCTTTGTTTTTAGCAAATATATTTTCCTCTAATGTGCATCATACCAGCCTATACTTTGTCTTTTGTTAGTCTCCCTTAGTTGATGACTGAATAGTTGAAGAAACCAATTAGGAACTGTCTTTTTTACATGTTAGTGATGTGGCTTGCTTTGACTATTATGAGAAACGTCTGAATTTTTAACTACCAGATTGATGGATCATATTTGGATTTTGACTATACTTAGGATTTTGTTGGACGTTAACCTTTTTTTTTGATGAATAATTCGCATTTGAGCTTGCAATATAGTCATTCAGTGTACTTTTCAAAAAATATATATAGTCATTCATTGTTGTTAAAAGCACGTTAGGTGCGCTTAAAGCTCAAAACTCAAAGCCCAAAGGTCCAAGCACTTTGCTTGGTTGAAGTGAAGCTCATTTAATGAAGAGCGCTTCAGGCTAGCTTTTAGAACTTTTTGAAGAATCACAAAGCATGCTTTTGAGTGCTTTTTATTTTTGGCTAAAAAATATACCAATCATTAAAAGATTTTGAGGGAAATGGCATGGATCATTATTCTATTATGCAAAATTTATAGTTTACTACACAATCATTGTTTTGTTACACATCAAAAGATACAAATAAGGATAATTTACTGTACTTGGGCTTTTTCCCTTTTTTTTTATATGTATGACAAAATCATACATATCATTTTGATCATAACTGTCACAATTATGTAATTTTCTTGTGCATAAAGCGCAAGAGAATTATATGTTATTTTGATAGGTGCAAGAGAATTATATGTTATGTTTAGATTATTATCATATTGTCTATTGATAATTGTTTTCATACTTACTATATTAGAATTTAAGAAATTGAAATTGCTTATGTAAAATTTAAACTTGAAATTTTTGTGCAATTGCACTGTCCATTTGAGTTAATATAGGCAAAATATATTACTATTGATAGTTTATTTACTTTTTATTATTATTATTATTATTATTATTAGGGAAAAATGTCTTGACACCCCTAAACTTTTAATTTGGCCAATTTACTCCTTGAACTTCACATATGTGCCAATTTAAGAAAGAGAGGGAGAATTGAGAACTAAGAGAGTAAGAACTTGGTTATTATTTTGCTTAATGAGATTACAAGAGGCAGCAGCCTATTTATACAAGTGTAGCATAAGAGAAAAGGGCAAGATTAGCCAAACTAACTCTGTAACTAACTGTTCCAGTTGGCATAACCTCCAACTAAGCTTTAACTACTTCTTTTTAAGCACATGCACTATCTAATTAAGTATATGCTGCACGTGGCTTTACACTAACTAATTACAATGCTAACTAAGTGGACGCAACATCCACCAGCAACCTTTGGACAATACAGATTAGGTTCCTAACATCAACTCACGTGGCAAGCACGTGAAAGCAAAAAAAAAAAACACCAAAGCATCCGATTGAGAGAGAGAGAGAGAGAGAGAGATAGGGTCCAATTTTTTGAGAGAGAAAGAGGATCAAGGTTTTGGAGTTGGTGACTACTGGTTGAACCCACCACCGCTGTTTATGGGTTCAGTTTTTTGGTTTTCTGCACGTAACTGCCTTGTGTGGGCTTGTCATCCCTCTGCAGATCTACGTTTATTTGTTTGTTTTTTTTTTTCTCATCTCTTTTCTTTCATCTTCTCGACAATGAATATGGTAGCATTGTTAAAGAAGATAGAGGAGAGGGGTTTGGGTTGGGGTTTCGGAGTTAGTGGGGCAGTGATTTATGGTGGTGGCCATCAGGGCTTTTGGCTGATGGGTATGGTGGTATTTTGTGGTGGTGTAATATTTTGGGTCAGTGTTTTGCCTGCAAAATCTGCACTCACCCAATCAACTGAATCTACTCCCATTCCCATCAGATTTATGTCCACCATACATCACCAATTGAGGAGATGAAGTTTTGGCTATGGAGGTTTTCTTCCTTCGGTTTTGTCAAATAAATGTCCAGAATAATTGTCTCCTTAATATGTCTAGAATAACGTTAACAATGTAATTTGGAACGATTTATCAACAAAAAATGTAATTTGGAACGATGTTGGTCAATTTATACTAGAAATCTGGGTTGCCGCTCTATTCGGGATTTATTTTCCACCCTTTTTGTGGTTACTTTCACATCTATTAGATATACCGTGTAGTTTGGCAGCGGGTTGGAGTTGTTGGGGGTGTGGGGTAGATCCTCTCTCTCTCCCTTTCTTATTTTCTTTCATGTAATGTGAGTTGACTGTTAAGTATTTTAACAGCAAAGTGATAGAAGTATTGATTTGGAAGTTTAAGGAGCAAATTGGCCAAATTAAAAGTTCAGGGGTTGTAATGGTCACTACCTTAAAGTTTAAGGGGTGTCATGACATTTTTCCCTTATGATATGTTATTAACTATCAAAAATAATTATATGTTATCAATCTTTCTAATAGATGCTTAAAAAAAAATCAATCTTTCTATCAGATATTATATATTATATTCAAAAAATGTGAACTTTAACCAGGGGCGTGCTTGTGCTTTGTGCCTAAACTCTAGGACCCCAAAATGTTTAAGTGTGCTTTGATGCTTTTATAAACACTGGACTCAGAAACATCCAATTACCTAGATGTTTGCCTCACCTTTTCTCCATTTCTTCTCACACCTTGTGCCGATACAGAAAGTTTCATGTCCTTGATTTACCTTGATGATGCCTTTTTAAAAAATTCAGTTATTACCAATGTTGTCTAAATATGATGTGTTTATGCGCTTTGAAGCTTAGCTTAGATACATTTTGGAATGGCTTAATGGCAGGTTAAGAAAGAAAGGGCAGAACGCGAAGCATTGGGAGCATTACCCCTCTATCAGCGCACAATTCCATGATCATTTCTTCCTGTTGCAGGCACTTTTGAATCTCCATGAGCAATAAAAAGTTATGGGTTAAAATTGGAAGGACTGTAAGTGATGACAGCTCTGATCTACATTAGGGCTTTTAGCCTTTCACATTATTATTATCTGGCAATTCATTAATTACAAAAGCACACTATTCTACCATCGATGCTTTCTCCTCTCAAGCCAAAAAAACAAAAAACATTGGTACTCTTTGGCCAAACATGGAGGGTTAAATTTTATCTTTGCATCAGCTATGCTAAGATATTTGTCTTGAAGTATGCACCTACATATGTGCAGAATTGCGTTGTTTCTACTTTGGGTATATCTGGTTTAGTGATCGTTTTGGAAAAGCTTATTTTCATTGGTTTATAGACCTTGAAAAATAAGATTGGCAAAAGTATAATTCTACTTAAAAACCAGTAAAATTTGAAAAAGCCGTACATAAACTTATTAAATTTTTTTTTTTTTTTTTAATCCTCTAGTAAGTTTTAGAGGTGTTTTTTTACTCATTTAAAATAGAAGATTTTATCATTTTATGCTTAGAAGCACTAACCAGACACGGGGGATGTGTTGCACAATAGAATTTTTTTTTTTTTTTTTTAATTCAAGAAAGTAATTCTACTATAACTTAATTTAAGTGTATATTTATGTGAAATTTCTTCCTGAAAACTTGAATCTCAGCTTGTGTTTCCTACACTCTACAAGCATTTATACTTGTAAAGTAACAATCTCACCAAGAGTGTGTTGTACAATAATTCTTGAATGTCTAAGACACAACATAAGGGGGACACAATAATTATCTAATTAATTAATTTTTATTAATAAATATATTTAATATAATTGTTGGTACATTTTATGCCTATTTTAGGTTTTTAAAATAAGTAACAACCCTCAAAAAGATTGGGAAAAATATCTAAATTAATTTAAGGGTCGTGCTAACGAGTGCCCTTAGGGTTAAAAGCAATAATATATCGCATACAAGTATAAGGATTTCCTGATTATTTAAATATATATATATATATATATATATTTATATATATATAAAAGGATACCCCTAAAATTAGTGGTGATCTCACGGGTGAATTGGGCTCAGGTTGGGGCTTAACATGCCACTCAACCCAATCCCTCTGGGTGGTGAACTCTCTGATTTATGGTCGGCCAGTAGATTGTCGGGTTTTGTTTGCAACACCTTTAGGTGGTCAGTCGAGCTCAGATAAGTCATTGGGTATGGTAAATCTCCGTAACCAACAAAAATATAAAGCCCAAATTGCAGATTTACAAAATTTTTGTATCATATTTTCAATCTTTTTAAAAGTGCAAACACATATCAAGGACTTATTAAAATAAAATAAAAATATCTAGGACTCATAAATGCATAGTTTAAGGCATGCTGTGACTTTGAATCCTTAAGCTCATCAAGATCAAGTCCGGGGTATTGGTGTTAAGATCCAACCTAATTGCTCTATCATTCTTCTCCATGACTAGTCGTCGTAATTATTGAGATGAGCTGACATGGTCAGTGCGTCATTGAGATCAAGCTTTCCACATAGTGAGAGAGAGCATAGCATTAGCAATACTAGGTTTTAAAAAATCTTAGAAACCAATTAATGCATGTCACAATTCAACTATAAAAGATTCAAATTTTGCAGGTTAAGCTAATGGGCACTTTTTTACCAAACCCGCTAACTACCCAAACCAGTTACTCGGTTAGTCTACTTTTTGAAGTCTCTCGTGATCCTTCGAGTCAAGTTGGATTGGACGGATAGCTCAAACTTGCAGATTTGTTGACTGTTCCCTTTAAATATTGTTGAAAAATGAGATGGTAGAAAAGTAAGAGAATAAAAGATATTTAGTTTTCTCTAGTATGTATTTTTTTGGGAGAATTAAAAAGTAGAGAGAGAAAAACACATTTGTTTTGCTATAGAAAATAGAAGTATAAATTTACCATTATGTCATCATTAGATAAAACAAAACCAAAAAAAACAACGCATTGTATTTTTATTAAAAAATTGTGTATAAATAGGTGCTCTATTTAAAATAAATAAATAAATAACCAAAATTGTGACTGGGGATAGCAATTTTGCCCCGCCCTGCTTGACTAGCCCCTCTTTGCTTTGCCCCACATAGGTTTCCCTTGCCCCGCGTGAGTTTTTCCCACCCCGCAAAGGTTGTGGGGCGGGCATGGGGTGAGATTTTAGCCCCGCATCACAAGGCGAGACGAAGATGGGTTTAGATTTTTTAGAACC
Source organism: Quercus glauca (assembly GCA_023736055.1). Classification (NCBI taxonomy): domain Eukaryota; kingdom Viridiplantae; phylum Streptophyta; class Magnoliopsida; order Fagales; family Fagaceae; genus Quercus; species Quercus glauca. The sequence goes on along the minus strand of CM043316.1, from coordinate 18,020,476 downwards.
ACCCCCGCCCCATCCATGTTAATAAGGGTTATAATTGTAAATTTTTCATACCTTAAAATCCTATTATTTAAACAAACAAATTAGTATTAGCATATATTATTCTACCTAACGTAGCTCTTTGACTAGCCCCTCTTCGCTTCGCCCCACACAGGTTTCCCTTGCCCCGCGCTAGTTTTTCCCACCCCACAAAGGTTGTGGGGCGGGCATGGGATGTGATCTTAGTCCCGCATCACAAGGCGAGACGAGGATGGGTTTAGATTTTTTAGATCCACCCTGCCCCATCCATGTTAATAAGGGTTATAATTGTAAATTTTTCATACCTTAAAATCTTACTATTTAAATAAACAAATTAGTATTAGCATATATTATTCTATCTAACGTAGCTCTTTGACTAGCCCCTCTTCGCTTTGCCCCACACAGGTTTCCCTTGCCCCGCGCTAGTTTTTCCCACCCCGCAAAGGTTGTGGGGCGGGCATGGGGTGTGATTTTAGTCCCGCATCACAAGGCGACGTTTGTCTCTCTTTTCTCTCTAGCAAGATTGAAAATAAAGTACTAATTTTGGACTCTTATGCATCACGAACCTTTGATTTTTAATGTTTTCTTTTGTTTTTATTAGAAACAAATTTGTATACTATTAAATCATGATGGAACAAATTTGTATACTATTAGCTTATATTATTCTACCTAACGTAGCTCTTTGTCTCTCTTTTCTCTCTAGCAAGATTAGAAATAAGGTACTAATTTTGGACTCTTATGCATCATGAACCTTTGATTTTTAATGTTTTCTTTTGTCTTTATTAGAAACAAATTTGTATACTATTAAATCATGATGGAAGAAAGTGGAAATTATTTTTGAAGATCTAGGCAATTTTTATTTTGTCATGTATTAGGAATTTGGATTATTTTGTTATGTGTTATACTATGAGATTTTTCTTTTTGTTGTGAAATTGTCTTATTAAACACTTGTATTTAGTTTTTGCTAAAAATTAGTTTGATTTGATGGGATAAATTTAGTTTTAATTTCAAGTATATTTTTATTAACGAAATAGGTTGCATTAAAAAAATGTAATAGTTGTGGGGAAAATTAACAAGAAGTAGAGGTTTATGAAGTGGGCGAGGCTTTGCAGGGCCCTAGAGGGAGATGATGGGGCAAGAAAATTTTTCCTATCATGCGGGGCGGGGATGGGCTAAGACAAAGGATGAAGACCCCATCATTTAGCTCTACCCCACTCAATTACCATCCCTAACTGTGACTGTGATAAAAAAAGAAACAAATGAGCACCCAAAAAAAAAAGTGACTGAGAAACAATCGAGACAAGATAAGAAAAGAAGGAAAAGTGTTCAAAATCTAAATGTTACTTTGCTGGATTTGGGGTAATTTTTGTCCAAAAGAGCAAAACTTGTTTTCCATTCTATTTTCTCCCCAATTTGGGTAAATAGTATATAGAGTTTTGATGGGCTTGAGAGAACTGCAAGACTCCACCATTTTCTTCTCCATTTTCTCTCCCTCAATAAATAACAAGTTTTTGTTTATGAAGTTTTTAACAATAATCGGACCATAATACATAATAATTTTTAACAATAACTTTATACTTTATAACCAAAAAAAAAAACGGGCAAAGAGTCTTAGACAGTTCTATACCAATTACCAAATGTTGATTATCAATTTTTTCCCCCTCAAGGATTAAACTGGCTGGCATAATCAACAGAGCACTCCTATTCACTGGTGAAAAAAAGAGGCAATACTAACTGGGAAGGTTTGACTGTTTGATTATGGTTAAGTTGGAGTAATTAGTTTTCCCCTCATCTTGTCCGGCGGCTCCATGAAGTTGGCTTGTGATGTGCACTAGCGTGTGAACAGTAGGGCGCAGTTTTTGTCCTCAAGCATGCATGATGGAAATTGTGTACATTGAACCAAACCAAGTTGATGTGCATATGCATTGCTCGCACTGACTTTGTATATTGGATAGTTACAGTATCGGCAAATAATAGTGATGTTACCATCTATGCATTCAGCATCGTTGAAAATTTTCTCGCGAAAGCGAGATTTGTTTGGAGAAAAAGGTATGGCAGTTTGTTTTTTTTCTCTGGCTTTAGGCATGTTTTTATTTTTCAAATCGATAGCAAAAGAAATTTTTAAAACCATTTCATAAAGTGAAACTTGCGTTCAGGGTTACCCAACCCACGGGCCAAGACATGGTCTTGCTGGGCCTGAAGTTCTATGCAGTTTCTGAACAATTAACATTGGCAACTTTTCCAACAAGAAGACAAGGCCCGCGGGTTCCGAGAATTGAAAGTCGAAGGTGTCGTTATGTTACTGTTTCTAGATACTCCCTTTTGCTACGTACGTACACGGTTCACCGTATTGCCACGCCAGACACGCCTGGCTTCCCTTCTTCTTCATTTTCTTAGACCACGTGCTTGTCTTATGCGGCTACAGGAAAGAAAGTGAGAAAGCTGTGTTAAAAATATCTTTCACAAGTTTTATTTTGGATCCTTGAATTGAATGTTAACTTGGTCTGTTCTGTAGTCTGACACAGTCTGTGTACACGTGCCGTCCACAATGGCAACTAATTTTGGATCCGATATGCGAATCAGATGAGTGCAGCCTAGGAATTTTCTTACCAATTTTTTCACAACTTTTATCCTTTTTTTTTTTTTTTATATATATATAGAAAAATAATATTAAATAAATGTAAGTCTAATGCAGGTGTATATGAATATACATTTTCTAAAACAGGAAAAAAAAAAAAAAAGCATATATATATATATATATATATATTGAGGCTTACATTGGGCTTTTGGGCATATTGGCAACAAATAACTGTCAATAGAAAGATGATATTTGTTCATGTAATGTACATAACATTTAACTCACTTAAAATAATTGTATACAATTACTTAAGTATGATTTAGTAAGTGACATGATATGAATACATGTCATCTTCCTATTGTTAGTTGTAGATTAAAAAATGGTACAACTAAATTTGTAACTAAATTTTATTCTTTGTAAACCACTCATTCATCATAATTGTGAGGGCACTTTGCTTGTTACTTTTTTTTTTTTTTCTTTTTTGGTGAAAAGGAACTTATATTATTAAAAAAAATGTACAAATTTTATGGTAAATAACACCCCAAGTATCAGCAACATGCTGGTAGAAAATACATGAAGAGGAGATGTGTACAATACAATACTATCACTAGAAAAGTTTCATACCTTCACCAAAAGAACCGTGCATTGATCCCCTTTGCTGGTTTCTTTTGAAGTACGTGGTGGTAAGATGTTGAATATGAACATAGATAAATTCAAAATGAAAATCATCAATAATATATATATAATATTTTTGTATTTAATTTTGTAAAACTCCTGTTCTGCCACCTCATTAGCCTACTTTTTCTATCATTTTTCAAACAATGTTAGAGATGAAGAAATATTAAAAATATTATCCTACAAATCCAATTAGTTTAACTCTTCTTCTTTTCCCTTATATAGTTTTGTTCTTCATCCAACTCTTCCCCTCCTTTTTTTTAGCTCTTCTTCTTCCCATTATTAATCCCTCACCTTATTGTCTCTATACATTTTTTTTTTTACTTTTCTTGCAAGTTACTAATAAGGAAGATATAATTTTAAGATAGTATGACTCTAATCAATTAGCTGTACAGTATCACCTAATTTCTTATAAAGATAGAGATTAGAGAAGGGACCAATTTCTTCATAAGATAAAGGTTACAGATCAGAGCTGACAACAAAAATAGATTTCCCCTCAAAAAATTTAAAAATAAAAATATTTTTTCATAAATCTTTTTTTAAAGAAAAAAATAGAAATTAGCTAAATAAGCCAGCCCTTGGATAAGATGCTCAGGTTAAAATCCGTAGGCTAATTCTTATGGATTCCTACCAATAAAGAATTGCTGACAACAGGACTCGAACCTAAATAAATTAAACAAAATATCTAAGCCTTAACAACGGAACCGTCCCGGCAAATCTATCTATCTTTAAATAACAGGAACAGCTGACCAAAAATAATATTTCTGTTAAAAAAAAACTAACGAAAACTAAAAGCAAGGACATTTTGGGTATAAGTGTCCTGGCCAGGACCAAAAGGCTAAGCATAACCGGAATAGCCGGTAAAAAAAGCGCACAGAAACCCCACAGCACAGAGCCCCAACTCATACTTTAAACAGCCACGTGTCCGATCTTATCCGTTTTCCACTTTTACCTTTATAAATAGTAACTAAACGGCTAAACTAAAACCACCATCTCCCTTACCTCAGATCAGAGCATCTTTGAAATTTGAACGCTCTCAGACTCTCTCTCTCTCTCTCTCTCTAAAACTCATAAACACACACTTTCTCTCTCTAAAAAAACTGCTTATTATGGCTACGAATCTCCTTCCCTTTCGGCCGTCGGTGATCAGCGCTTGTTCCTTGTCGGGTCAGCGGAGACCCGACCCGAACAGCAGAAAATCCGGTGGAGGAGGCGGATCCTCGTCGGCCAACTGGTGGACCCCTCTTTTCGGCTGGTCCTCGGAGCCGGACTACATTGATTCCGGAAACAGCAGCAACAAGAAGAAGCGGATCGAGTCCGAGAAACTGGAGATGGAACCGGATCTTTCGAGAACCCGAACCCGGTTCACCCCGGGTTGCTTCACGGAGGAGAAGGCGAAGCAGCTCCGGATGATGACCAAGGAAACGGAGTCGTTTCATGACAAGATGTACCACTCCGCCATCGCATCCCGCCTCGCCTCCGATTTCAAAAACAGCTCCGATCTGTGACTGTTAAAAAAAACTCCGGCAGCAGCGAGTTACGGCTATTTTTCAAGCTCCGTACTAAAAAAAAATAACTTCATAATAATTTCTCTTTATTTTTTGGTGTTGAATTTTTTTTTTTTTTTTTTTTTTTTTTTTTTTTTTTTTTTTTGTATTTTCCACAATGAATGGGAGATGAGTCAGATGACTATGACTATGAGAAGGAATGTATGTTAGAAAAATGTTAAAATGAAGGTGATGTGATAATTGTGATTTAAAACTATATGCATGTATTTTAAAATGTAATTAGTTGTGGGTTGCGTGACATATACGATGATGGTGATGATGTAGCAAATGCAATTATTGATGTATATAGTAATGTTTTTAATTATAGATTTTCTATGCTTTGTGGAATTTTGTACTCAAAAGGATTAATTAATAATAATCTTTGAGAGTGATGGGCGATGATTTTTAGATTTTAGAGGGTTGTCTAGTTTTTATTATTTAAATGTTCATTGAAGTTGATATGACTTTGTAAAAAAGTGAAAAACAAATAAAGATGATTTGATTGATGACAAATTTGGTGCTAACCATTGGATTAGGGGTTTTAATCGTTGCTCTTCTTTTGGGGTAGTGGATCATATTGACTCACTAACCTTTGGATTACGGGGAAATTGTTATTAATGACTGTGGGTTTATCTATGTGGGTAGGGGGTTTTGGGTATTGGATGGAGGTGATTGTATTGGATCAAAAGCACATCAACTTGGCTATGCTACTCACATGGATCTTGGCTAGATTCCCCAACTTTTCCTAGTGGTAATCAAGAATCCCAAAGAGGAATATTCGTATGTCTCAGGATATTTACTTGTACATAATCTTTCTTTTTTAGTTTTTGATCACTAGATTTTTATTTTTATTTTTCCTTTTCTAGTTTTATTTGTGATTGTTCTAGAGGAAGATGGGGGTCAATAAGTCTTTCTTTTAAGTATTTTTTAATTGGGTTTTACTAATTGGTGTTCTTAGGATATATATTAATAAACTATTTTAAGAAATTTTTTATAGAAAAGTGAAAAATTTACTAACTATTTTGACAGTTTTTTCAACTCCCTGTAAAATGTTTCCAAAAATGAATAATTAACTAGATCCTTTTTAATTTTTAGTAATTTTTTTTTTTTGAGTCTAAATTTCTAAATTACCAAAATGATTGAGAGGGCTAAAAGATAACCTGATGAAAGAGTTTAATAACTTAATTAATTCATGACTTCAATGGATTGTTATTTGTGCAATAATGTCAATTAGTCTTTGGAACATATTTTTAATTTTCCTATAGTGTGATTGGGTTGCCAATCTAATTTAGCCGTTAGATCCTTATTATTATTTTGGGTGAAAGAAAATGGTTACAAGGGGGGCAACGAATATGGCTTTTCTATTTAAATGTGACCATAATAGTATCTTAATCACTCTTGATTTAAGACTCCACACCACAATCACTAATGATTTATGTAAACAACTTGCAAGTAGGGTATAAGGAGTCGCACCATATTGCTAGTGGGGGTACTCAAACCCATTCCTTGGAGCATGTTGGCCCAAGCCCTTACCACTAGGTTGGCCGTTAGAACTTAGCCATATGTATATAATATGTCCATTGCTAAATGGGAGAAAATAATAATCAACCTAAAGCCTGGCCTAGGTTTAAAGGGTGTAGAAGCTAAAGATTTCCAATTCTATACCACAATTTTCTATAACCAGGTATGGATGACAAGAAATAAAGTTAGAATGGAATTAATCAAAAACAACCCAGAAGAGTTGTGAAGCTAGTTAATAAAACTTTTGAGGAACACAGGCAAGGTTGGAGAAATTAGCCCCAAAAAAATCCCAAATGGCCTATCCTGGACTCCCCTACCCAGGACTTGGATAAAAGCTTAATTTGATGATGTAATTAGGGAAGATAAATCCTCAGTGATATTGGTGCAAGAAACCTTAGAGGAAATATAATAGCAACTTGGACAATGTAATTAGGTCTAGCTATTAGAAAAGTTGTTGAAGGATTCAAGAGAATTGTCCTTGAAGGAGATGGTTGAATGTCATTGAACCATTGAAAAACAAAGAAGTTGCCCCTCACCAAAGTATCAAAGCAATTTTGGAAGATATTTTGTATCTTGCTAAATCTTTTGTTAATGTATGTAGAGTGGACAATGTTTCCACCCATCTTCTAGCTTAATGGGCTGCTCTTTTGAATTAAAATGAGCTAGTTCTCAGCTCTAACTTGTCGTCATTGTTAACCCAAGTTTTGAATATAGTGGACACAAACCCTCTCTTGTGTCTCCTTTGTTTTGTCTTGAAAATAAAGTATTTATTCAATAAAAAATATAATAATAATAATAATTCAGGACTTCCTGCGTAGGAACATTTGCATTAGTCATTATACAAGTGTGGGGATGGACACTTACAAATAACCCTGTTGAGCTTATAGTAACGCTCTTGCACTTTTGAATCAACTTGATATTGATAAGACCAAAAGCCTCTTGGCCTAGTGGCATTTCCAACTCCCTCTCAATCGAGTGAGCTCACTTACTCTGTTTATAAATGAACTCCCTAACCCAAAAGAGAGAGAGACAGGTTACACCTTTAGTAAACTAACTAATTCAAATTGTATCAAGGATTGGAAAACTCTTCATAATTTATTTAGTTGGAGTCTTATGAAGAAAAGAAAAAAGAATTCCAGTTTGGAAATGCATTTTGAAAAAAGAATTCTTTTTTAATATAAAAAATTTTAAAAGGGGAAAAAAAAAAAAGAAAAACCTAGAAGCTAACAATTATTACTCACAATTATTAATCTTCATATTGTTTAATGATACGAGTTAGTGAGCGTTGATTTGTATCCAACTTATTTGCTGCTTTTATATACATGTACAATTTTTTAAAACCTCTTCTTTTTTTTTTTTTAAATACAAATATATTTTAGCACATTATGGTGGGCCTTTTTGTGATGTTGGGCTAGGCTGCCTCCTGCTGTATTAGGCCCAAGTATTCTGGATAAGGGAGTTGGGACCGGTCCTATTGTAACCCAACTTGGTCCAGCTTGTGCATAAACTATGTCCTATTTGCCAAAACTTTGGTTACTTGCCCATGACAGGCGGAGCTGCTATGGGAGAGTTATGGTAGGCAGATGTAATAAAAATAACAAAAGAAATACGTTCACTACTTAGACAGAATAAGTAAAGGGCAGCGACAAGAAGCGCCTTGTTCATGAAATGGCATAAATAAGTGAGGAAGAAATAGTAATGAGTTTGTTGAATCAAAGAGAGAAATGTCAGTCTGCTGTGCCAAGTTATATTACAAGGTCGAAACCAAAAAGGGAACCATTTCCTCAATGCGAATAATCTCCTCAGAAAGAAATTAATTGCTTTGAGGGAACAGACCTAAATGCCTTGTGCCCAAAAGAATCTTTTGCCTTTGGCAAAGAGTAGGGCTTTAGAGGGAGAGAGGGGATTAACTTATTGGTGCATGCCTGCCATTCTATGTTCTATGTTTTTTCGTTTTTTCTGATTCTTCTTTTCTTTTTCTCTTTTTGTGGGCCTTTTTGTGATGTTGGGTTAAGCTGCCTCCTGCTGTACTGGGCCCAAGTATTCTGAATAAAGGAGTTGGGACCGGTCCTATTGTAACCCAACTTGGTCCGGCTTGTGCACAAATTATGCCCTGTTTGCCAAAACTTTGGTTACGTGCCCATGATAGGCGGAGTTGCTATGGGAGAGTTACGGTAGGTAGATGTAATAAAAATAACAAAAGAAATACGTTCACTACTTAGACAGAATAAGTAAAGGGCAACAACAAGAAGCGCCATGTTCATGAAATGACATAAATAAGTGAGGAAGAAATAGTAATGAGTCAGTTGAATCAAAGAGAGAAATGTCAATCTGCTGTGCCAAGTTATATTACAGGGCCGAAACCAAGAAGGGAACCATTTCCTCAATGCGAATAATCTCCTCAAAAAGAAATTAATTGCTTTGAGGGAACAAACCTAAATGGCCTGTGCCCAGAAGAATCTTTTACCTTTGACAGACAGCAGGGCTTTAGAGGGAGAGAGGTGATTAACTTATTGGTGTATGCCTGCCATTTTATGTTCTCTGTTTTTTCGTTATTTCTGATTCTTCTTTTCTTTTTCTCTTTTCCTTTCTCAGTGCTTGCTTATATGTTGTGATTCTCTCCTAAAGGTTACTATTACCATAATCGTGATCCCCATTTTTTCTATGCACGGCAAGGGTCCTTTATATAATGTCTGCTATGACTGGTTTTTACCATTTTAGCCTTTAACTACTTTTGTCTAGTTTGGGTGTCCTTGTCGACCACCACTGGTCTGTCAGTTGTCCAGCCACCACCACTTACCTGTGCTGGCTGTGCCACTCCCCATCACCAGACAAAAAAAACTATTTTGTTTGTTTGTTTGCCGTGACATTCTTTACCTGCTACAGTGTGGGTGCTCTCTTTCTCCTTATCCCTCGTGGCATACACCTAGTGGTTCCAACTCATCCTTACTTCTTTTGGGCGGTATGTCATCCCAGCAGGACATTTCCCCCAAAAGAACCTGAGCAAGAACCCCAGAATAGATTTTCCCCTCTTCCTACCACCAGACCATGCCCTCTTACCTTTGACCCATGACCCACCACTTCCTGTATTGGCTGAGTAGAGGCTGGTGATGTCTAGGCCTTGCGCGTGCTCTATTTTTGTGTATATCCAAAACCTGCCCGCTGCTCATGCGTTTGCCATGGTCTGGAGGCTCATCTGCACATTCTGCCGCCCCTCTTTGACTTCTTATAGTGTCAACTATTTTCTGATTTTTCGTTCTTTATGACCTGCTCCCTTTAGGGGCTGGGCTTTGCTTGATTGTGGGCTCTTCGTTCTTCAGTCTACTCTTTTAGTCTTTCCACAGTCTTGCTACCATTTTCTACCATACGACTCTGTCGTTCCTGCTGTGATGTCATTTGACCCAAACCTGCTAGGCCTCTTTGGGCCTGTTGCTTATTCTTCTCTCAATGACTCAATATGATCATTTGGGCTTTTTATTACATTGCTTGTGGGTTTCTGTGTCCCATTTATTTTCCTTTTGGACATCCTTGGCCCATTTGCTTTCCTTAGGTATCCTCGGCCCTTTTTTCTAATTTCGCGTTCTCATGGACTTTTACTAACTCATTTGGGCTTCCCTGACCTAATTACCTTATCTTTCATCCTTGAAGCTCATAGGCTTTCCATCAGCCATTTACTTTCTTTACTTGCATTACGTCGGGCTTGCTGTGATCCATTTTCGCTTTTCTACATCACATACTATCCATGGGTTTGCTACTTCTCTCTTTCCAGGCTCTTTTAGGCCTATTTGCTTTCTCAAAGCCTATTTGTTTATTTTATAGGCTTATGATCCATTATTCCTGCCACTTGGGCCTAATAGTTTTTTTCTATCCATTCACTAATTCTTCTCTGCCTATATTGTTAGGCTTCTTCCTTCTACCGGACTTCTCAAAATGAGCATCAACACACCTTTTTAATAAAAAATTAAATAAGTTGATGAGAGAGAGGCAAGTTACCCTTGACTGGTACAACTTCCTCTTCACACTTTTCAACACCCCAGGAATCAATTTTTTCTGCTTTTGCATGCGTAGAAGATGCCAAGCACTGAGCAAGGTATGCATCCTACGGTCATAACTCATAAGATTTGCTGGTATCAGCACCTAGTTTTGTGAGAAAAAGGAGGTAAGTGAAGAAAAATCTATGGGCCTATTAGTCTTACCCTGCGTGGAAAGAATGTGCGTTCCCTGTGTTGCTAATTGCCAATTCAAAAGAACAAATAAAGCACGAACCTTATTAGCAATACATCATTATCTACATGCTTTTACTAACAACATCACTCTCCCCGCCCAGAATTGTTTTACGAACAACACTGGTTTTCCTTTTTGGACGCATTAAGAATAGACAAGTGGAGTTCCAGAATATGCCTTCTAATTGTTTGAATACGATGTATTTTAATTTTTAACAAATGCTATTTTGCTACATCATCACATTATGGAATATTCAAAAATTCAACGGTACCCAATTTGTCAAATTAATAGTGGAAATGAAATGAATCGGGTGTCTAATTTTTCTTGGACATAAATATAATTTAGAAGTATACAAAGGGCAAAGTTAAAGTTGCAGTCACCACCGCTATAGTCATGGTTGTTAAGGTTTTAATATGGGCTAAGTAGTAAATTCTAAGTTAGAATATTCTACTACGATTATATGAAGTTGATTAGACACAAGTACCGTTATCTCTCACCGCAGGAAGCTGATAAACCAGAATGGAGCTATCTCTAAGTGGATTATATTAAACAGGTATCTCGAAGACGTCGAGTATATTAAATAGGTGTCCTTAGGACAATCGTTAAAAAAATAAAATGAATTCCCATTTTCGCCTACATTGGGTAGAAGTGAAGTAGGAAAAATTTATAAAAAGTTGAATTTCTTTTACTGAAAGTGGCTAGCAAAAGTTTTTCAACTTAGGCTGTGTTTGTTTCGCGTAAAACGTTTTCCGGAAAATACATATTTTCCGGAAATGCTATTTTTCGAAAAAGGAAAATATTTTTAAGTGTTTGGTTGAATTATGAAAATTGTGGTGGTAAATATTTTCATGTGTTTGGTTGTTTTCTTGAAAATACTAGGAAACACATTTTCTCACATTTTCTCACCTTCCAAACAAATATTAACACCATTTCCCAGTTCACAGACAACAAAAGAAACAAAACACAAAGAAAAAAAATCATCCAATCCGGTCAAAATCATCAAATCCGGTGCGATCTCCGGTCAAAATCATCAAATCCGGTGCGATCTCGGAGGACGGCGGACGGCGGCTTTCTTAGTGTGATCGGTGCGATCTCGGTGCGATCCTAGGGTGCGATCTCACCGAGATCGCCTGAGAGTGAGAGATAGATCAACGGAGGACGGCGGTGATCGGTGCGATCCTGGGATGAGGGATGGTTCGGCGGAGGTGACCTCGGTGGCTTGCATGCGACGGCGGGAAATGGTTCTTCAGGTGTTCTTCGGGTGTTCTTCAGGTGTTCTTCGGCTTGGGTTTTCCATTCTGTTCTTCAGGTGTTCTTTGGCTTGGGTTTTCCATTCTGTTCTTCGGGTGTGTATTTTCCGGAAATGCATTGAAGGTAAAATAGGAACGGAAATCGTTTTACGAGGTGAGGGGTGTTATTTTCCGGTCAATTTCTGTTTGACCGAATTTTCTAGAGCTACCAAACACACAATTTTCCGTAAAACCATTTCCTGAAAACGTTTTCACCCGAAACAAACGGACCCTTAGTTGAAAATTCTACTTTAACCATTGTCCTTCGGACACTCAATAACAGGATCCTTAAGTTATAGCTTAAGCTACCTTAGGGAGTACCGACCATCTCTTTATTGTATAGCCCCCATTAGGCGTTAATTCCTTAGCTTATATTTGCAACAGAGGTAGATAAAAGGAGAGGAGAAGAGAGTAAAATGATTGGAATATGCTAAAAACTTCATTCTGGAGGGAGATCTAGGTTGGATTGGGAGAGGAGGAAAAATTAAAAACAACATTATCAATCTTGCAAACAATTTTTGTAATATTGTTGGCCCATCCACAGAAACACACAAGAAAATTTTGTCAATAAGCTATGGAGAGTAAAGGTATAAGCCTCCAAGAAACATGTGAAAAGTGCTGGCAAACGGTGGTCCTGGATATACATACACCGTCAACTCTTTTTTTCTTTTTCTTTTTTTTCTTTGATTTGACCCTCAATGAACTTACTAGAAGCAGAAACTCTAAATTTTATTTAACAAAATTTTTGTCATAGTATTATCAAGATAAATTTCAAACATTGCCCACGTAAAATTTTAAATGGACCAGTGACCTGGAATGCATACACCACTGACTAAACACTCTTATAGTAAATTCAGATAGATGCCTGCAAGTGCAACCAGAAATCTGTGTTAGTCCCATGGCAGAAGTTCTACCCAGGCACAGGCAAATAAACTGTGTTTGTGTCAGTCACTTTAACACCCACCAAACAAGCAATTTTTTTTTTGGGTGAATCACCAAACAAGCATTCACTGTAAAATTATTTATCCCAATATAAGATGCACCATGGCAAGCATGTCTATGAGTCAATGGTAAAGCAGCATTTTAAGACTATACAAGTGGGAAGAAAGTGAGGCAAATTCAACCAGACATAACTCATACGTATAAGGTCCATTAGTATTTTAATCATCAATATTAATAATAATGTTTCAAATAATTGAGCATCTATGATTAAGTAAAGCACCATGTCCATTTGGTAATTATTCCAAATTGCTGCCAGAGACGAAACACTGGATGTTGATCTCATATTTTTGGCTTAAGGGTAAAAAAATAAAAGTACAATATGCTGTAACCACTCCACAATAAAGGGAATGAGAAAAATACAATATCAAAATCTTCCTAACCTCATGGTGCAACTAAAACATCTGAACAAGATCCGCAAATATATTATAGTTGGCTGTACTCTGTAGGCCAACAGATCAACCCATGCGCCATGCATCACTTGCTCTCGGCATCATATATATCTGTTCTGAATATGTCTATCAAGGAAAAACAGCAACACAGAGAAAAGACAACAAATATAGGGTGCTTGTAAACAGTAAGAGAGGTTTCAAGACCACATAGAATTATATATTCTTTATTAGCATTGTACATAAGCTTGGTTATAGTTCCTCAATATTTACAGTGCGTCTTACTTGATAACTATGGTCAGGATAATATACGAAAGCTAGGGCAATTAAATGGTAAAAGCTTAAAGAGAGTATAGGAGCTTCTGAAGTTTGAGTAAAAGATGAAAGAGAATGAGCAAACTCAAAGTCAGATCCAGATCTACATCTGCCAAGGGCAACAATGAAGAGAGACTGATTGAAACTAAGATATTCTTTCTTTTGTTGATTTAATCAATTCACGTGCAATAGGAAGGGAAATAAATTAGGCAGTTCATAATAATACAGGAATATTCCAACACCTAAAATGATGGTACTTTTGCTCATATCCCATAAAAGTGAGAGCCTTGTGTATTGGGTACAACCCTTTCTTATGCCCAAAGTCATGTGTATGTAGTGTATATCTTTGGGAAGTTATAAACTTTGCACCCTGGTCAGTGCCAACTATGGTCCAAATGTTTCTCTGTAGAACTATCATTGCAAAACTTCAAGAAATAGCCTCAGTTCCAACTCTCGATTACAATATAATGACTCCCTATCATTTGAATGATGAGAAAATAAATTAGAGACAATGATAAACAGAGAGCAGATCAGATGTGAAATAGATCCTTTTGTTATGAGAGTAGGGAATACTTGAGCAGATGAGATCCCCATAACTACCGCTAGCAAACAAGTTTTACAAACATTCACCAGAGCATCCCCCTCATACCATCCATACTCTAGATCCTTTAGGGAACCAAACAACCAAAATCCTACAAGGACCTACTGACTCTAAACATCACAACTTCCTTGAGGATCACATGCTCTTACAAAGAGATGGACATGGTAACATGCTCTTACAAAGACATATTACTCCTTAATGAACCTTTTTGAGGATGAAATTAATCTTCCATAGAGGGAAATTTTTTTTGATAGATTCAATAGTTACAATAGGGGAGAGGGATTTGAGCTCTGAATGTTTCCATTGGAAATACCAAGAGGTACTAGTTGAGCTACAAGGCTCTTGGCTCCATAGAGGGAAAATTTTACCTCAACATGGAAGCTCATCATAGTGACAGCTGCTTTAGGGTCTGTTTAGATGGACGGAGATGGGGGGGGAGGTGGCTGGAATGAACTTTAAACATAGGGTTAAGTCACAAGAGCCTAGACTTACTTAGAAGGAATAACGCTATTAAGCCATGATTCTTAAGTGATTAAAACATCTATAAGTACTTCGGTCTACCACGTAGAGTGCAATATAATGTAAGGTGTGATCTAGTACATGCATTTATGCTAAGACATCCATTGTCTAATCACCAAAGAGACCCATATAACTAGAGGAGCTAAGACATTTGTAGGTGGTTGTACAAACTTTGATACTGGTGCTGCAAAGACAATAAAATTGGATCAAGTCTTTTTGGTGTCAACCTGGATACATATATTAAACAAAAAAAAAAAAAAAAACACTCAGTTCCAAGCATGCAAGAAAACAATTTCCAAAGCTGGACCTGCTGCCTTCCCTTACCACAAAGGGCATAAAGGTGTCATGACTCATGAGCCACAATTATAATCATAACAGTGGTATTCCTTAAAACAAAATCCTTCATTCATGTATATCCAACAAATCCTTGGAAGAAAAATCACCCAGCTTCCCACAGAAAGGAGTGGCTACTTAATTCAGTAAACAAATGTTGTAAAAACTACAAGGATTTCTAGACATCAAGGCCAAACCCCCTTTCTCCATAAAAGAAGTCCACATAGGAATCACAACAGGAAATGTAGTTCAATTTACAACAACTTAACTCCATAAGATAAAAGATCCCTTGTATCACTATGTCATGAATCTAACCCACCTTGCACAGAAGGTTAAAACTTAAGTACAACAAAAACAAAAATTTTAGCCAGAGCCTTGTAGATCAATTGGTTAGCATCTCTTGGTATTTCAAGAGAGACATCTAGGGTTCAAATCCCTCCCTTCCCCATTGTAACTATTGAATTATAAAACAAAAAAACAAAAACAAAAACCATATGTATATACACACATGAGAGAGAAAATAACTCTACTTGTGTCTGTGCTCAGTGTCATATATTTTGTTAATAGCCAGTCCGAAGCGCAGATAAAGGAGGAGGATTGTGGCAAGTTGACATTTGGCATAAAATTAAGTTACGGCAAGAGGCATTATGCCATGACTTCAACTACAACAGGAAATGTAGTTCAATTTACCACAACTTAACTCCATACAACAAAACATCCCATTAGTCATTATGTCATGAACCTAACACCCAGCTTACACAAGGTAAAAAATTAAGAAATACAACAAAAGAAAAATTTTTAAATCATGAGTAAAAATAACTCCACTTGTATCTATGCTTAGTCTCATATATTTTGTTCCTAGCTTGTCCCAAGTCATGAAAAAGGAGGAGGGTTGTAGTAATTTGACAGCCAGGCAGCCAGAGTAAAATTATTATGAATGAGAGTGAAAATAACAATCTCCAATTTTCATATGCCACACAACAAATGCGGTGCAACGCTGCAATTGTAATCAATACATTCACAATACAATCAATTAGTAAAAGGAACGCAGAATCAGATTGCACTGTAACGCCAGAAAGATAAGAAATTTGAAAAGGATACACCAAATAAAAGCCATGAGCAAATGCCCCAGCCAGCACAATAGTAAACAAACGGTCCCTCAAAACCGGATTCTTCCTCAGGGAGAGTCGAACTGAAAAAATTCAAAACACCCATAAACAAAACACAGAGAACAACCAAAACCCATGAAGGAAACATGATCCAATTCAACAAAAGCAAAAAAGTTCAAAACTTGATATGTGAAAAAAAAAAAAATAATAAATGGAAGACTTACTGAGAGGAAGTACAGGGGCATAGATAAGAGGGACCAAGAACTTATATGGGGGTCCCTTGTTTTGCCTCCGTATAGCAGCCTCTCTTTGAGATTATATACATGCACGCAAATTCAGAAACAAAATAAGAATAAGAAAGATGGTTTTGTTTGATCAAAATTATCAAATAGAAATACATACATGCAACTTTAAAACCAAAAATAAAAGTAAAAGAAAAAGATGTTGGTGTTGTGCGGAATTGAATTACGGGGAAGACTTACTGGCTTGAGGGATTGGAGGAAGAGGCCATGGCGGATAGAGATCTGGAAAGATTTGCAGAAGGTGCGCTGAGACAGAGATGCGAATCAAAGATGGTGTGCGTGCGATATAATACAATGTTTTTGGGGTCTGTCGCTTCAGTTGACAACTTTTTTCTGCCTCTTCAACGACGTACCGTTTGACGACATTAAGGTTTTGATAAATAAATAAATTTAATTATTATTTAAATAAATAAAAAATTATAAAATAAAAAATTATAATAAAATTATAATAAAAAAAATTAAAAAAAAAAAAACACCTTAGCTAAATGGTGGTTCCAAGATTTTTTTTGTTAGAGAGTCAGCAGGGCCAGAAATTTGTTGGGGGGAGGCAAACTTTCTCCGATAACATCCGTTTGACCAAATTTTGTTAAATTGATAATAAAAATGTTGGGCACTAACGTACTTTTTACTTAATAATAGTTTTCAAAAATTATTTTCCATTTCATAATTAAAATTCATTATTTTGAATTTTTAATTAAAGAGTATATTAAAATATTCAAAATAATTTTTTTTTTTTCAATGGGCTAAGAAAAGATTGGTTGTTGCGTCTTTTGGTACTTGATAAACTTCACATTTTAATTATAAATTTATAGGTTATGTTTTTTACTAAACATGGTTAAACTTTGTTAAAGAAAATCTTATACAAATTTAGAATATTTCATTATTAATATAAACAGAATGGGGGTGTTATTTTCTTTAAATTTTAAGGGAGGAAAGTGTTTTTTTCCTTTAAGTTTGGGATAGAGTGTCATTTTCTCAAACCTCAAAGGAGAGGAGCGTAATTACCCTTTTTTCTATGTATACAACTTCCACATTATATACAACAATCTAAAATAATACTCTAAATACAATTTAATATACAATACAACTATATTGTACAATAGTCTAAACAAATTATTAACGGTTTAAAGATCGCTAATACAACAACCATTGAATGCATAACAAAATAGAATTAAATAACAAATCATAAATTTTTGTCAAAATAATAATAACTTTTTATATTTATAAGTTAAATCATTAAATAAAAATATACAAAATAAAGAAGAATAGTAACACACCTAGAAGTAGGGATAAGAGTAAACATGAAACTAAGAAAAAAAATTATTAATATAAGTTTTTGCCTTTGAAGTGTATGGTTTTTTAACCATATACGTTGTCACTCTCTTGGAATTTAAGCAAGCAGTAACATATTACTTGGACTTGAAAATCTGTAGAGCACTTATCAAATTACTTTATCAGATGGAGAGAAAAACTAAGAAAACATAGAAGGGAGATAGAAAAATATATCTAAATACAAATCTATTGGTTGTACCAGTGGTGTAATTTTTTGCTAATGAAAATAAAAATTTCAAAGAAAAGCAGCTTCCTTCCGTTGTCAATGCCAAAGTAAGCTAGTGTCACAAAAATAATTTTTGTTCTTTTTAAACGGAGTGCAAGTTTGAAACATTTTTCTTTCTTTCTTATAAAATTAAATATTTTAAAAGTAGTGTTACTGACACAACAAATTTACAAAAAATTCACAACAAAATCTAGGTGGCAACTTATTAATGGTAGGTAAAAACCAATTACAACTTGTCGCTTAACCTTTATTGTGGAAATATTGTGAAAGTCGCACTAAGAGGATCATATTCAAACTTATTTCAACTTGGCTTAAAAAAAAAATTTTTGGGGTTAAGGTGTTCAAATTTTTATTGTAAGGAGTGAAAACAAAAGATTTAAAAAATATTATATATATATATATATATATGGTCAAGTTAGGGGGTTCAATTGAACCCCTGGGCTGGATATGGAGCCGCCCCTGGCAAAACAATAGTGCTTCAAATGATTATAAATTATTTCCTTTTGGGGTGTCTACATACTAGCTGTTAGGGATATTTTAATAAAATAATAACTTAACCATGAATTTTCACTCATTAATTGTGCTTTATTTGATATTTATAACTATTTTTTTAATTAATAGTCTAATGAGAAGAGAGATTTCTGAATATCTTTATCATAAATACAATGAGGTCTCAGTTGAGCTATAAGACTTTTAACGACATTTATAATCATATTAAACTCACATTTTCATTCCATTATTATTATTATTATTATTATTATTTGTTTTTACTGAAAAATAACTAATCGTTCACTTGTTATAAAAGCATCACCATAAATCATATAGTAATTAAGATGGCAGGAAAGCTGGATGGTCCTCCATTCATACTCTTAGGTCCTCAACATGCACCACACGACCTAATAGAGTTGCAAATGGTAGAGATTGAACAAACTTTGGCTTCAAACATGTTTAAAGCAGGGATAGAGTCAGGGTTCCAATTGAGGGAGGGCTGAAGTATAAAATAAAAAATAAAAAATAAAAAATAAAAAATTGGGTGAATCCAAATTAACATTTATTTAGTATTAACAAAATAATTGTTTCTTATTACGTTGCAATAAAATTATCTGTGTTTATTATCTCATTATATATCGTATAGTCTTCTAATAAAAAGACTAATTATTTTTTGCTAAGTAAATAAGAAGATAAGAAAAAAAAAATCCAAAGATTAAAAAGAAAAAAAAAACCATATGAAGGCGGCTATTTAGTAAGCCTATGAATGCCATAATATTTCATGCATATGAACACATTTTACAAACTTGGATAAAATATAGTTTACACTTTTTAGTTTAGGAACTTAGTTAGGTTTAAGAATTAAGTTGGTCTGTTTTGAACAATTTTAAATCAAGTTAGCATTAGGCCAAAAATATCAATCTTATAAATTGTAAGGTGACCCCACTATGTTCTCCAAAATAAAAAAAGCAAGCTAAGGCAACCCCACAGCCAGTGGCAGAGACCCACTACGCCTTAACTCAGTAAACCAGCAACAATTAAGAGACAAAACTCTGACTTTACAAAAAAGGTCTAAAACTATTGAAGGCATATCATTACAGTAAAGTGAGAGAGTGATCAAAGAAAATTAATTGAGTGAAAAAAAGAGAGAGGAGAGAGAGGCACAGGGACTTTGAGAGAAATTACCAATGAGCAACAAATTAGGCCTCTGCCAGCGTGATTCAAATTGCAAAATTGAAGGTGAGTCTCACTTACATGGAATGGATGTGTGGCAGTGTAGGTGTGGCTTGTACTGCTATGCAGTGGAAGTGAAGGAGACAATAGTCTCTCTATTTGACTGGTATGAATTTAGGGATTTAAAATAAAAATAAAAAATAATAGATATGGGATCTATCCATGTGATTTTTTTTTTCTTGTTTTTGAAGGGCTAAAAATGGGCTAGAGATCTATACTTTTGTTATTGTTGGGTTTAATTTCATTGTTGGTTGGAATCCCCCGCGAGCTAAAATCTCATGTAAACATATATGGTAGGTAAAAAATAAAAAAAATAAAAAATAATCTGAAGGGTCCATGAATAGCTCCGTCTCTAGTTTAAAGTGTTAGGCTTCAACCCCCAATAGAAAAATGACATACGTCCTTATCATGTGTAATGAAAATTACTCACTTAACCACTTAAACCAATCAACCAAGTGAGTTATGTGCATTGCATATGACTTTGACATGTGTTATCTTCCTATAGGAAGTTGAAGCCTAAGACTCCAAATATATTTGGAGCCAAAACTTTTCCATATAGATTTTTGGGGACATAGTTGTGTAATTGCTTAAAAAAGGAAGATGGGTGTTTTGGTGTGTCTGTGAAGTTAGTAAAGGGTTAGTGATTTAACAGTGTGCAAAGGCAAAAGTGAGAATTCATTGTATTATGGTAACATGACTCGCATGTGATCATTAGTTTTAACTTTTAAGCAATAATTATGGCTAAGAGTGCAATTTGTAAGATTAATTATAATTGGAGCGGTGATTGCAAGTTCATAATTTTAGGTGTAAAATGTAAGTATCTACCTAGTTCATGATGAATTTTTGCAATTAATTCTAAATATAATTTGTATTTTCTCATTTATATGTATATATATATAGTTTGTCAAAAAATTAACAATTTGATAAAAATGTTAATGACAAGACACCACAATGCTAAAGAACTTTTTGAAATTGATTATATCTTATATATAATAGATTAAACTCGAACTCCACTTCATAATATACATTTATGAGTATTTCATGCTTGTATTCGTACTTGTATTTATAGTCCCATTGTCATGCATAATTTATTAATTTAGTGACCCTTTCTTTTAGTTTTTGGAGTATAAAATTAATGTACATGATTAATATATTTTACTCATACAAAATCCACATTATAAATTTGTTTTTTTAAATGGCGTTGAGTAATATACAATACTTTAAGCATATATCAATATCATATTCCCTCCTCTCACATAATATTGGTCACACTAATAGAATTCATGGTTGATGATGCCGAAAAATCACCAGTATGCCACACGGTCCTCACATGCTCCTAACAAGAACTTGTACAATAGAAAAGTTGAAGACCTTAAGAAGAGTACCGGTGTGGTACCGACTAAATACCCTCCGACGATCAAGTTAGAGAAATCTTCTTGTTCACGACTCTAGAATACCAAAGTTGGGGTGAATTATGCGTACCTTGGTTTGTGAGGGTATTGGGGCTTTTATAGTAGTAGAGGGTTGGCCTCTCTTTCTTGGGCTAAAAGTCTTTTTCTTATAGGAATCCTTATGAGCGTACATTGCGGAATCCTTTCCTTGTAGGAGACTAACACTAAGCGTGGGATACAAGACATTTCCTTATATACTCATGCGTGGTGATCAAGTCAAGGATACATTGGAGCCGTCAGCTTTAGGGTCGTCAGCTTTGCCTACTCCCTCGTCAGGGTCGTCAGCTTTGCCTACTACCTCGTTAGGGTCGTCAGCTCCGCCTACTCCCTCGTCGGGGTCGTCAGCTTCCCTTATTCCCTTGTCGGGGTAGTCAACTTCGCCTACTACCACGTTAGGGTCGTTAGTTTCGCCTACTCCCTTCAGCTTTATTGGCGTCGACTACCCATCTTCATTGCCTAAGGTCAACTCGTCGGCTATGCGGTGAGTTTCATGGACTCCCTAACATTGTCACTTAATAATAGATCCCGACGGAGGTTTGCTTACCCTCTTCAACTTGTTCTCATCAGCTTCCTCTTCGGCTTACTGTTTTCAGCTTACTATCTTCAGCTTACTCTTTAGCTTACTTTCTTCAGCTTACTCTTCAGCTTACTCTCTTCAGCTTATGGTCTTCAGCTTACTGTCTTCAGCTTAGAGACCGACGGCTTCATCTTACGTGAAGTCTTCAGTATGCATAATAGAGCTGACGGGTCTTTGGAGATTAACAACTTTTATTTTGCCAATTAAAAATTCCCCTTATCAATGGTAGAATCAAATATTTATTGAAATGAGGAAACAATATTTTTGTACTCCTGAAGTATTGCATATTTTTCCATGATTTTGAGGGGAGTGAAACCATAACTCATGGTAATGTTCTTAATGTGTTGTTGTCACATCCCTCGAACCAATTTGACTCATTTTTATTATTTGGCTAAAGATGTCCAGTAGTTCTTAACTATGAAGATGTCCATTAGTTAGTATCTATAATTCTATATTACCATTACTACATTGAATAGTTATGTGAGGGTGCCTGTAGCAATTATTGACATTTATGCTTATGCGTACGTTCAAATTGGACGAAAGTGCTTTCTCAAAAAAAAAAAAAAAAAAAAAATTGGACGAAAGTGTCAATCAAAAAAAAAAAAAAAATTTGCACGAAATTGAAATAAGAGTCCAAACTTTGGTTGTTATATGGAAATGTTGAAATTATTTAAATTGACACCTTCACCACAACAATAGCATTTGCTAAATACCTTTAATCAGGAAAAAAATCTAATTAGGTTGACAGTAAAATTACCAAAATAAAGCAATGATGACTTGATGATGACACATTTATTAATTGGGATGATTCATAAAAATAAAAAAATAAAAAAAAAATTTGGGATGATTCAAATCTTTATTGTAGATACCTATATTATGTTATATATACTTAGGTATAAAATCATATCAATCTCAATGATTTTATGGTAGGTAAAAAGTTTACATATTCTCAATAGTTGGCAAATAGCATAATCAAATTGGAGGGAATGTTTTACTTAAAAAAAAAAAATATATATTGGAGGGAATATACATGAGTTTTATACTTAAACCTTTCTATAAAAGAGGGAAGAGGGACAAGGTGGGGGGGGGGGGGGGGGGGGGGGGGAGACTTTGGAATATGTGCTTTCTTTTACCTATTAATTATTGAAGTGGGAGAATTTGAACCTTAAATATTAAAGTTAAAAACACTAAAAGGCAATATGTTAAGAATAGATCCTTTCTACTCTTATATGATTTAAAAATATATATATATATATATATATATATATATATATTTAGTGAATAGTTAATGGTATATCAAAAAGTCACCAAGGGTGGACTAAGGCCTGTAGGGTTTGCCTTGCATTATGTTAGGGGGGGGAGAAAAATAGTTGTAGGAAGTTTTAAAAATTTTATTAGCCATTTGGATAATTTCACTAAAGAGTTTTATTTTGCTTTTTGATGCTGAAAAATAGCTTTACAATCCATTTGAAACAAGGTAAATGAATGGAATGGAATGTATTCAAATTAATTTTTTAAAAATATTGTATTTATGTCACTGTTTGGAAGTTTCATAGGAATGGATGGAATGACTATTAGAAAATGTTCACTCCATTCATTTGCTCCTAACTATTAGTGTGCGTTTGGAACGCACGTTGAATGTGCGTTTTTGTGTTTTGCTGAAAAATGGTGGGTTCCATGCACTGTTCACGGAACTCATAAGTACGGAATTCAACAAAAACAACTTTAAAATTGGGTCCCACACGGCACTATTCATATTTAAAATTTATTTTGTTACAGTGTTTTCAGTTTTCAGTAATAAGCGATATTCAAACAGACCCTTATTCTCAATTTTTTGGTAGAAAAATTATTTTTTTAAAGACATAAATAGAAATACCAAATTATCTTTATGTTGGAAAAAAAAAATCAAATAAAAGATGAATGGTATTATTTAAAAGTTATATGTTTCATTCATTTCATTCCTCCTTTTATAAAGTATCAATCATGCTAGAGAAGAATACATCATAATCCATCCCATTTCATTATTGTAATGAATTATATGTTTCATTCCATTACATTATTGTAAAACCTATAAAGCGTAGTGTAAGGTAAGTTAAGAATTCCAAACTATAATGTTAAAGCTCTTTATTGTACATGATTCTCACCTATTTTTAGTGTGTGTTTGGCATGGATTATTTTGCAAAGTTATTTTACTATTTAGCAATGTTATGAATACCGTTTCGGTGCCTGTTCCAGTTTATCTATTGGAATGGAATATTTCGGTACCGTCTTATTTTGGCGTACCGTTTCGGAATTACCACTTTATATATATATATATATATATATATTAATTAATTAATAAAAAAATGTTATCACTCATTGCTATTCTTAAGCCAAATTTTATAAATGTAATATCATCATTTAATGAATGTAATATAATGTTTTAAAAGAAATATTACTATAATAATAAAGTGATTAGATTGATTATTTTAAAATTCAAAGTTGGGTATTTTTGTAAATAAACATGTTAATATTTATAAAGTAGGAAGCTTCTAGGAAGCCCCATTTTCACCTTTTCACCTAACCCCACTCTATCACCCACATGCAATGACTTAGGGGTTGTTTGGATGAAAAAAAATGATCACTTATCACTCATTACTTAATAACTCATCACTTATCACTGAAAATACCCCAACTTCCTAAGGTGGCATGTTTAACACTTGTTTCCAACTTCTGATAACTCAAAAAATTTTACTTTTTGTGGGACATACGGATTGATTTGGTGCAGCTTTTACTTCTTATTTCTTTTTCTTTTTTTTCCTTCAACCCCCAATACCCAAACTCACCGAACCCAAATTGCTCTCAAACCCAAAAAATTCATTAGCATCCTAGACAACCAAATTCTTCAGTTTCATCAACAAACCCAAAACAGGAGAGGGTTGGAAAGAATGAGATGAATCGTTGCCCCAATTGTTGACCCAAATCGTTCTTTGGGTCTCTCTCCATCTGGGTTTTGTTTCCCAACAACACCACCAAACCAAACCCATCTCCAATTTAAGACCCACCCACTAGAACACTGAGTTGAAGAAATCACTCGAATCGGTGTGCTTAGAAGCTAGATCTGGGTTTTGTTTCTTTTTTTTTTTTTTTTTGATAAAGTTACCCATGTGTTTTTGTGAAGAAGAAAAGAAAGAAAAAGAATGAAGAAGAAGAAAAAAAATGGTCGTTGGAGTGAGTCTATAAAGAAGAAAGAAAGAAAGAAAAAGAAAGAAGAAGAGAAAAAGAAAGAAGAAGAAAAAAAGAAAGAAGAAGAAAAAAAGAACAAGAAAAAAGCCGTTGAGTGAGTATGTGAAGAAGAAAGGAGAGAAACAGTAAGGAGGAGAAAAAAAATAAAAATAAAATAAAAGTAAGGACGTGACTTCTCTGATCGTGGGTCCTAAAAAAGTGTGTGTATTTACCAAAATGCCATTATAACTCAATTTTCATAACTTCAAAACACACAAAAATTGTTTTTAGTTTTGCTAACTCATCACTTAAAAATCAGAGAATTGAGTGATGGAAACAAAAACTGAAAACAAATCCAAACACACCCTTCTGCGTGGGACCCACCAATTTTGAGTTATGGGTGATGAAAACAAAGTGATGGGTGATGGAAAACATGAAATCCAAACAGCCCTTTACACTTTCTCCTCCACTCTTTCTTCTTCATTTCATATTCCCGTTAGTTACACTTATAGAAGTACTTCTTGGAAAGTTTCAGAGACCTAGACCAAAAGTTTAAGTGCAGGACTGAAGAAGAAAGTTTCAAACGCAGCTAAAATTTGAGCTTCCTCCACAATTGCTCTAAATTTCTGTTCTCTTCTTCTTCCTTTGTTTTTTTTTTTTCAAATCATTTGGTAACTTTGTAGCAGATCTGATTTGAACTTCTTCAGGCAATCAGTGTTAAGTGGAAACATGTTGTGCAGATATGTTTGTTTTTTGTTTTTTGTTTTGTGTTTTTTGTTTTGTTTTTTTTTTTGTTTTGGCTAAAAACTGCTAAGGCGAAAATTGACCGGAATGGCTGGAATGACTCGAAACTGGCTGAAATTGGACCCAAGGTGGAACGGGTGGTATTACCGTTCCTAATTGCATCCCGGTATGAAATATTCTGGCCATTCCGGCCGGAACGAAACAGATTTAATAACATTGCTATTCAGTTTATTTTTGCTACTATTCATTGATTATTTGATCCCGTTGCACTTTTTTGTATTATTCATGGATCTCACTATACTATTTCAACTAACTTTTACATTTATTTACAGTACTTTTAGCAAAAAGTTTTCAGTTTCAGTAAAATAAATAAATCTCAAACGGACACTTAGAAAGATAAGAATATGAGCTTAATAACATAACAATGATAATATTAGGAATAACAAAAACAATAATGTTATAAAAAATAAGATGAAAGTTAAATGGAAAATGACTAAAATATATTAATTTTTGTATATTTATTTAATCACCTCTCTCTCTCTCTCTCTCTCTCTCTCTCTCTCTCTCTCTCTCTCTCTCTCTCTCTCTCTCTCTCTCTCTCTCTCTCTCTCTCTCTCTCTCTCATAGTCCAAACATACCATTAGTATGAGGTATGTTAGAGCATTCTCATTGTGATATCTAAAACCATTTTAAAATGTAAATTAGAGAATACTTTTTACTAAAAAGTTATAAAATCACCTCACATATGGTTATTTATTTATTAGTTTTCCTTTAAAAAAAAAAAAAATCCCACTCTCTCTCTTTCTCAAACACACCCCAATCCATTCCCTCTCTCTTTTATTCTCTCATTAGACTGATTTGTATTTGGTATGACTTTGTTGTCAATGTGGATTGAATGATAGCGATGAGATCAAATGAGTGATTATGGCTGAGATTGTGCAAACTCTGTCTCTCTGATTTGGATTTGGATATAAGATTAGGTTTTGATTTGTGAGTGGATTTCAATTTAAGAATGGGTTGCTTGTGCAATATCAATGTTGATTGTCGTTGCTTAAGTGATTTTAAATTTTTAGGAAGTGATTAGGGTGGTTCGTGATCGAGTTAGTTTCTTGTTGGAGTTATTACTTCATTGGATGTAAACATTTATATTATTTTACTACGATGTATGAAAAATATGATATAGATCAATTGTAAAAGTGATTTTCTAAAGTAGATAAAGTAATATTTTGGTCAATGGAAAATAAATAATTTTTACATGAGTCTAGCTAATGTGACCTAAGGGCACACATTATTAAAACATTTTTTACATTACCTAATGAACAATGCTCTTGTGAGTTTGAATCCTTGAAGTAAGGATGTGACCATTTTTCTTCTTAGAACCAGTAAGGATGTGACATTGATTCCATTGAAAGAATATTGTTTCTCACTCTTCAAATCTCTCTCTGTTTTTTTTTTTTTTTGGTTTGGTTTTAAACCTCACACTTCAAATCTCAATCGAATTAAAGTAGTGCAAACACATTCCCTAATTGGATTCCAAACCTTGCGGTCTAACTCCTTTGGAATCCATGGGACTATAGTTGGTACTTTGTACTTTGGGTAGAGAGCTACTTTCAGAGGTTACCAGGTTGTCACAACTGGTGGTCATTTAATTTTAATTAAAAAGAAAAAAAAAGTTTAAATAATAATAATTAAAAAAGAAAGACACAAAAGAGAAAATCGAGAACAAATAAGATCGGACGGTGAGAGTAACACCGACCGAAAGAAAGTAATCAAATCGAACGTCCAAGAGAGTAGCGTGAAATTAAAGCCAAAAGTGAAAAAGCTTATAAGTTCTAGCTTTGTTGCGTACACATTTAAAACACATCGCCGTCCCCTTCTTCTTCTTCTTCTTCTTCGGTACACTTCTCTGCCTGCCACTCTCAGATTCTCTCTCTCTCTCAGCCATTTCACATCGAATGGTACAAATCTCTATCTCTCTCTCTCTCTCTCTCTATTTTGTGCTTGTTTGGTTTCCGATCGTTGAGCTCGATGCGCATTTTCAAGGGCTAGGGTTTTGGCTCGTCGATCTCGTTCTTAATTAAGCTCTTATTGGAAAAATCGAAAACAAAATCTGATATTTTTATATATATATATATATATATATTTTGTAATTGTAGGCTCTACCAAACCAACAGACTGTGGAGTACCCAAGCTTCAAGCTTGTCATCGTCGGTGATGGAGGCACTGGTATTTCTCCTTTTACTTTTTTTTTTTTTGTTGTTGAAAATTTTGAATTTATTTTGTCACTGTTTGTATCAAATCGTGGAGTTAGGGGTTTTGATTTTCATGGTGGAGGCTATGTTTGTTTCGAAAGATAATAATTTCCGGACAGATTTGCAGGAAAAAAGTTATACTGTAGATGTGTATACACTATGTATGTGTATATCTATATTGGTGTTGGTGGTGACGGTATTGATTGATCTGAGTGATTTGCAGGAAAAACAACTTTTGTGAAGAGACACTTGACCGGAGAGTTCGAGAAGAAATATGAACGTAAGGGTCTCGAATGATGCTTTGTTTTTAGATAGGGTCCCCATTCAGTTTACATAGAAATTTGTACTGTTTTGATGTGTCTGGAAGTTATTAATTTTTTTTAAATGGGTTTTATTTGCACATAGCAACTATTGGTGTGGAGGTCCATCCATTGGACTTCTTCACAAATTGTGGGAAGATTCGGTTTTACTGCTGGGACACTGCTGGCCAAGAGAAGTTTGGTGGTCTTAGAGATGGATACTAGTAAGTGAAATTTTAATGATTCATAATATTGTTGTTGCATTTTTTTTAGTTAAATTTTAATTCTGCTTTACTGATTGCTTTTTTGTGTCCTTTGGAGTGTAAATTTTGACATTTATTAGTACCTTGTATGGTGTCTATACTATAATGTTTGAAAGTGTGACTTTTTAGTTGAAATTGGTATTAAGGTGTTCTGAGTAGGGGGAATAAGCTGAATGTATATTGTTTGGTACATGTGTTTAATTTTGTAATGCTAGTCTCTAGAAGGTCTATGGCAAAGGTAGGGTTCAAATGTGTGCTTTTAGTTGGATTATAAATGGGTTGGGTATATAATTACACATTTACCTGGTTATTACATCCAACCCAACTAGGCAGTATTCATTCCAATACCAAATCACCAATTACCCCACCTTCCCACCAATTTTTGCATCAATGTTTGATGATGACATTCTGAGCATCTTTGTCGTCTTCGTTGGTACTCAGTAGGATAATCTTAGAAACAAAGAGAATCTCGACTTTCATGAGTTATAAATGCCATTAAAAAGAATGTTTATGAATTTGATTGAGCTGGCTAAGGAAAAAACGATTCAAAGAACGATGAATCTGTGGAGAGAAAATTGGCAGGATGTAATTGTAATTCTTCTATTATATTGATGAGGAATGAGAAGAATGGAAAAACCAGTAGAGATTTTTTTGTATGTTAGTTATTGTTTGGATTAAACTGGTTACTTCTTGTATTTAGGGTTTTCCCATTTATTGACAAGATAAATTAATGTAACTAATTGCAAGCTTCAACTTTCTGGATTTTTTTAATATATTTTCACCCCCTCCCTTGAAGTTGCTCTCTTATGTTGGTTTGCTGACTGGTTGGTTACCTTAAAGTCTCTCGTCTTATTTTCTTGTGCTTTCTAATTTAGGGTCTCACATAAAGCTAATGAGCTTTAGCTCAACTGGCTCCTCCCCTTGCAAGTGCTAGGTGGAGGGTTAAAGATCGGTTGAATGAGTGAGTGACTTGCGTGTCTCCAAAAAAAAGGGGTCTGACATAAAATCTTCTATGAAATTTTGCAGCATTCATGGGCAGTGTGCAATTATAATGTTTGATGTTACAGCCCGGTTGACATACAAGAATGTTCCTACATGGCACCGTGATTTGTGCCGGTAAGTAAAAAATATTTTGTTAAATTCTACTACTGTTTGTTTGTGCCTGTAATTTATATTTGCATTTTCTACAGTATATTGATGACTTGTCTTTTGCATTCATAGGGTATGTGAGAATATTCCAATTGTTCTTTGTGGAAACAAGGTAGATGTGAAGAACAGGCAGGTTAAGGCAAAGCAGGTTACATTCCACAGGAAGAAGAATCTGCAGTACTATGAGATATCCGCAAAGAGCAACTACAATTTTGAGAAACCTTTCCTGTATCTTGCCAGGAAGCTTGCTGGGTAAACACAATAGTATAATTTTATTATTTTATTGTAGTATGCGAATATTGTGAATGAAACTTGATGTTGACTACCGCTTTTATAACTTAGGGACCCTGCTCTCCACTTTGTGGAGTCTCCTGCTCTTGCTCCTCCTGAAGTACAAATTGACTTGGCTGCACAGCAACAGTAAGAATTATCTGCTTTGCCATCTACTGATTCTGCGTAGAATATTTTGTACCTTATTGGGACTGGTTATTCTGTCTACAAGTAGTGTTGAATAGATACCCTTAATAGTAAAGCAATTAGGCCACTAGAATGTCCGCCAGTTGCATATACTAGTTGTTATGCATAAAGTTTTCAAATTTTATTATTGTTATCTTGATTCTCAAACAGTACCAGAAATGCTTTTTGACCACCACTTGTTTAAAAGCAAGAGCATCAGCTTTTTATGTAACAAATTAGTTCTGCTTTTTTAAAATATCACCTGAATGTCAATTGTACTCAAATGTAGCTGTTTTTAATTGTTGACGGGTTTATGTTAAACTCATTTAGTTATACTTCTGTTTGTCTTAGATTGTTTCACCTTAAATCTTCTGTCCTTGATGTTGTTTTGTATTTGCTTTACTACAGGCACGAAGCTGAGCTTCAGCAAGCAGCCAGTCAGCCTCTTCCTGATGACGATGATGATACATTCGAGTGAGCTGGAACTGTGCTGGAGGGGCTATCAGTCCTTTTGTTGTGTTCTTATATGCTGCCTTTACTTCCTTATGCCTTGTTATGTGGGATTTTCAACGTGGCAGGATATGCTGATCAGTTTAATGGTCGGCTATTGACCATAGACCATAATACTAGTTAGGATTGCCTTTTAACTATTATTTTTGTCCATGGTTGTGATGTTGTATGTCCTGATATTTATTGCTGGAGTCCCATGGTGTTTTTGAGAGCTAAATTAAAACAATTATGCGATCATTCTATCTTGTTTAATACGGCTTTTTTATTCCCCATACCTCTACACATTTATGTGTTGCAAGACGGTCCTTTCTCACCACTGGTGGACTGTTATTTTTCCAAACCCTCCCGGGCTTGTTACACATTTACTCATCTTGATTTGGGCGCTCTCTTTAAAATTAGGCCTTGTTGTAAAATTATCGAAGAATTATAGGCTCTGAAGTGATGGATACGGTTTACTGGATTTTTAGCAGGCAGATAAATCACATTTATTCATCATTTCCAAACCTAGGTGAGGGCAAATTTCTGTGAATCATTCAGACTGATAGGCTCAAAAGATATCTCCCCTCTCCTTTCTCCCTGGCACGGTTAGGAGGCGCATGCGGTCTTTGTGGCAGGGAGAGTTTAAGATGATAATATTTCGGTCGGCGGCAATATCCATACAATGAATCCACATGAAACGCGAGTATGGTAAAATGGCTATAAAGGTTTGCCGATCAGAATAAATTTGAGTGCCGTTTTTTCTTTTTTGGTTAAAAGGATGATTATATTAACAAAACATTAGCCCGTTGGAAGATGGGTATCAGTTACAAAAGGGCTGCTACTAGCAGCTACATGAGCATTGTCAAAGTTTAAAACCTCCATAATAGATAGGGGAGGGGTTACAAAAGAAACAAAACACTCCGCCTGAGCACATCCAATTTTTGCAAGGGAATCAGCTGCTCTATTGGCTTCCCTGTAGCAGTGAATGAGCTGGACCTGATTGAAAACTTGGAGAGTGTCCCTGCAATCATTGACCAAAGGTTGGGT
This sequence comes from Quercus glauca, assembly GCA_023736055.1. Taxonomy (NCBI): domain Eukaryota; kingdom Viridiplantae; phylum Streptophyta; class Magnoliopsida; order Fagales; family Fagaceae; genus Quercus; species Quercus glauca. The sequence goes on along the minus strand of CM043316.1, from coordinate 17,988,849 downwards.
TAGCCTATTAGAGTTGGATGAGAAAGAAATAAGCTTAATAGCTTCAGCAGAGTCCACATTGATAATAAGATTGTGGATATGAAGGTTCTTTGCCATATGGATGCCATCCCGGAGTGCCCAAAGCTCAACCATGAGGACAGAGGTGGAGCCAATGTGCCCAGCGAAGCCTTGAACCCAATGCCCCTCGGAGTTGCAAATGAGGCCTCTACCGCCAGCTTTGTGATTAGTAACGGATGCATTGGTGTTAAGTTTGAACCAGCCCCAAGGGGGTTTGCTCCAAATACCGCTAACTTGAGCTCTAGGCATATGAGAAGATGGATTGGATGTAAGGAAGTGGTACTCAAGAGCTTTGGCAATACAATCCTTCAGCAGGACTAAAAGTGCTACTGCTTTTGTTACTTGGATGGGTTGGGTTAAACATTTAGAGCATTTGCATGGTGTTTGTAAAATTTTAAATCTATTTTTTCTATTTTACACTATTATTTTTATAAAATACTCACATCAAATTACATTACCTCTGATTTAAATAATATTTTTTTTTATTATTTTTACTTTTTACTTTATGACTGATTTTCTTATCTTCTTATATTTATTCTTATCTTTTCCTCAAAAAAAAGTAAAAAGTTCTCTCTCATCTCTCAGTTCTCTGCTCTTTTTACCGTAACAAAGCCAAACCTTCATGGCTAGAGCTCCATGGCCATGGCCGGACCTCACATAACCACCAAAAAGGCCGAAACCCACATAAATCAAACCCCTTCTTTTTCTAGCTCTCTAAACTTGAATTCCACCTAACCTAGATCACCATGGGTTCAGCCAATCGACCACCACATTGGGGACTCAGTGATTTTGTTTGGTTTTTGGTATTCTGAGTTGTGGGTGTAGTTTGTCAAGTTTGATTTGTGTTTTGATTTGAGTTTTGGGGTTTGAGATAGGTGGGATTTTTGGCTTGGGTGTGGTGGCTGGACGATGGTTGGTGGTTGACCGGTTTTGTCTTATTTAGAGGAAGAGAGAGTGAGTGAGTGAGTGAGATGAAGATGGAGATGGAGATGAAGATGGAGAAAGAAGAGAGTTTGGGGAGGAGAGACAAGGAGAGGTCTGATGAAGAGGTGAGAGAAAAAACAATAAAAAATTATTTACACAACTACAGTAGTTATGTATATTTACATGGTTACTGTAGCAGAGTGTATATTTACAAACTTAGAGCATCCACGTTAGTGGATGCAAACTTCTCGTCTATTTTACACGAAAGCTACTTTTTTCTTTTTTAAACACTCACTTTTATAAAACACACACATCAGTTTATCTATTTTACACATTTATTCAATAAAATATTCATTCTTTTACAATTTTTTATTACTCTCTTCCTCACCGCCCCTCTCTCTCACAGGCCCATCACTACCAATGATCCCTCCCCACGCAGCCACCATCATCACCACCCAGCCATCATCATCAAGAAAAACAAATCCACTCAATCCGAAACCTAGTTAATCCCAAATCCATTCAATCCCAAACCCATTCATCACCCACCCAACCCGAAACCCAGTCAAGCCAAATCATCACCCACCCAACCCGAAACCCACTGACGATTTGATGATTTGATCGGCGTGGTTTGATGATCGGAGAGGCCTTCGTTTGATGATTTGATTGGCGTGGTTTAATGATTGACGTGGCTTGATGATTTATCAGCGGCAAGTAAAAGATGATCGATGGCAATGGAGGATGATTTGATCAAATGAAGAAAGGGAGAGTCAGATGAGATGCGTATGACCTAGAGATAATGAGAGAGAATAAATCATTAAAATAATAAATAGAAGAGTACAGTAACGGTGTAAATATACATGATTACTATAGCAAGTGTATAAATATATCTTTACACATTTTTAGAAGTACTGATGTTGAGCATTTTTGAGGCAAAATGTGTAAAAGTGGTGTCTTTTTTTATTATACAAGATTTTGCATCTATTGATGTGGATGCTTTACCGCCATTGATGTGGGTAGTTTTGGGGAGGAAAAATGTGTAAATTTGACCACTTTTTGTATTATACACAGATTGTTGTGATCGCTAATATTGTATCTTGACTGAGATTTCCAACTTCAGGCATTTGAAGTGGAACTCATCAAGTCCATTCCATATAACACTTGTCGCTCTGTAGCGCATATCAGTTACTATTGAGACACAGCAAGAGTTAATGGGGAACTTTGGAAATCACAACCCAGGTGTCAAATAAGTCTTAAAGATTGATGAATAATGTTTTACTCCTAGATTGTATTTTGGAGTTGCCACCTATTTTATTAAGGTATAAAACCAAGAAAACTGGCAAAGGAAATGAAATACTCCTTTTTTTCGTTAAGAAAACCAAAATTACACTGTAATAGAAGGAAAACAAAAATTATAAAGCTTACCTTCCTAGTTAAAATCTAAGAAAATTACATGACTTTTTTTTTTTTGAGAAACTACATGACCTTAGTTCTTAGTTACATTCCAAAATATGTAAAATTACACTGGAAAAACCTAGTTTTGAACCATTGATTTAAGATTGAAGGTTAAATTATTAGATGGGAAGGAGTTAGGCATTTGTCTTGCCCAACCTAAATTGGTCTTATAGAAATTAATGACAATTTTCATGTCATGTAACTCATCCAAACATCTCATAGCATACAATTATGGGGAAATAATCACTTAATGAATTTCTTCCGCCTCGCAAAAGTTTTTTTTTGACAAGATTATTATCTTTTGTTTATAAGAAAACTTAATGGGCTCGGTACAGAGTCTATTTTTAGGGGTTTGAGTTAAATATATGTGTATCACGCCATATCCATTTGGATGTGAAGTACTTTGACAGTGTACATGTATGCACACACGCGTTGAATGTCATGTTAATTAGATGTTATATTTATTTATTTTTAATTTTAATTAATCTGTATATCACAGACATACCACTAGTATGATAATAGATGTATGGCTGTAAACAAGTCAACCTTTATCAAGTATTGAATATTTGAGCTTAGCTTAATAATAAAAGTAAAATGTTCAAACTTAACTCAACCTTGAACCTAGCTTACAAAAAACGTTTAAACTTGAGCTTGTCAAAAGTCCAAAAGCTTAAGCTTAGCTTGACTAGCTTGATTCATTAGCCATGCTAAGCTCAAGCTCAATAACAAGCTCTTGAGCTTGAGATCTAATACAAATACATCATCAAGTCCATATTAAGCATATTATCGAGCACATTTAGTTTGTATGAGTGGTCCAACTCCCAATTAATTAAAAACTTGGTAATATATGAGTTTATTAACAAGCTCATATCAAGTTTCTTAACAAGCCCATAAATAAGCCAACTCGGCTTGCTTTTTATAAAGCCATATTTATTTATGAGCATTTGTTTTAGGGAGTTTCAACCTATGGCGTCCGTTTTTTATGATAGTTTTTTATCATCAAATCAAGATATCAATCAGTTTTTGGTGTAGGCGGGGATTGAACCCCAAATCTCTTATTCAACCATCAGAGACTTTACCAGTTGAGCTAACTGGAACTCACATATTTATTTATGAGCTTGTTCGTGAATATTTTATTCCTCTTGGCCTCAACTCATTTATTAAGCAAGCTTAAAAATAAAGTTTAAACTTGACTTGTTTATAACAAACAAACATGAACAAATTTTTTGTCGAGCCAAGCCCAAATATGTCCATGTGATATACAAATTAATTATGATTATGAACGTCTTGGTTTATTTAGTGCTCTAAATAAATGCACATCGGTTTGGGCTTAAATATCTTGAAATGTGCTAGACTGAAATGCCTTCTGTTTCTAGAGATCGCCAGTTGACTGCAGACGCAAAGGGTTTGTCCAATTTGTCTTCAGTATAAAGTACAGTTGAAAAGATTTTGGCCCAACAACAGTGTAATCGAAAATGTGGGTTGAGCTGGCATGAGCCTGGGCCTTTATAAGCCCTTATGCCCTTGGCCCCTGTTATATATTGCCCTGGGATAACAAATTAGACAACGTGAATATTGTGTTTTCACCTAATTCTAGTTATGCTCTGTGACAATTTTCCAATTTGAGAATTTCATGCCCATTATGAAAGCACTATATAACTTGGGAAATGGGAAATAGAAGCATCACCATGTAAAATTTAATTTTTGTTTGTATGGTGTCTTTTTTTTATTATCTTATAAGTCAGGAAGGAAGGCCTACCTAACTGAATTTTCCTTCCACGTACCCACAACAAAACGAAAACCAGTGTGATGAGCACATGTGAAACTCACATGGCAATAGTACAATTGCGCTGGCACACATAGACACAGAAACCCACTTGCAAGTGTCTCAAATAATCCGAAAGAAATGCTCGCCCAACAATGGCTCCTAGCCTCCTAGGTCACCTTAAGTCCTTAACTAGTCTCAATTGCTATTGGACTTGTCACTATCTGTGTCGGTTCGAACCAAAACCCAAATGACCCATTAGTGATCACTGTAATATTTCATGCCCACCTAAGGTGTCCACATCATTCCAACCAAGAGTGGGGCATGTGAAAGCTGGTCTTAGCTCTTGCCAGCATGTCTACAATATGTGGGGTGGTCTCATAAGGACAGTGTCCAAAAATTCAGGAGCTTATTACTCTAAAAACCAAAGGTCCCATTTGAGGCAAAGTAAAAAAATGAGCTTTTTTTGGATGCACAAAGAAAAAAGGGGTGGCTTTCACTGTCGGTGGGTGGTCGGAGTGGCTTGGGCTAGGGCCAATTGATTCAAAACCCATTTCTCAGATCTTTTCAAAAGTCAGTTTCTATTGCTATTATCCTGAATGGGCTCACTTTGCTATGGCCCCTACTGTCCAGTTTCCCTCTGGTGAAATGGCTATTCTTTCTTTTTCTTTTCTGATAACTCCTTTTGTTCATTGTGTCCATATGTATTTTGTTTTTGTCTATCAAATTTCAAATTCGTTATTATACCAACCATTTATATAGGAACTCATAGATACCACCTTTCTTGACAGAGGAAGCCATCAAAGGGTCAATTTTTATTTTTATTTGTATTTCCCTCCCCCCTTTTTAATATAAATAAAATGCTTGTATTTTTTCTTTTTTGAGTGATCCTTTGTATAATACAAATTTTATTATATAGAAATTAAAAAGTAATTAATGAGTCAATTTGTAAACACATAATAGACAAGTGATTAAAATTTTTATTTATTATATTATCAATATGCATGTAACCAAGCATATTTGATATCACATTAATTTATTGAGTTTTTATTTTATTTTTGTGAGTACAAGGTGGAATTATCATACAAACAAGAACATGCATGTGTACATATTTGTATACAATAGAATGATATCATGTAAGTACGAGAGGGATATGCCTTCTAATTTAGACGGTAAGTTAAGTCTTAGGGTATGATATTTGAGATTTTTTTTACAATCCCTAATACAAAATGTACCAAACACGTTTAAATCACGCAAATTCTCACTCTCCCAAAAATAGAAAAGAAGGAAAAATTACATTTCAAAGCTTATGCTTTAAGAGTGTAACATAATGAATTTTATAATTTCAAAAGTAACAAATTAAATTTAAACTCATCACGTTTAAAAAAAAAAAAAAATTTAAACTCATTAAATTGGTATTGTGCCTTTTACTTTTGAAATTATAAATTTAATATGTTACGCTCCTAAAGTAAACTAAGAGAGTGTTTTCAAAAAAAAAAAAAACTAGAGGGTTTAAACATTAGTTTTTGGCAAAGATAAAAACCAAAAAAACATAGAAAAAACAAAGATGAACATTAGAAAACCTGTCTTACTGTTGACGGAAACATATAGACATGAAAAATGAAGAAGAGTGGGGAAGAGTGGTAATATAAGATTGTGACAAATCATCACATAGGCCATCATGTGAAGATACGAAATTCACGTAAAGAACAGAACATTAATTATAAAAGAGTAATCGATGATGGTAGGGTAAAGGAGCTAGCATTATGAAAGAAAAATTCATTATAGCTTGAATTTCATGTAAACTTGAAACAGGACATGTTCTGCATAGAGAGCATGTGCCTACGCATAAACGGAAGGGGCATAAATAGGAGGATAGGAAGCAACTGTCATTGTCTATGGCATATGCATGCATTGGTGATGGGAGTTTGAGATTAGGGGAACCTGAATTTATTGTCTATGGACTGGTAGGTTCAAGTCTCTCTCTCTCTCTCTCTTTCTCTCTCTCTCTCAGCTTTGCCTGCTTTTGATGATCTGGTTTTCAGCTTTAACACTTTCAATCTCATATCACTTAAATGCTCAAGGACCATTCTTCATTTATGGTTTTTTTTGGGCTGCCTTTCTTTGTCTATACAATTGACATGTGGAAAGTCATGTTGCTTTCTCATATTTTTACATTTGATTAATTAGTGCACAATTGCATTTATACTTGTATACTTCATTCTCTACTATCCAATCACTAGTACATATTATACTATACATATACGCCATATATGTGCCATAGAATAAACATGTGTGTGCATGCATAAGAAAAATTTCAGAGAAGTTTTGTTCATAAATGTCAAAGAGAGAGGTACCACTCAAGCTGTGGGGCTTAGTAGTTTGTTTATAAAATTTTCATTTCATCCAACAATATACATACACAGCATTTTACTCGTATTCTATAGATTGCACCCTAGCTACTTTTGCACGCACCTTTTTAGTGTTCCAATGAGACCCTGTGCTGGTGGGTGGCTTTTCACCCACAGCAATTTTAGCAATAACCCGCTGTGTGACCATGGCTTTGGTATCTACCTACTACATGCTCCCTTATTTCTTCCTCTTTGTTATGATCAATGCTAATTATGAAGATAAACTTGCACCTTTGAGCAACCTAGAACTGCACTTGAATGATTTGCTCAATTAATTATGGCATTGATGTACATGTAGGGTAAAGCATTTCAGGGATTGGGATGAGGAAAATGCAAGGCTATTCTATCATATCAAGAAATGATAGCTCCAATTATTAAACAAATTATGCTTGGATTTGAAGCTGGTGCTTTTTCTGCACAAAGCATATCACTGATTTTGTCTGTCATCTCTTGGAATAACATTCATTTTGCCTTGCTGTATGTTGGGTGTATTTTACCACAAGTTGATAGAAAAAAAATCATTTTTCGACCTTATAAACGGTCTCTTTGTTATTAGAAGAATTAGAGATTAAATCTCTCTCTACAAATATTGTAATTATTGGATTACAAAAAAATTTTGGAGTAGAGTGGCTACATTTAGGTTCGTACAAAAAGGATATTATTTGCTACACAAGAAAAATCAAATAAATGGAATACCCAATTGAGTAATAATAGAAGCATATTTAATGGATTTTCTCCTTTTACGTTTTGTGCGCCCTAGTTTTAGCTTCATATAAGCAAGTACAACTAGACTGAACGATTGCAAGAAAGGAATCCAAGCATCAAAAGGGAGATTTTAGAAAGTGCTGCCTTACATTTAGTTTAAAGTTTGCTTCTAAGGTGCACTGTGCAAGTCAATCAACTAATATTGTATGGCTATAGATTTTTATACCATTGTTCTAGTATTATACAATTTCCTTCACAAAGGCAAACTTCAAAGGATATATCATTTTCATTTAAATAAAAGACAGTTTCCATCCAAATTAATCTGGAAAAAGGTTCCTCTAATCTATTATGTTGCATTTTAAGAGATTATTTAATTATACTTTTAGTCACATGACTTACTTAAATAGTAATGTGACTCGTTTAAATGATTTGATAAATAATGTGATTCAATACACGTACATGATCTTATAAACCGCCATGTAATGAGTTGTATGAGATTTCTTCTAATTAATTTGGAGTAAAACTTTCTCCTTTAAAAAAAAAAAAGCGATTAGCTTGATCATTTAAAATAACAATTAATATGGGATAAAATTTTTTCACAATTGGGGGTACAAGTCCTTTTGGTCTAGGCCTTCCAACCATGTGCATTTGAGATTAGGTTCACTCGGTTGACCATGGTTAGGTTTAAGCTTCAAAACAAGGATATGAGTTTGAACCATGGGGCTTGAGTTTAGAATTGGTAGAATGGTTTGATCAGTCAGAGGGAAGGTTGCGAGTGCCCCAAATAATGAGAAGATCTTACCCCAAAGGTAAGGATCATGAGATGGTTCATTGGCAAAACTCGTTGGATCTGTCGGTCGCCTATCAACATTAAATGCTCCCGGCTACCAAGATAGACAAGTATTAAATGCTATTTGACATAAAGAAAAGACTATACTAACCACTGGAGGCACTTCGGTCCCTCCCCAATCACCTCAACCGACCCCCAAATATAGGGGCTATCTGTAATTAGCTTAGGCTTCATAAGGAGCAACAATGGTCATTTAAGTTGACCTATGGCAACAAGATGACAAATATGTCATCATTCATTTCATGAATAGTGGTTTTAAGGCCCTCCTATAAATACCTTATAGATCCTATCAATTGAGGGGAACAACCTTCAATCTCTCATTGATGATAAAGCTTCACACACTATCTCTGATATCAATGATATGATTTCAAATTTGACTCAAATTTTGGAGGGTCTAAGGTCAACTACAATGGTTGATATGTGGCTTAGCAAGTAGGATTGTGCTTTCTTGTTTATAGCTTGGGCAGTCGAGACCTAATCTTGGTGGCAAAGTTTGAGCCAATTGAGCCTTAAATTATGGTTTCTGATGCCATCCAATAAATCACTCACTTACACTGCTAATATGATATACAATGATTGGTACATAATAAAATTAGTTTCAATCATGGGATTATATGTGAAAATGATATTACAATCACAACTTATAATATTAGCAAATTGTGAAAAAAAATTATTTACCTAATATTACTCTTAAAATAAAAAGCAAAATTTGAAAGTTATATGCTTGAACAATGTAGGAGTTCATTGGTGTTGGAATTTTTTTTCATTTAAAAATAGTTAAAAACGAAATTGTATATTCTTGTTCTACACCCCCACCCCCCCCCCCCCCCCCCCCCCCAAAAAAAAAAAAAAAAAAACTTGTACAATGAACCCATTTCTGCTATGTGACAAATAAAATTGTAATATCGTGCAATATCACATGACTTCAGGTGACACTCATTATGATTGTTTTTTTTTTTTTTAATAGTAAAATCATTTGGAGTAGTAAAATTAAAACAAAAAAAATCTAAAAGAAGAAAGTGAATACAGAACAGAAGCACGTTTGAAAATTTTTTATTTTTAATTCATCCCTTGACCTTTTATTAAAGAAAAGAATTAAGGGATAAAACGATAAACGATGAAAAGAAAGGTTTTGTTAATCATAAGAGAACAAGAGAGTAGACATCTTTGACATGGCCGTTGGTGAGAGACACAAATGGACAAGGATGGTTTTAAAGAGACAAAACACATAGCATGAAATGTAGTACCTTGTGTTTAGTTCCTATTTATTTTTAATATTAATAAAAAAAAAAACCACAATAATAAAATTATTAAAAAATAGTGGTATTTCTGAGAAAATCTAGGGAAGGAAGAAAAAGGCAAAATAGTCATCATAGGTGGCAGTGAATTGTAAATAAAAAAGAGAGTTTTAACTGAAAAAGTGAAAACACTGCCCCTCGATTCACGAGGGATATGGTGTGGTCGAAATAACAAAGTACGGATTTGCCTTTGTCTGTGATTCTTATATATTACTGCTACTGCCAGAGGTTGTTATCTTTGTACTCAAAAACAAACCCGACCTTCCTGCTTCTCAGTTTTTTTGTTTTTTTATTTATTTTTTTCATTTTGAGAAACAAATTTTTGGATGCATGTGATTTTGCTCCTTTTTATTTCCAAGCCTACCCTTTGTCAGACTGAGCCTCATAAGGATTGGGATGGCCCAGTTGGTTCTTCTTTCAAAGTTATAACTCATGACTCCATGATTACATGGTTCAGTTACATTTTACTTTTCTTTTAAATTATTTTCTTGAAGTAATTACTATTTAGAAAAAATAAATAAAAATTTTTAGACAATACATTTTTTTTTTTGGGTGTTGGCCATATCCAAAACTCAAACAAGAAATGAGTCAGCACAATTTCAGGTTTAATTTAGTTCTATAATTTGTTGGAAAAATGTTAAAAATATTACCAAATTTATTATAATAGTCTTGTGAATTGATATGCCAACTTATGTGATAATGTTATACCATCCACAAAATAAATTAAATTTTTAATTAAATTTTTTTTTTTATATATTTAGAATTGACACATTTGTTTGTAAGGCATAATTAGTAAACTTGTAGACTCCTTCAATTGGTTGATTGTGGTTTTGGGACTTTGGCAAGGAGGACTTAATGCTCCTTATCTTAACGAGCCTTACAAAAATTCTACAACCACTAGATATTTATCATTTCTTTAAGCTTTCAAATATTTTTCATTTAAAAAAAAAAATTGAAGTTTATCACCAATTTTCATATTCAAAACTATTCTCTTTATGCAACTTGTAATTGCAAGTTGATTAAGTTTGTTTCACCATTTGAAGGCATGATGCATGGATGAAGCTTAAGATGACAAATTCAAAATGAACAAAGATGTTGACTCAATCTTACTCCACCAAATCCCATAGGTTCTCTAAATTTGAAGGATTGATAGAGAAAGATCTATGAAATAATTACTCTTTGTTTCTTTTTGGATATGATAACACCCTTTCTCTGGGGAGAGTTTATAAACTTGTAATAATCAAAGCCCAAAGGATAAAAAGACAGTTTACCTTTATCACCACTACTCATTAGATACTTCCTAAGAGTTCAAATCTTTTACATAGCATCATAAAATGGTCACCTAGGAGCTAAGTAGCTAGGAGATTAAACTAACTGAAAAAGCAGTCAACTTAAGCAAAGCAAAATATGAAAGCGAAAAAGAAGATCATTACCATTGAAGAACCTTATTTTTAATTTGTAAGATTATATTTTTGGGGGGGGGGGGGGGGGGGGTAAGAGAAAAATAACAAAAAATAAAATAAAATACAAGGGTAATCTAGTAATTTCGAAAAATAAAACAATGAAGTGCTCAGTGCCTGGCAAGCAGAGAGAGCTTGAGTTGATGTAACGAAGTGGCTTTCTAAATGGACAAAATGGTGAGAAATGTAAATGATTGGATTACACGTGGCAGGCCATGATTTGACATGGCTGTGGATATATATAAATTTAAAAAAAAAAAAGAAAAAAAGAAAAAGACAGTGTGCAGCTGTGTGTGCAGCGTGAAGGACCCGTCACACCTTTCGATTGAGTGGACGAAAACTTAGTTATTCTGTCTCATAATAACAACGAAAACTAAGCAATATATATTTGGAAGCTACGTGACACTATGAGACATGGTAAAGTTAAAATGCTATAAATCATGAACAATTATTTATGTACTTCAAATGTTATAATATGTCGGACCGTCAGTTGTGTCATTCCACCTCAAAACAAATTAGTGATGAGGAAGATACACTTAAATCTTTTATGTCATTCGACATCACGCCACGCGAGCTTGTTTTTAGAGTGGTTGTAGGGAATCAAATTGTAGTCCCCCAACAATCCCTCCCTCACAATGATACTCTTGTGACTCGAACCTATGACCTTGGCTTTGATACTATTTATCGGACCGTGAGCTATGCCATTCCACATCAAAACCAATTGGTGACGAGGAAGACACATTCAAATCTTTTTTAGCATTCGACATCACGCCACACGGTCTTGTTTTTAGAGTGATTGTAGAGAGTCAAATTGTGGTTCTCCAACATATTGAACACCTCGAATTTAATTGTACTTCTCAAAACTACATATCAGGATTGATGTAACTACACAATGAAGTGAAGATTCTAAGACCCAAAATCAATAATTATCAATCCCCAAATGGGTAATCCCATGGTTTAAAATATGTTTTATTCTCAAATAGTGATTGTGAAAAGTAAGCTATTTTGTTTGGTGACAAATATGATTTTGTTTTAATAATGTTTGGGTATCTCAGTTTATAACTCGGAAGAATATTATATTCCCTGCTTTTATTACTATTGACTATCATTTGGTATATACTTTGTGTCAAAATTTGAAAGATGGAATGCATATAAAGTAGAAAAAAAAAAAAAAAAAGGAATAAGAATTTTACATCATTTTCCACCAAATGGGTTGAAAATGTAGGAGGAGGATCTTCCAAGTTGACCTAAAAAAAAATCTAACACAAATTAAGCTCTTTTTGGCCAAAAAGCATGCGCAACAGCATGCTCTTTGGTGGTAGAATTGAGCTGAATTTATGTATTGATTGACTCACTTAAGTGCGCATTTCTTTACCATCAACAATATTTAAAACAAATGCAATTACTATTAGCATAATCACATTGATGAAGATTTAGAACCAATTCTCGTTCAAATGGATTTGGCATCGAGTAGCTATGGATTCTTAACACACTTTTATTGCAAAGGTCAAAAAGTTTTCTTGTGTGAAATATGGGAAATTCTTGGTCAACCATTCCATATATAGAAGGACGTGTGGAATGGATACATGTTCAAGGGTTGGTTGGCTACAAGAAAATCGATCATCGTTTTGTAGTATGAATTAGGAAAAAGCTTTGGGATTGACTAATCACGAGAAGAAGATATGATATGAGATATGGTGGGAGTGATTTGTTAACAAAATCATTATGTGCATATCCCCTTTTTTGCTCTTGTAGCTAGCTACTCTTTACCAACTAAATCTTTTTTTTTTTAATTATTTTTTTTTATCACTTTTCAAACTTTCTTCTTTTCTTTCTTATCCAATTATTGTCAATTATTTCAATGCCATTAAATTCCAAGTCTATCATGGAATTGAGCTTTTCCATCCACAGTTATATAATAATTTAAATACCTATTTAATATACATTAAAAAAAAAAAAGATCCGTTCGTAATGATGTTTTTAGTTACATATGATTGGATTTACTCATGTTTTTTTTTTTAGTTTTTCATCTTTTTTTTTTCTCAATTATATGAATATTTGGGTTACTATATAAGAATAAGCCTCATGACTAATAACTAATTTTTATTTGGAATTTTTACCCTATCTTTGCTACTTGCATGCACAATCTCATATTTAAGACCAAGTGCAGAGGAAGAGGCGCCGTGTCTTTTTTACTTCTCATAGACAAATGTCAAAAAGAAATTATTAAACTTTTTGACTATAAACAATTCATATTTGACACTTTCGAAGTTACAAAATGCTAACACTTATTGATTATAAGAGTCAGTCCACCACGCATAGTTGTTCCTTTATGGTTTGTAAAGGGAGGCAACAATACTAATAGGGTGGGAAAAGCCATCCAATGATCCATTTAAAGTCCCAGCAAAAGGTCCCTGCCTTTTTATAAAGATTTGATTTATTAGTTTATTTCAATAACATTAATTATCTTAACATTAAAGAATAATTACATACATTTTTAGAAAAGTGTTTTGTTTTAAAAAGTTAAGAGAAATCCATCAATTAGTATATCAATAACCTTATAATTTTTTTGTTGATTCACAATATCATGGGTTAAACTTTCATTTTAAAAACTAAGAAATATAGTATTTGTGAAAAAAAATCAGGTGATATCTTTTATTTCCTTTTTAATTAATTGCATTTTATTTTATTTTTCTTATAGTTGTATTTGGTAAATTATTTTCTATACTAGGGTTTTAACTTATAAGAAAGCTTATGGGAAAACTAACTATTTTTTCATTTTTTTGAGAATCAGAAAAATGAACTAAGTAATAATAATAAAAGAAAACCTGTATAGATTGATAAAGTTTAAAATCATTATTTTCTATCATTAAAAATTTATTAAAAAAAATCTTAGTAAAATTTGTGTTTTTTTATATAAATATTTTTGATAATTTTATTTATTGAATATTTTTTCTACGAAAATAAATAACTCTTGTATCAATGAATTCCAATAACCTCTTATTAATTTTTTTTTTATCAACATTGAACATATTCTTACTTATTGTTTTTTTTTTTTATAGGTTACTAACTGTTATTTTTTATATTCATTACTTATCAAATTTGTATATGTATATCACTAAAGCTAACTTTTTGTGATTCAATCAAAGTTTAAGTGGGTTCCTACTTAGAGAGTAATTATTTATTACTATTAGAGTATAGTGACTTGATAATATTTCTTCATTTCACATAATATTGGATCCATTAGTTAAATTTATGGTAGATTTGTCATCTATGCGAGAGAGGAGGGAATACCACATTATTATGCTCTATTAGTACCCAATAATTTTCCTATTGAAATAGAATGAAGAAGCAATTAACATAAAAAGAGGAATTAAAATTGCAATTTTTTCAATATACTAACTTATTGGATTTTTTTAATTATTAAAAATATTTATGAATCAATATTAGATTTGGCCCTTAAAGTGAAATTCTGACTCCATCATTGTTTTAGACCTAAATTTGAAAAGTGAGTATTTTTCATATCACAATTGGTTTCTTTACATCCCATATAATCCTTTATAAAATGTAGAATTGACCATTCAAAATATAGAAATTGAGTTATTCATTAAATTCTCCCTTTCGTTGACTACTACTACTACTATTTTGAATTCCTTGGTATTTGGTTAACCTCATTATTTTGCCCTAAGAAAAAAAAAAGTTAGATACTTCAATTGTATCACACATTTATTAGCTTTGTACCATTCCGAGCTGCCATGCTAATTATAGAAGGAACATAACATCCCACTGCTTATATAAGTAGAAATTCATGTATTCCTTCCAGTCAAGTATTTAATTTTATATCAAGTGGCTGGCAGGAGCATGTGCATGAGTTGTCAATTCTCATCTTAAAACTTTCGAAATGGAGTTTATCACTATTATTATCAAATTAAGTAAATGCATAAAATGATTTTTTTACATGGTAGAGGGTTTAGGCCAAATTAATGGTCCATTTGGATTGATGGGGAGGGAGAGAGAGTAGAGTAGAATTAATCTAAAATTAGCCTATTTTCAGTCAACTCTACTCTGCTCTCCTCCCCTTCCTCTTCCTCTTCTCTCAATCCAAATAGACTCTAATACTAGAGTTAGTCATATGTATTCTATACCTTTATTAGTATATTTTATCCAAATTTTTATAATTTTCTTAGTTGTTTTCTATGCTTTTTCTACATGCTTACATGAAATGATTATTAGATCTAAGAACTTTGAGGTGATTAAGATTAAGAGATAAACAGGCTTTCCCTTTCATTGTCTAATTCAATATATGACTCCATTTTTTTTTAATCCTTGTTTTCACGTGACATAGTACAACATGGTTCACATGCATAATGACCACATGAAACTTTCATACTTGATCTAGAGCTTCACTATTAGTATTAACATGTTCATAACATGAGTGCCTGATTCCGATATAATTGTCATGATGATTTGTGCCGTTTTTTTCTTTCTTTACTTAATTTTGAACATAATCCATGATCTTCAAAATTCATGATTTTTATGTTATTCACCACGTACGTCAAATGAAGATCATTTTTACTTAATTCCTTCACATGCTTAGATGTTTGACTTTACCTTCACATGTTTGGTTGTTTCATTTTTCCTCCGCATGGTTGGATGTTAGATTTTCCTTTACATGATCTAAAGTCTTTGATTTTTTCTCTACATGCTAAATTCTTATTTAAATAATATAACATGCTTTCGTATGATAAATCTCTACCAATTTTCATTTCAAGATCTTGATATGCGTTCACATGCAATGAGTGTAATGACATGTGGCAATTCTTAGTCTGTCATATGCATGCGTTTACAACCACTTGGATGCTTAACATGTTAATTTTTTTTTCTTTACAATTAGTTGGATGCTTAACATGTCTAAATTTCTGCTTTTCTTTATACAACATGCTTGGATGACATATTCTTTGAATTGAGTAACATGACATAAACATTGGCCACTTTACCTAAGACACCGGTTTTAACCGAGCAAAATGGATGTCTAATTCCTTCTCATTTTGTAACTTAATTACCTCCGAACCAAGATCAAGGGTTCTAGCTTGTGTTTGTTTATCCACATCTTACATCTTTTTAGAATGCAACTAGGAAATAAAGTAATGCAATTTCTTTCTTAGATTATACCTAAGACCAAAGTATGTTAATAACCTGTTACTTGAAATTGATGTAAACTTTTATACATATCAGTACAAGAGGTACATTTTCGAATTTAAGTTTTCTTATTTTTCCTTGTAAATTAAAAAAGTGGTGATTCTATGTAAAATACTCGATCTAAGGGTAAAGACGTTTATAGTGTAATTAGTACCATTTTGAGTAACAACCAACACGATCCCACCCGTTTGCACGAGTTAGGCCCAATCGAAAATCAAATTGGTCTAGAGTCACGATCACTTACACCGAGATAAGCATGGGATTTACCGACGGGAAAAGATTATTTTGCTCACACCACTAAGGGCTTGTGAGTAGCAACTTGCAATCGTATATTGTTTACCTAATATTATCACAATTACAAATACACAAGCGATTTAATAATACTATAAATCCAATATATAGCATTCAAATTATTTTACTATCAATGGATTAAGTTAAAAAAAACTAAGATTTTTAATATAATATTTTTAGTATGAGGGATGGTTAGTAATTAACTTTTATAATCAAGTCAGATTCTAGTTCTCAAGACCTAAAACACCAAACACAATCCAAATCCTATTGTTTTAATTTTGAACCTGAACTCCATATAAACCTTTATAAGAAAGCTTGGGACCAATTGTGTAAGCTTGTCATACTTGTCCAATTGCTGTCTCTATCGTCTATACACATTTGCTTCATTAGAAATTACACAATTGTTCATGTATAACAAAGCTAATATAAAAAAAGATGGTAGAATAGAACAAACCTCCAATTCTTTTTAAGAAATCTTAAACTCATCCTTTTAATTAAGGCGGGGACCGATTGAGAAACATGTTGATTTTGTGCTATTGTTGTCACTACACATAACTTTGTTTCATTAGAAACCTCGCACTTAATACTTGAGTCATAAGTCATAACAAAGCTATTAATATGAAAAAGATAGTAGAACACGCCTCTGGTTCCTTTTTAGGATGAACTCTTGTTATCTCAAACCCATCTTGTTTTGGGACCAACCTGGAAACTTGTTGCCAAACCTATATTTTTGTCCCTAGCCTATACGCTAAGTTTTTAAATTTTTTTCATTAGAAATTATATGCAATTACACTCCAAAACAAGTTAATATGAAAAAGATGGTAGAGCACGCCTCTAGCTTAGATAAACGTCTAGACAATTTGCACTTATAATGTGAACAAAAATAATTTCCCTCTCAAAAATTGAAAGGAAGAAATAGAAAAAGAAAAAGAAAGGATAACCACTACTATCCTTTCTTTTTCTTTTTCTATTTCTTCCTTTCAATTTTTGAGAGGGAAATTATTAAATTCTACTACTATTAAATTCTTCCCATGTGTAGACACTACAAAAAATCCGGATTTAGGCGCCTCTCTTCTTTTCTTTTTAGGCACTTCCAAAAACACTGCTATAGGAGCTATGATGATTATGATGATGATAATAATAATAATAATAATCATAATCATTATCGCTCAAGTGATCTACAGAAAATTCTCCAATATAGGATGCCCTAATTAACTAAGGGTATGATTGGTTGGGGTGATTTTAGGAGGGATAGAAAATGAAAAGATGGTTGTTTGGTTAGAGGGGAAAAAAGAGGGGATTTTGATGGAGTCCAGGTGTTTCTTCCCTAGCTCACCATAATTGAGATTATGAAGAGAAAATTGGAGAGGAGATAGTAGTTGTCATCTGTTTAAAACAATGGGATTTGGTTTTTATGTTTTTGAATCAACTGCGAACTTAAAAAAAAAAAAAAAAAAATTAACAGTTGTTGTTGTTTTGTTTTTTTTTTTTTTTGGAATTAAATGGTGGATAAGTAAAGATATTCTATTAATTTTAATTAATAATAATTAATTTTTTTAATAATTACAATAAATTATTTTTATATTATGTAATAGAGATATGAGGGCAAATTTATACAAACAATATTTTCTGTCTTTTCATTTTTCTTCTCAACCAAACAAATTTATAATCTTTCTACTTTTCCATCTTCTCAACCAAACACTGTAAAAGAAAATTAAAATATTTTTTTATTCTCCCACTTTTCTGTTTCCACCCTATTTTTTATTTTTCCACTTTTTCATCCTCCAAACCAAACAGACTCTAAGGATAATCAATTCATAAATGTACTACCTCTATGTGAAAAAGCAACTGATTTGGAGTTTTTGTTGTATCATTTAAATCTTTGTAAATGTAGAGGAAAATTATAATTGCAAACAAAGGTACTTCGTCAGCAGCAGGCTTTTCTTGGTTGGATTGTTTTGGTCATTTTCGAAAACTCCACACCTTGTTAAGTCATTGCATATTCTAGTCTTTCTAGTCTGTCTTTTTGTCTTTTTGTTTTTTCAGAGAAATATTGTTTGTAAGGCAATGCCAGCCTGATTCTCTATTTTGCCTTATATATATAGTTTCATTTAAATTAGCCTCTTATCTAATTAACCAAACTTAGAACTTAGAAGTGAACAGGCCCTGAAGACTTTGAGTTCAATTTCATGACTTCTTTCTTACACGGTTTCGTGCTATTTGAGAATGAGTAAAGGTCGTTCATTCCAAACTAGATCAAGTTTGGAATGAACAACCTTTACTCTAAGCTTAATTTGCCAAACCCACTGCTTCCTGTGTTCACACATATTTGTTTTTGTTTTTTTAGGTAAATATTGTGAGGAAGGAGATAAGGTGGGATACATATCAAAGAACACCATTATGATTTATGACTAGACTATTGTTCACAAATATTTCTTGTGTTTCTCATTTTCAATGCATTTTTGTGTGTTGCATTCTTTGTTGTTACTTTTATCTTTTTTGGATGGTTACTTTTATGCTCTTTTTCAGGTTGAAAGTTCAAACTTATCAGAAATTGGAGGTCAATTTGAGCGGTTAATCTGTCCAATCTGGATAGGATTAACTTTGATGGGTTAAATCAGCCACCTTTGCCATTAAACTCTTATGTGTAACCGTTGAAATTTAGGTTTAAAAAAAATGTAGGACCCGAGAGGAACACATAGCCCCAACATGTTCTGTTTCTATTAGGACAAAGATTAAGGAATAGTGCCTATACGTGGGCACCCCATGGTTGGGTCAACTAGAGCATGTTTCCCCACCTAAACCACAGAAAGAAACCCTATAATAGACAGCCTTGTTTCCATGTGCACAAATTTAAGAGCAACAATCCAAAAATACAACCCCCTTTGTGCTCTCCCCTCCCTTTCTCTTTCTCTTCCCAAATCATCTTTTCGGGAACAAGAAGGAAGAAAGTTTGAGCCATATTGCATTTCTATCCCTCCTTTCATGGAAGCTTAAGTTCCTAGCTTCTTCAACATTTATATTCATCAATGTATTGTAGTCAATTATGAGACATTTAGGTGTGGTAAATAAGTAGAGGACATTCTAAAGAAGTGAACAAATAATATATTGATTTGCTCAGCCATATATCAATCAAAGGCATCAATTTTTAAGACTGTGTTTGGGACAAAAGAAAAAAAGAAAAATATACGGCAAGGGAAGGGTGAGATCATTGAGTTGACTTGTGAATAAGCTGGATGGTCCTTTTGCATCATGAGTTCATGACATTTTGTCACTCTCAATACACGACAACAAGTTTTGAACTTTAAAACCCATTGCCATTTGCGACTCCACTAGTACATTTTTGTCATAGTCGATTGTGAACATGTAGTTTCTCCACTTTCAATATATATATATATATATATGATTTTCTATAAGAACACAGATAAATAATTCCTTTAGCTTATTGTAATTGTAAGTTTTCATTGATTATTTTCAATTTAGATATTTGATCCATCAGCTTCTTTTTTTTTGATGGAATTAAATGGTAGTCAGTTTATCCATTTCCACTAGAATAACATATATTGGAATTGATGGGTACACTACTCCCTTTTGAAGGCATAAGTATAACCAAACATATTGTTTAACATTGATAATTATAAATATGAAATAGCGAACTAGTTGACAACAGTTTATAAAAGTTTCATTGCCTTATTTAGATTTTTTATGTTTCTATTCTCAACATGAAATTTTCAAAGTGTTGCTAATAAATCATATGATACACTTGCATATGTTATGTATTATACATTTTTCATACTCAAGTAATGGCATTTGTCACTACTCATTAACAAGGTGTTTGGTTCGGCTCATATCTGTTAAGATTATTGAGAATTCTAAAAAAATTGTACTACAATATTTAGCTAAAAATTTCAAGAGAATCCAAATGCCCACAGCATTTAGGTTCTTCTAAAACCGCATTGGAATGCAGATTTTCCCCTAAAACATGTTGCTCTCCACATTCTCAAGACATGGGATAGTTATTTTTCTTAAGTGACAAAATATACTCATTTAGTTAAAGTATTAATGTATATATATATATATATATATGTAATCAGTGCCATTGGCCTCCTATTGACAAGCTTTTGCTATGCGAAGTAGATATTGTTGTTTTCATATTATGTTGTATTTTTTTTTTTATAAAAAATATTAAATGATACTGTTGTTTTCTTTTTCTTTAATCCAAAATTTATAGCCAACTTAAAATATATGAGGTATTTCAAGTTTATTTTGTATCAAATATTTTGAGAAGAATTAATAATATTATAGTGATTACAGGAATAAACAAAATATGTGGATTTTATATTCCCAGAAGCATCATTACATTACCAATCAAACCAATAATGAATATAACTACATTTCTGAAATTTCTTGGTTAATCTATATACCGAGACACATACTAAATTTCCTAGACCAAACCTAAAGATATTAGGGGCAATTAATTAGCTAGAGAAGCACCACTGTTTTATGAAAAATACATTAGTAATAGAAAATTCTTGACATTAATTTTCTTATTAAATTTTGTGATGAGGGGACAAGACTTTATAAATTATTATGATTAATCATCTAGAAGATCCTAATTTTGTATCGTATAGATATTTATAAAAGAAAAATTTATAGAACATTTTTTTTTTTTTTTGAGAAACATAATATGCAGTATACACCTCATGCTTCACTGTTGTCCTCCAATCATACCTTATTTTATTTATTGTGAAAATGTGTCGTGACAAAAATCTCCTCACAGCATCTAGTTTGTTGGACCTTCTGGGAAATAGACCATATGATACTAAAGTACTTCAGACCAAAAAAAAAAATGTTAGTAAAGGGAGTAGTAAGATATACTGTACCTTTATCGAAAATCGGTTAGTTCATTAATATATTAATATGTCAAAATGATATTAATATTTATTACATTTTATAAGATGGGCACATTCTTATATCATAATGTCCCTTGATTACATATATAATTAATTTATACCTTTAAGAATTAAGAGGTAGAAATAAAATTTTCTATAGGAGACAGAAAAGAATTTGAACAAATAAAAGTACTATTGGGATATATATATATATATATATATATATAACAAGTATTTTTTTTTTTTATGAAAATGATAAGATTTTAATTTATAGTATTATCTATGATGATTACTTTTTATTATTAGGTCAAAATACTCATTAATGGGATACAGATCCATTAAGAGTAATGACAGAGCTAATAATTAAATTTAAAGAATAACCTATTATTCTCACACACACAAACAAAATATGTTTATAACATAATTTAATATATGTTATTTCTCATATATGACAAAAATATTTAGATGAAGTTAGTCTTTACAAAACTCAATTATTTTTCTTCATCCAATAGTTTGTAAGCTGTGAACTATTTTTAACACAAATTAATATCCTTTAAACCTTTTAATCAATTTTTTTTTTAATTTAAAGAATATTATACGACTAGAATAAAATATTAAAAATTATGAAACATATAAAAATCTAATCCATTTTTAAAAATTAAATAATAAACGTTTTTGTACATCTAAACATATACAAGTCAACAGTACAAAAAAAAAGCAATAATTAAAAATGAAGAAAAACCTTATTTTTCATAGAAAAAAAATGCAATAATGATTTCCAACCACTAACCAAAAAATATGCCATTGTTCTTTTTTTTTTTTTTTTTTTAAGTAATAAAAAAGAAGAAGAAAATGCATAGAAAATATATAATAGAAAATAAAGATGGCTTCTATTAAAGAGATTACTTACCTATTTGGAGTAACATATATATATCATGTATATATTTTAGCTACGTCTGGAATATGAGTAATAAGTAGGAAAAAAAAGAAGAAGCTTTTATTCAAGAGATTACTTATCTGTTTGGAGCAACATATAAATGAATATGCCTTGGCTACATATGGTATAAAAGTAATAAGTGAGAAAAATAGAAAATATAGAAAGCTTCTATTAAAGAGATTACTTATCTCTTCTTAAAAAAAGAGGTTACTTATCTATTTTGAATAACATACAATCATGTATGTGCTTTAGCTATGGGTGGTATAAGAGTAATAAATTATTTATTTAAGCTTATATATCCTTAGAAAAATATTACTTGAATATATATATATATATATATATATATATTATTTTTTTAAGAAAAAATATACCTTGATCTCATCAAAATATACCTTGAATATTCTTTTTTATTTTGATACCACATACCTTGAATGCACTTTTTTATTTAATGGGATCGACCTTGAATGTTTAATTCAAGAGAAATGCTACATCCACAATATTTTTACAACATTTTCACAACAAATCATAGATGAAAAGTCCTTATTGATTCTAATTTGAATCTAAAACTTAAATTACTTTTTTACCCATCTACAACATCAAATAACAATCTACTACTTAAGATTTATTGTAAAAATATTGTGAGCATAACATTTCTCTTAATTCAATGAGTTATGTATTGTTATTTTGTATTTAATTCAATGCTTTAGTTATATGGTATGAGAGTAATAGGTGGAAAAATGATTCATTAATCATTTATATAAAACCTATATATACCTTTAGAAAAACACTCATTGAATATACATTAATTCAATGAGTTATATATGGTATCTTTGATTTAATGAGCTATATATGGTTAGGACTGTCAATGAACTAAGTCGTTCGTAAACAGTTCAAGCTTGACTCATGTTTATTTGTCTATAAATGAATCAAGTTTGAGCCTAAATTTTAGTTTTGTTTAATAAATGAGTAGAGCCCAAGCACCAAAAAAAAAAAAAAAAAGGGTTCATGAACAAGCTCATGAACAATAAAGCTTGATTTAAAAAAAAAAAGCCAAGCTTAAGATAGTTTATGAGTTTAATAATAAGATTGATATGGTTTTGAAAAATAATCTAATATCTTACTAAGCCTCTATTTAGTTGAGACTTGAGACAATATGTCTAAATCAAATGGACTTAATAATATACTTAATATGAGTTTGTTAATATATCTGTATTGTATCTCGAGATCAAAAACTTAATATTGAGCTTGAACTTGGCTTGACTAATAAATTAAGTTAAGTCAAACCGAGCTCAAGCTTTTAGACAATTTGACAAGTTCAAGCTTAAACGTAGTTCGTAAGTTTAGTTCAAGCTCAAATTAAGCTTGAACATTTTATATTTGATGTCGAGTTAAGATTGAGTATTCAATACTTGATAAAACTCACTCATTTACGACCCTAAATATAGTATATGATAATTCGAGTAATAAAACGAAAAAATAATACATTTTTTTTAAATAATAAAATTTAATTATAGGGATACAATAATACTAATAGAAAAGGAAAAGGGTAACAATGTCTTAAAAGGATTAAAAAGATTAAAAAACCCCTTCATTCGTTGACCATTGGAATTCCAATGGCGGCCCCAACGCCGTTGGCCTTGCTTCTTCTCCCTCCTAAATTAAAATCACTCTCTTTCTCTCTCTGTCCGTTATAGTATTAAAGCAAGGACACAACACAACAAGTAAGCAACATAATCAAAGCAGATAAGAAGCAACTATATATATAAAGGCTGCTCTGCTACAAACTGACGAAAGAAAGAGAGAGTGAGTGAGTGAGTGAGAGAGAGTCTTTGCTTAAAGAAAGAAAGAAAGAAAGAATTGAAGCTGAAACATGGAGCAGCTGTTGTTGTCTTTGCTGAAGCTTGTTTTCATATCTTTGGTAATCCTAGTGTTTGTGTTAAAGGTGGTAGTGGTTCTTTGGTGGAGACCCAGAAAGATTGAAAACCATTTCTCAAAGCAAGGGATCAGAGGACCCCCTTACCGTTTCTTCATTGGAAATGTCAAAGAACTTGTGTCCATGATGTTAAAGGCCTCCTCTCAACCCATGCCTTTCTCTCACAACATACTCCCTAGAGTCCTCTCCTTCTACCATCACTGGAAAAAAATCTATGGTACATATGATGCTTTTTTTTTTTTTTCACTCATTCTAACTCTTTCTCAAATAAATTTTTTTTTTAACATATGGGGTTATTCAATGAATTAGATTTTTGATACTAATGTGGTAGTTTTCCGAGCTGCCCTTTTGTTTGTTGGGTTTCAAAGGAATAGTCTTGATGGTCATCATAGTTCTGTGTGGTGCTTTCACATATGATGTTTCTTTCTTTGGCTGGTTTCTGGTTTTATGATCATATCTCCAGGATTTGTGACTTTTCCCAAAGGCTTGTTTTTTTTAGTTAGGGTACTTCTTTTCACAACTTTTCAGGCTTTTTCCTTAGCTTGGATACTTGATTTTGAAGTTCAGATTTTGGACTGTTTCACTTCTGTCTTCTGTCTTCTGTCTTCTTTCTTTTTTTTTTTTTTTTTTTCCTCCTCATTTTCTTTTTCTTCCATCCTCCACCTCCTCCTGGGAAATTCAAGAAAGGTTGTGAATTTCAATTTGTACTTTTTTCATTATTAAGAACGAAAAGATAAAAAGAATCAAGCTTGTGAATCCTCACAGTTAAAATGTCTTAATTTTTGAACCCTTAGGAAGTGGAGTCTCCATTTACTTTTCTGTTTTGTTTTGTCCTCTTTCTTTTGTTTTTTAGGAGGCTTGAAATTTGATAATAAACTTCTATTTGTTTGTCAATAGTTGTTCTAATTTGAGTTGTCTTCCTCCTATACTTTATTTTGTTTTTCCTCTCTCTCTCTCTCTCTCTCTCTCTCTCTCTCTCTCTGTAGGGTCTACACTATCCATGTTCACTCTGAATTAATGGTTGTCATGTTTTCTTCTCATTCCTATTTTCGCAAACTTGATATTTACTACTTGAGGTTGTGCTAGTTCCTGCTTTGTGAAATGGTTCTCTTTAATGTCTATTTTGAAACTCATATTTACCCCCCAATAAATTAAGTTTCCACCCATTAATTAATAAAGATTCTCTCTCTATACTTTTTGCATATCACATTAAATTGGATTTATGGGTCATTGTAGGTGCAACATTTCTTGTGTGGTTTGGACCCACAGTTCGTCTCACCATAGCTGATCCAGAACTCATAAGGGATATCTTCACCTCCAAGTCAGAATTTTATGAGAAGGTAGAGGCTCATCCACTTGTTAAACAGCTTGAAGGCGATGGCCTCCTAAGTCTCAAAGGAGAAAAATGGGCTCACCATAGGAAAATCATCACCCCCACTTTCCACATGGAAAATCTCAAAGTAAGTTTATTAGTATTTCATATAATGTACTAGTAATAGTAAGTTAATAATAATAATAATATAAAACCCCATTGATGTCATAAACATAAAAACCAAAATTTTAAGTTAACATTTTTTTGTTGTTGTTTTGTACGTATAATAATTATGTTTCAATTAATGTAAATTTTTCTTCTTTTTTCTTTTCTAGTTGTTGATACCTGTGGTGGCCAAGAGTGTGGTGGACATGTTGGACAAATGGCCAGCAATGTCAGATTCTGGTGAGGTTGAAATTGAAGTTTCCGAATGGTTCCAAAACTTAACAGAAGATGTCATTACTCGAACAGCATTTGGTTGTAGCTATGAAGATGGGAAAGCCGTTTTCCGACTACAAGCTCAACAAATGATGCTTGCTGCTGATGTTTTTCAAAAAGTTTTTATCCCTGGTTACAGGTACAGCAATTTATATCATCACTAGCTAATCAAGATTTAATTAAATGTATACTTATCTATCAATATCATGTCATTATCAACTAGTCACCCATCTTAGTACTTTAATTATAACTGCATTTAATAATTAATTGTCAATGAAAAGAAAGTTTGAGATTTTACTTTTACTAATATTTGATTTTTTTTTTTTTTTTTTTTTATTAACGCAGATTCCTACCCACAAAGAGAAACATGAATTCTTGGAAATTGGATAAGGAAATCAAGAAATCAGTAACAAAGCTTATCGAACGCCGAAAAGAAAATTGTTGTGGACATGTATCAGTGGAGAAAAGTCCCAAAGATTTGCTGGGTCTAATGATTCAAGCATCAAATACATCCCCATCATCATCATCTTCTTCAAATTTCACAATCCATGACATTGTGGAAGAGTGCAAGAGTTTTTTCTTTGCTGGCAAACAGACCACCTCCAATTTGCTTACGTGGACAACTGTTCTTCTAGCAATGCACCCACGGTGGCAGGTACAGGCACGTGAGGAGGTCCAAAGGGTGTGTGGATCACGTGGTATACCAACCAAAGATGATGTTTTAAAGCTTAAGACGGTAAGATTATGTACCCCTTATCTATGTTATTAGCATTTAATAAGGACAAAAAATCATGTTTTTGTCTCTCAGCACATGTTTGTTTCGTGAGAAAAAAAAACAACCCACCAAACTGTCACCTTTTGCTTTTTGGTTACTTGCTTTTTGATGGGAACATTTAGTGGCAGTTTTGTCATTTTGTTAAATGCAAAGGCCAGATTGAAACAAGATCACAAATTCTATTTGGAGGCTGTCCTCTGTACTAAAAATTATTAAAAATGAAGATTTCCATTTGAAAGGGCAATTTTGTCTTTATGCAGTGATAGATTAACATTGGGTATTTGAAAATTTTCTAACTTTGTGTTTTGTGGGTGTGATCTGATGTGCAGCTGAGCATGATCTTGAATGAGTCTTTGCGATTGTACCCTCCAACGATTGCGACGATCAGACGGGCCAAAGTTGATGTTGACCTCGGGGCCTACAAGATCCCACACGGGACAGAGATTTTGATTCCAATCCTAGCCATTCATCATGATCAAGCAATGTGGGGCAATGATGCTAATGAGTTCAACCCTGCTCGATTCTCCGAAGGAGTGGCACGTGCCGCCAAGCATCCGGTGGCATTCATCCCCTTTGGACTTGGGGTCCGCACGTGCATTGGACAAAATCTAGCTCTGTTGCAAGCAAAACTTGTGCTTGCTATCCTATTGCAACGCTTCTCCTTTAGGTTGGCCCCAAGTTATCAACACGCACCAACGGTGTTGATGTTACTTTACCCACAATATGGTGCACCCATCATTTTCCAACAATTGTCCCCTCCTGCGGTCCCCGAAGATCAAGGGTCCTAAATCTCTCCCAATATGTTATTGTCTATATAGAGGCCAAACATTTTAGTGTGTGAGCATGCTTATGCTACAAAAATGTTGAGTGACGAAAATACCCATCATTCCCTTCCCTTCCCTTCCCGAGAATTATTATAGCAACTAAAAAGAGATATCTGCAAGAAAGAAATATCATATATTGATATTTTCCCTTTACCTTTCTCTACTGACCTCCATGCCCATGGTTTTTTTTTTTTACTATTTTACCCCCTCCCAAAAAAATGTTTGCCCTGGCATGTAAGCTTTATTTTAGTTTTAGGATTTTTAGTAAATGGCTAACAACTAGGTAGCTTATCATATGTATATGTATGTATTGTATATTTTGCTCTATTTCCTCACAGTTTTGTGATATTATTATGCTTTCATGAATATTAATTGGTTATTTATTGGTCTCTGCAAAAAGTTTTCCGTGTTGAGCAAGGATGTGCTCCATGCTTCCTGGGGATTAAGTTTATTATTTTTATCTTGTTTTTTGTTTTTGTTTTTGTTGAGTAAGTATTAATTAAACAAGTGTGATCAGTGAGCCCCAAATTCAGCGTTTTTTGCGGATGGAGTTATGCAACAAGCTACGTACATTTAATTTTTGTAACTGAAGAAGATGGTAATTGGTGGCAATTATTTCTTTTTTTTTTTTCCTGAATTTAACTGATGGCAATTAATTCTCATTTAAAGGGCATGATGCAATTATGGTCAGGTAATTTATTTTTTGAGTAATAAATAGGAATTTTTATTGGGTAATTTATGACCACAAAGTGGAAAGTTATTCAATTCAATGCTTTCTCTACTCACATAAATGATGAACTTTAACGTCAATTACTTATTAAGACTTATTATTACGTGAGAGAAAAAGATAATACTTTTTGATTGGGTAATTTATGACCACCACAAAATGGAAAGTCATTCAATTCAATGTTTTCTTCGCTCATGTTAATAGTAAACTCTATCATCAATTTAATTTGTAAGACTTATTATTATGTGAAAGATAGAAATATTATTTTCAAACCATTGAATACTTAGCCCGCCATCCTCAAGCCCGAAAGGGCCAAAACATACAAAGATGACAAATATTGAAAACTGCTCTTTGTTGCTTAAGAGAAAAAGTTTCCCTCCAATTTCCCCGCATATCTTACATCTAAATAAAAAATGAAAGAGATCTTTCCTCGTTGTTTAGCATACTAAATAGTGGGTTATTTTTAGAGGGGATAGAGGGGAGTGTCTTGTAAGGGACATTGCTGTCTATGTATGGAATGGGTGTCTTAGCTGCAATTGACATGGAGGGGCTCAAGTTTTACATGGAGATTTACATTATATTCCACTTACCAACGCATAGACGTGCACATTAAATTTTGCTGGTTTCATGGGTTGTCGTTGATTTTTAATACTTGGGCTAATGGTTACCAGTTAAGATTGCGAAACCCCATAGAAATTGCTAGGTTTCTAAGCTGCTTCATGTTATGTTATTTATACTCCATTTTGAGCATTGATGTGCGCACCTTCCATTATCGACCAATAGTGCAGCTCTCTTTGCAATAAAATACTCCTATGATTCTCTTTAAAACCATTATTCCTTGGTAGAGAAACTCAAATGGATCATAAACGTATTATATGGCTCTTCTTAACTATGCCTTTAATACAGAGTTAAGATGCACTTAATATTACAATAAATAATATATTTTTTAGAAAATTCAAATTATGCTAAATATCAGGAAACACGTCAACATAATGAATTTGTGTATGAAATCCAATGAATTATTGATAAATCCATTGCATGATGGTGGCACGGTGCATAATCAAGTATTTATCATTCTTTAATTTGTTAACTTAGAACACTCGCTATCAAAACCTTTATAAACACATGTTGGGTTAACACGGACACGACCCTAAACCATTTTCAATCAATATAATCCAAAAATGACAACTATGATAACTAGCATGTCATTTTTTATGAGGTGTTGTCTCAATCGAGTTCATATTGTGTTGAGCTAGGAGTATCGACTAAATGGTTCACACAAACATAACTCATTTAATAATCGTGTTAAAACCTTTCAACCCTGTCATGTCATGTTGACTAAGCGGGTTAATATGACATGACCCATGTAATATGCTCAACAAATAGGTCATGTCGGGTTGACACAAACATGAATAATTTCAATACGTTTAAAAAAAAAATTAATACTAAAATTTTTAAGTTGCTTAAAAATGACAACTTTTAACAAGAGTGGACCATGGGATCAAATTGACAACAAAATGGCAACTTTTGATGATAGATTTGACAAAACTGGAACTTTAAAATTGGGAATGACTTACTTAAATTTAAAAAATAGGATGACTAATTTGACAACAAATAGGAACTGTGATGATGAATTTGAAAAAGTTGAAATTTTAAGAATGAAAATGACAATTGGCTTAAATTTAGATATTGTAATTTGTGGGTTCCAGTTAGCTCAATTGGTAAAGTCTTTGATGGTTGAATAAGAGATCTGAAATTCAATTCCTGTCTACACTAAAAACCGATTGGTGTTTTGGTCTGATGATAAAGAGTATCATCATGAGCGGATGCCATAGGTTGAAATCTCTAAAAAAAAAGATGTTGTAATTTGGATTTTAGCCAAAATGGAATGAAGTGAGATTTTTTTTTTTCCTTTTAATTTTTCAATATTTTGCTTAGAGAGTTTAAAGTTTCATAGAAGAATTTACCAATATTACCACTAAAATTCGTTTAATTACTCAATTTTATTTATAAAATTCAAATTCATTTTGGATAAAATTAAATTTTCATTTATTAATATGGATTCAATGGGAATTGTGTCAAATATGAGAAGACCTATTTAATTTGACACAAATAATTGACCAAGTCATTTCAGCTTGATTGCAGGTTAAATACATCAAAACAAAATTGGTACATTTATTAATTATGTCAAATTGTTTTGACCCATTTTAACATGAACACATTTACACTAAATATCAACTTGCAAAAATAGTAAGTTATGTTTGAGGATCATGTCAAACGTTGTCACCATTAGCGTTGTCCTATCAAAATAGTTTTCTAATTAATTAAAAAATTGTTGATTTTCATATGATGGGACATGGCTTTATTGTAATTGGGATGCCATTAAAAATAAATAATAACTCATGCTGCCAGCTTTCAAGTAATTAAAAATTTTAAAATCCTTATAGCTAGGTTAGAAGAAATAGGACAAATATAGTTTACTTTTTTTTTTTTGGGTAGAATATAGTTTACTTTCTTACTATGTTAAGAGACATGTTTCCTTGACTTTACTACCAAAAACAAACACTCAAACAGCATGCTACATGCTATTAGGAAACTCAATTTTTCATTAGTTTGAAAAATGTTTTTCCTAATAGCATTTTATTGTGTGTCCAAACATTCTCCGAAGGAAAGATTTCAATAATCCATAGGAAATGGAAAAGGGATTTTCCAAAATCCAAAGAGAAGTTTCCATCCCTTAAAGATTGGGGCAAGTTGCTTCTTCAATAAAATAAAACACTTGGGCACCCAAATGAGTGAGCTTTGTGTTACTACAAGATTAAAAAGCAAGGACAAATGCAGTACCCAAGGCATGAAATGTTCTTTAAAAGCAAAGGTAACAGTAGTCCAGCATGCAAATGTACTTCTTTTTTTTTTTTTTATAATTACATTCTATTCTCCTTTATGGGGCTTAGGACTTTGAGTTTTAAGTAAATTAAGAGAGTAAGATTTGAGATAAACAACATTTCATTTTTGTATTAGTTTTTTGGGATCTTCTAATGCATGCTCTTGTGGGGAAGCTCTTAATTTTGGAGAGAGCTTTGATGGTCCCCAGGAAGCATGTGGTTTTGGGGTAGATCTCTCTCTTGTCTTCTATTTTGGTGTTTCTTAGCTTTTGTCAAAGGAATCAACAGCATGCTATCAAGCATGTGATCTCATCCATAATTACCTTACGAACCTAATTTTCAATTACTTAAAACCACCTCTTTCGGCATGTACATCCTCTTTTTCTCTCCCTCCCTCTCTTTGCAGAGACACATCGTGTGGTTATTAATGGTGATTATACCCTGTTTGTTCTTCCTTATCACCTTGCTAATCTTGAACTATGTGCTACAAGGACATTGGCATTATTACTAGCTACTACTATTATTATAAATTATCTGCATAATTATCATTTCCTTATTAAGGGCATGTACTAGAAGAGGCAGCTAGCATTGCCTTTAGGATTCTCCAATCACATAAGAAAAGAATATGTATCACGTACTCATGATTTTCATATATAAACCCCATTTTCTTTATTGCAGTAACCCATGTCATGATTCTTCTTTTTTTTTTTTTTTTTTCTTTTCTCATTTTTATAGGGAGCCTTTTGCTCGTTTTTGTTCTTTGTCTTAAGCATGCTTCCACGGTGGCACAGCACATAGGCAGTGTCCCCTTCCAACTTGCTAGATGACAAAGTTTACATTCCAATATATCTATCTTAAAAGGTCAAGGTACATTAAAAATGTATCACTGTTTCGGCTTGTGGTCCTCTTACCTCTATATATGAGACATGAAAAAATGGACATAATATATATATATATATATATATATTTTTTTTTTCCATAAAAAAATGGAAGCTAGGTTTAATTTTTATTTTACAATATCACACCATTTAATGAAATTTGATTGTATTGGTTTTTTTTTTTTTGAAACCTATTATCATAATATAATATGTTTGTTCTTCATACTTGTCAAATATCAAAATAATTGGATAATAAAACATTTCATATAAAAATGCTAAAAAAAAAAAAAAAAAAAAACTTTCTTACATTTCAAAAATCTACTAAATATATCAATTTCAAATTAGACAATAAGTGAATAAATGACATTTAATTGACATGATTTTAACATACATGTTAAGTGTGGGGAAGACATTTTCAAAGAGTTATAAGATGTAATTTAAATCTAATCCATATTTCTCTTGCATAAGCAATGAATAAAGTGAAAAAAAAAAGTGTTGAAACCTTAATCTGTCTAAGTGGATGTCCGTACGTGTCTTTCTTGATACCATTCATTAATTGACCAGTTAATTTAGTGGTAAACTAGGGTATTTTCAACCATATGATTTCACTCTGTTTCTTTAATTTACAAAGCATGTTCTTGTTCCATGAAAGGTCCTCAAAGTTGACCCTAAGGTACAAGCGGAAGTTTAGTTGTGACACATATGGACAAATATTATTCAGCTCCAAGGCTCATATTGAGAGTTTAATCTAACAAATAGACTTGAAAATAGCTTGACAAAAGTTTGATAATTGAGAGCCATCTGGTTGAAAACTGTTGTCTAAATGTCCAAACGTGCTAGCTTATGGTATTATCCTAGGAAGTATATAATAAAATGGGTTAGTTATATTTCGCAGGACCCATGTATATATATATATATATATATATATTCTCAGTTATTGAATTGAAGCTCAAATTCCTAGTAAATGGTTAAGAACTACATGTCTATGGTAGAGGTAGAGTCATATATATAAACGAAAAACCACCTTAAATTAATCTGGAATGTCCCCTAATTTTACACTAATGCCAAAGCAATTGAGCTGGCTAATGTCTGCCCCTTGATTAATGAAACTTTGTCGGTCTGTCATACAACAAAATTCAGAATTCAGAATTGGCAAAAGCTTTGGCTCTCTCTCATCTGTTTCGCATGATTAGCCAAATTATGCTCCCGTGAGCATAGAGGATTGAACATGTCACTTCTCTATTAGTCCACGTATCCATATCTTAGTGTTTCAGTGAGCACAGAAATCTTACTCCATATGATTGATTTCTTGGAGATTACTAAGAATGAAAGACTAAGTTGAATTTGGCAGTTTGTTAGATGTAATTGTGTTGGTTTTCAGAGGAAAAAGGGTACAATGAGGGTGCTCTCATTCAATTAACATTGAGCACCTTCTCCTGCAGGCATTGATGAATTAAACAGTTTGTGATGTACAATTTTACAAATATACAAGCAGATCCCAAGATCTGCTCCTATGTCTTATTCACATAGCGAAAGAGATTTATCATTAGGGTTGGGCTTCAATCAAGCCCTATTAAATAAATAAAGATTAGAATATTTTCAATAAGGGTGTGGACCTGTGGTATAAGAGGGGGGGGGGGGGGGGGAGACTTTTACTGTTTTACATCAAAATAATGTTGTGCCTAGTCATATTTTTGTAAATGAAAGATTAGGGACTGTGACACCCCATTAAAATACTATAATTACGTAGAGGTGCCGCCACACAACTAATGATTTGTAACAAATTTGTCTCTAATTTGTATTGATGTGTTCCCTATCAATTTTTTTTTTTTTGGGGGGGGGGGGGGGGTGTGGGGGGTTAAATGAGACACAAATTGTGCATAATGATGAAATTATCCTCACTAAATGCAATGAAAAACCATAGTCGACAAGGCGAAATTGAAAATAAAGCAAGGGGCATGTTAGAGCCTAACAAGAAAGTTGGCTAAGAATGGGGGTGACTTGGACATCATATTAGACCTGACAGACGTGGCCCCAACATGTGTTGAGAAGGATCCAAATCTTCGTCCTAATATCCATCCTCTCATCACTACTCTTAGTAATTTTTAGTAGTTCAGTAGAAAGTACTGACCTATAATTTTAAGAAATCTTTCATCATTACTCTAATGTTCAATGGTATAAAGTACTATACTACAATTTTGAGATTTGTGTTTGGATTGCATAATTTGCGAATACCTTGTTTGGATAATTTTTAATATTTGTTGATACCCATTTTCGCGACACATTTCGTACAAGCCCGATTTAACTAAGCCCGGCTTCTTTGTGGGCTCAATTTATGTATTATATTTTATTTATGCTTTTAAGCATGGCCCAAGCCCATGCGACATATCGGGGAAATTGAGGAAGTGTGGTTTGGAGGGTATGGGTTGGTTCCTTTCGGACCTTTTGCATGAGCCCAGCCTATGCGTGCTACCAAGTGGGCAAGGGACACTGGTAGCACCTCAGGCTCATGGAGGAGGTCTTGTATCCAAAATTTCCACCCCAAAACAGCTTTTATGCTCTGGGTGACTATGGCCCAACTTTTCTGCTCTACCTATTTTTTGCCTAAAACACATAAAGGACCCTAAGTAGCTGGCCTTGTCTGCTGCAACAACCAAATGCAGACTCCAAGGGTTTGCCATGTCTAGGAAACATCATCCCATGAATTTAGGTCACTCCATTTCCCAAATTATGTAAAAAGCAAGCCAACTCTCTTACCCAATTAAAGCAAATCTGACCATAACCTCTTTGATTAAGACCTTGGGGTTTAAAGCCTCTTCTATTGACCAAAAACCAGTCACTTAGAGCACCCCAAGTTCAATACAAAAGGCCCCAATCAGATTCAAAATGGGGGAGCCACGTTCTATTCATTGACTTGAAACTTCAGAGCAAAAACCCACTTAGCTAGTCAACAATCTCACAAATCCGAACCTTAGGGGTGGAAATATGGGTACAGGGGAGCCTTCCCTCTCTTCCTCACGACCTCCCTCAATTTCCTCTTCTGTGTGACTGCGGGTCGAAGTTTCAGACCTGTTGAGCCACGTTCTATTCAGAGACCTGAAACTTCAGAGCAAAAACCCATTCAACCAGTCAACAATCTCACAAATCCGAACCTTAGGGGTGGAAATATGGGTACAGGGGAACCTTCCCTCTCTTCCTCACGACCTCCCTCAATTCCCTCTTCTGTGTGACTGCGGGTCGAAGTTTCAGACTTGTTATGTTTTTTTATGGTTTTCTACACTTTTGTTGTTAGCATTTTGATTCTCTCTTGTCAAAGCACCATTAGCCTTTGTTTTTTATACATTGTGAATTTTGGGCTTGATTCTCCATAAACAAACACTTCTAAAGAACCCAAGGGGAGATTTGGGCTATTTTCGCATTTTTGGCCCTTGTCGCAAAAACGTCCCCGACATTTTGGCGACTCCGCTGGGGAGTCAAGCAGCTGAAACAAGAGAAGTCATGTATCTGAAGATGTGAAACCAGCAAAAAGATGATGTTTCTCGCACCAACTTGTCGTTCTAAGAGAAATCGTATGATACTTTGCCGCGCAAGAAGAGCATGGTGAAGTTGAGCTGAAATAAGTTCTATCCTTAGCTCATTGAGTTGCTGGAGATGCTCCAAATCATGTGACGAAATCGCTCCAACCTCCGGAAACCATCCAAGAAGTGAAGGATGGAGGGAGAATTAACTTTCTTATTCAAAAAAAAATTTTCTACTCATCTATATATATATATGTGTGTGTGTGTGTGTGTGTGTGTGTGTGTGTGTGTATTTTTTAGCTATCATTCATATGGAGGAATTATCCCACATCTCTTGCTTTATATAATATTCGTGAACATTTTTGTTGTAGCTGGAAAATGCAAAAATGGTAAGCCGCAAATCCAACCGCGAAGGGAATGACGGTTCCAACCAATAATCAACAATTCAAAGCTCTAAACATCAATTTCAAAACCAAGCACCCCTCACGCGCTGGCATATGGGAGTTGCGGGTGATTGACTCATTTCAGCGCAACACTAATCGTTGCTGTGTGCAACCTTTCGCAGCTAAATGTTTTTGGAGTCATCGCTAAATGAAGCTTCACCAAATAGCTAAAGGCCATAGCTAAACGGCCCATCGTAAGGCGTTAGACGTTCCATGCACCAAACCTTGAGCTAAATATTTTTTGCGTCATCGCTAAATGAAGTCTTCACCAAATGGCTAAAGGCCGTAGCTAAACGGCCCATCGTAAGGCGCTAGACGTTCCATGCACCAAACCTTAAGCTAAATATTTTTTGCGTCATCGCTAAATGAAGTCTTCACCAAATGGCTAAAGGCCATAGCTAAATGGCCCACCGCCAGGCGCTAGATGTTCCATATACCAAGTCTTGAGGTAGCGACGTACCATACATCAAGTTGTATTGTTGCTGAGTTAGCGCTGAGCATATGAGGGCTGCCGCAGGGGACAAGGCGAAAACCTTCTCAGAGCATCCAACAAAGAAGGAAAGCTGGACTTGATTTCCTCTCATTGAAACTGTGACACGTTCACGCACTCTAAGCCATGGCAAGCTCACACATCCAAAATCATGGTCGATCGGCGCACGATATGGGGGCTGTCGTGGGTGATTGACTCATATTGGCACAACAATAATTGTTGCTGTGTGCGACCTTTCGCAAGCAAATATTTTTGGCGTCACCACAAAATGAAGTCCTCACCGAATAGCTAAAGGCTATAGCTAAATGGCCCGCCGCAAGTTGCAAGATATTTCATATACCACGCCATGAGGTAGCGACGTTTCAATCGTCAAGTCTTGAAGTCATACGAGCGATGAACAACTGTCAAAGCATGCTTAAGCTAAGACTCTTAAGCATTATCTTTGCTAATTAATTATTTTATATACCGTTTAAACCATTTCAATACTCTAGATTTGTTGCCAAAATATTTTCTACAAGTCATTTGTATTAATCTTTAGCCATGAATATCATTTACTAATATAAATGATAATTACACTAGGGGACAAAACGGAAACCTTCTCGGAGCATCCGACAAAGAAGGAAAGCTCGATTCCCTCTCACCGAAGCCATGACACGCTCATGCATTCTAAGCCATGTCAACACCTTAATCCTTCTTGAATTTGAGATTATACATGAAGATGGAAGTTCAAACGTTGCCATCATCAAGAAAATTGTTCTTGTCACTCAATTCTTGCAATTGAAATCCACGGCCAAGCCAACTAATAAGGAGAGTTCGCGCGCACCTTTGAAGAATGCTTTACTAGAGCTCGCTCTAAACATTGATGTCAAACAACTAAAAAAATCACAAGCTAGTTGCTGGAAATCCATTCCAAAGATTTTGAGTGGAATTTTAGTATTGATGTGAAAGCTCGACATAAGCGGCATAGAGGTTAACGAAAAAAAAAAATTTGTGCTAGGGATGCGACAACCCTATATCGACGTCCCTAGTTCTTAGCCCATCATTGTCCAAAAGTTAGAAGCCAAGCAAGTAAAGTATGGAGCCACTGTCTGCAGTACTGTGTATCTTCGACAAAGAGGCTAACTGAAGCGTGGGAGAAAAACTGTTGTGCTGGGAATGAAACAACCCTATACCAACATCTTCGACGCTTAGCCTATCATTGTTCCAAAATAAGAAGCCAAGTTAGCTGAGTATGGAGACGCTGTCTGCGGCACAACTAATCTTCGACAAAGAGGAATTATATTCTGCCATTTATATAGCAAATGAGGAACCCCATTTTTGGAATTTATCTTGGAGGAATGTGGTGAATACTAAGGGAGGAATAAATCCTACCAACAACTCTTGGCAATAGGATACCATTGGTTTGGCATAATTAAATTCGCTAAAGTCGCCACACTTCCAAATGCACTCCAAGCTTATACGCACACACCATATAAGCCTTCAAGACATGAGCGCTCCTTAGCCTTTTATACTCGAGGGCTTGAACTCATCAGACCTATCCATTCACCCTTGAATGAGTACATTCGGGTCTTTGCCTCCACTAAATAGTTCACTAAGTGGGCGGAAGCAATTGCACTCAAGAAAAGCGATGGGAATGCTTGTAGCCAAACTCATCAAGAAGCATATCATTTGTCGCTTTGACATCTCATTCATAAGCGACAACAATACATCTCACTTATACCAATTTTCAAAGGCAAGCCCTATGAAATACTAGGAAGCCGACAAACTATCATGTTATCGAAGCATGGTGAGATCCCTACATGCGAAGGTGTAATGCCTTCAATAAGGTAGGGAAAGCCAACGCTTTCTTCTAATGAGAAACCTTGCGAAGCGGCAAGAAAACCAACAAATTACTCCTACGGCAAAGCCTCTACATGCGAGGGTAAAAAATACTCTCAATAAGGTAGGGAAAGCCAAAGCTTTCTTCTAATGAGAAACCTTGTGAAGCGCAATAAAACCAACAAATTACTCTTACGGCAAAGCCTCTACATGCGAGGGTAAAAATACTCTCAATAAGGTAGGGAAGGCCAAACACATACTCTCTCAATGGTAAGCCTTATCAATTAGCTAGGAAGCCAATGAGACGTTTTATTATGGCGATACCCCTACTTGTGACGGTACGACTAGCCCTCAACAAGGTAGGAAAGCCAATGCGCCCTCAAAAGGAAATCTCTACCGAATAATTAGGAAGCCGG
Source organism: Quercus glauca (assembly GCA_023736055.1). Taxonomy (NCBI): domain Eukaryota; kingdom Viridiplantae; phylum Streptophyta; class Magnoliopsida; order Fagales; family Fagaceae; genus Quercus; species Quercus glauca. Next base: position 17,950,151 of record CM043316.1, on the reverse strand, counting down.
TGAGATGTTATATCATTCATATGTGGCAAAACCCCTACTTGCGAGGATGCAATACCCTCGACAAAGTAGGGAAAGCCTACATTTTCTTAACGGCAAGCCTTACGAAGCGGTATTTAAGCCAACACAATATCTTATAATTCGAGCATAGCAGTCCATTGCATGGTGGACACAATCATCCCTAAAACATTATGGGAAAATCGATGCAACAAATCACTATCTCATTGCCACATGGTAATTTGCTATACACGAGGATAAAATCCTTCCTTAAGAAATTAGCAAGCCTATGTATGAGAGAACGTGATTGCCTCTATGAAACGGTGACAAACAAGTGCACCATGAGCCGCAGCATGCGCAAACGCAACCCATATGTGGGGGCTTCTTGAAACTAACGAAATAGCAACCTAATATATGCCAAGAATAAGTCGACTACCAAACGGCGAGCCAAGCTTCAATATATATGAGATGCTATATGTGAAACCAAATCTGTCCGTCAATAGAGCGCTGAAAAATGGTGCATAGGTAGTGAGACGTGTGCTTAGCCAAAACCTTTTCGCAAAGGCGTGACAACCAAGCAACATGTCTACTAACTTGTCTTTGCAAAGGCAAAGCCACATTCACGAGCTATCCAATCAAGCACAAGTAATCTTTAAAAGCCTAAGTGCATATGATCTATCAAAATTATGCTACTTAATCGCAAGGTGCACTCGACCCTTCCAAGCAAGCTGTCCTCAACATACTCAAATGCTCATAGTCATACAAGGGTTGTTTTCACAGCAAAAACATGCTCATAGCCTATCAAAAAAAGGTACAAGCTCATTCTCAAGGTACAAAATACAAACTATTCACATCCTTGAGTTACAAATCATTTTTTCATTCCAAAATACAAAATTTACATCCAAATGTCATATATGTTTGCTTTGTACAAAATGCAAATTGTTCATACTAACTATGACAGTACAAACTCAAAACCAATATAATTAGACAAGAGCTGCTCTATACATAAGTGGGCTGTCCACAAGGATGAAATACAAGAGAAAATGTTTCTATGGCAGCAGCCCATATTACACACTTCAACTAGTTCGAAATTTCAAAGCTTGGAGCTTAATACAAGACACTTGGAAAAAAAAAAGAAAAGAAAAAAAAAAAAAAAAAGAAGGGGAAAGCAAGAAAGTAGGTGAAGGAAAAAGTTGAAGCAAAGTCATGGTCACCATCCAACGTCGCTATCTTTGGGACCTTAGCTTGAAGCCGCTCTCTTTTTTACTTTGAAGCCGCAAGTGAGAGACAGACCAAAATGGTTCAAAGTTACTAACGGCTGCCATGGTACTATCTATTGTAGCTCTACGTTGCTGTCTGCAGCGGCTTCCACCTCAGAAAATGATACATTGGCAATGTGATTGGCCTTGGGAATGAAAGTGCCAACAACGACATCATGATTGTCTATGCCAAAGCCATCTTACAAGAAGTTATGCTATAACACGCTCAACAATCCCTATTGGCATGAAAAGGGGTTGACAACGAATTTTGACTTGCCACAACAAATTTTAACTTGCCAGAGAAATCGCGGCTTTATTCTCAAACAGACGGAGCTGCTGTCTGTGCAAAGTGTCGAGGCTGTCAACAATTACATGGAAAGAATAGTGGCTGCAACATGGAATCATCAACTTCGGCTCCGCCAATTCATGCTCATAATCAAGCTATGCAACACATGGCTTACTCTCAATGGCATTGCTGGGGGCTAAAGGCTTACTCAACCGCTATGCGCCCCTGCACTAGAAATTCAAGTTTCATTCCTACACTTTCATTTCAAGCTTGCTGAATCGATAAGCGACTACCACTTGGTGACTATCACTCTTACTTGCGTTCATCGCAAGAATACAATACAGGGGGCTACCAACCAATGTAGTAGCTATGACACACCCCTATACTACATCGCCGAGTGATATCTTCGCTCCATTCTATCTCAAATAAGCTATCCCAAGACAGCCAGAAGTACCGCTCATGGCTACGACTTCATCAAAATTAGTTTTGGCAAACACGATCTCACCAAATTGGCCAACAATAAAGCTACTAAAAAATTGAATCATTTTCAATATGTCGTTTCATCATCATCTCCCAATTCGCTCATTCAAATTTACAACAAACAATGGGGACAATTTACTTCCAACACGAAGTCAAGCATAGCCGCATTGCAAACTAATTTCCATGACTATCGAAATCAATGGGAATCGGCTTCGACATAAGCTTCGGCTTCAATGAGAACAATGACTCAACCTCATGAATCGACACAATAAGACTATCATTTTTCCAAGGAAAAGCCACCCTACAAATTGAATTGAACAGCACGTTCAACATATCAACAAGCACAACCAAGGCATAGCGAACAAAAAAAAAAAAATCAGCTTGCCAAGGTGGGCATCATGCATTCACATTTATTAAGTTTGCTCAAAGAATGAATTCAACACCTTGTCGCAAAAACGTCCCCGACATTTTTGTCGCGATGTTTGGCATCATCCTCCAACAACAAAACTTTGTTCCCCACTGACGAGGGTACCTTTCTCTTCGCTGTCGACATTGCTTAGCCAAGATTGGTGCAAACGAATCCCACAGCCATGGGTGTCGAGCTGCCGCAAAATGCCTTCAATGCTACCTACAAAACAACCTCGCTCCTTGCCGATGGGTTCTCTCTCTTCTTCAGTGGCAACACTTTGTCATGTCTAGATCCTGCAACGAGCATCTTTATACTTCTCTGATTATTGTGGTGGAATGTCGTCGCTCTGATCTCCTTCATTTTGCAACCACCATCTCACCGTCCTCCTTGGGTTTTGGCCACATAGGTGCAAGATTGAAGATGGCTACAACAAGGCTTCGGAAGATTTGAAGAGCTTGAGGGATTTTATAAAAAATAAAATATTTACAAGAACATGACTTCAAGAGTTGGGCAAAAAAGGAGTTTTGAAGCTCTTGGAGAAGTGATTTATGCTAATAAGCCAAAGAAAGAGGCAAAGTCATAGTGATTACATCACAAATGGAAAAGGCGTGGGATGCATCTGAAGGTGACAGCAACGAAAAAAAAAAAAAGAAGAGAAATGAAAAGCAAATTGATTTAATAGATTCCTAAGCATATGACGTGAAATGGAAAAGCCAAAAGGGTGGAGTCATCTGGAGAAGACCAAGGAAATGAAAAGTGGGCATTTTAAAGACAAGACAAAAAGCCAAGCTTTAGATTGCAAAGCTTAAGTGACGTGGTGGGCTTAAAGCCACATGCCATCCAATTGAAAGAGATGCTAAAATCACCATGATGGTCATGAAAGTCATCAAGGAAAAAATTCTAAAGTTACATGTGAGCATGAAAGTCAAATCTTATGCCTTTTCTTGGGGTGTTTTGATTCATATTACACATAAGGTGCTGCATGTATCAACCAATTGATGTTCTTTAGCGGAACCAATAACCATCAAGTGCCCATGTTTGAGATCACAAAACTTTTACAAGCGAGCTCCTTTGAATTGAGAGTTTTCTACAAGTGGTCTCTGCAAGCCACAATATATCTACAAATGGGCTTCATCGATCCGTACCTTTTCAACAAAAAATGAAGCATTTGGATGGACTAATCCCCAAGCTCGCAAAATTTTCAAGCAATGGGAAACATCAACTACTCACACGTATGCCGCAAGCGCCACACGTGCTTGGGGGGCTAATGTTGATACCCATTTTCGCGACACATTTCGTACAAGCCCGATTTAACTAAGCCCGGCTTCTTTGTGGGCTCAATTTATGTATTATATTTTATTTATGCTTTTAAGCATGGCCCAAGCCCATGCGACATATCGGGGAAATTGAGGAAGTGTGGTTTGGAGGGTATGGGTTGGTTCCTTTCGGACCTTTTGCATGAGCCCAGCCTATGCGTGCTACCAAGTGGGCAAGGGACACTGGTAGCACCTCAGGCTCATGGAGGAGGTCTTGTATCCAAAATTTCCACCCCAAAACAGCTTTTATGCTCTGGGTGACTATGGCCCAACTTTTCTGCTCTACCTATTTTTTGCCTAAAACACATAAAGGACCCTAAGTAGCTGGCCTTGTCTGCTGCAACAACCAAATGCAGACTCCAAGGGTTTGCCATGTCTAGGAAACATCATCCCATGAATTTAGGTCACTCCATTTCCCAAATTATGTAAAAAGCAAGCCAACTCTCTTACCCAATTAAAGCAAATCTGACCATAACCTCTTTGATTAAGACCTTGGGGTTTAAAGCCTCTTCTATTGACCAAAAACCAGTCACTTAGAGCACCCCAAGTTCAATACAAAAGGCCCCAATCAGATTCAAAATGGGGGAGCCACGTTCTATTCATTGACTTGAAACTTCAGAGCAAAAACCCACTTAGCTAGTCAACAATCTCACAATTCCGAGGCTTGGGGGTGGAAATATGGGTACAAGGGAACCTTCCCTCTCTTCCTCACGACCTCCCTCAATTTCCTCTTCTGTGTGACTGCGGGTCAAAGTTTCAGACCTGTTGAAACACGTTTTCCCCATAGAGCTGAAACTTGAGAGCTAAAACCCACTGAACCGGGAAACATTCTCACAATTCCGAAGCTTGGGGGTGGAAATATGGGTACAGGGGAACCTTCCCTCTCTTCCTCACGACCTCCCTCAATTTCCTCTTCTGTGTGACTGTGGGTCGAAGTTTCAGACCTGTTATGTTTTTATGCTTTTTCTGAACTTTTGTCTTTAGCATTTTGATTTTCTCTTGTCAAAGCACCATTAGCCTTTGTTTTTTATACATTGTGAATTTTGGGCTTGATTCTCCATAAACAAACACTTCTAAAGAACCCAAGGGGAGATTTGGGCCGTTTTCGCATTTTTGGCCCTTGTCGCAAAAACGTCCCCGACAATATTCAATAGATAGTACTACATTTAGATTGCGTAATTTGGGAACACTTTGTTTGGATAGTTTATACAAGCATTAGTATTGGGTGTGCTAAAACCCCTCAAATTGCTAAAATAGCAAATACTATAATAAAAAAGTGGTAAAACACACTTCCACCCAATGTGCTATTTTAGCAAAAATTATGCGACATGCTACAGTAAATTGCTAAAAATAGCTCTTTATAATCTAAGTAGATGAAGAATATCCATCAGCATACATCATGATTACACACAATAATTACAAATTGTTGACCGCCCTCACATAGAGTAATGATCCAGTGAGGGTAACATACGTGGGTACAAATCTCAACACGTTTATCCGAAACCATAACCATGACACTTCTACACCTCACTTACAAAAAGTGGAGGAAATCATTAAAATCACAAATGGATTGTATAAATTAACCCTGGACACAAACATGTCAAGGTGTGAGAGAAATTCCTAAACACTTCGACATTTGCGATTTTGGTATTGTGAGTGACAACTTAAGTATCAAGGGAGTTTTGGCCAATGCCACACTAATGTCCCTCCAAGTTAGTGTGTTCACCTTTGACAAATCTACTAGAGATCATTCAAACGAGTGACTCATTGAGATTATTTGCACCATCATATGCTTTGCAAGCTTAACCCACAGTCTCTGCATGAAAGTTATTTTCTCGTTATCTTCATGGCTAATAGTTTACACGTCTGAAATCTTCAAGTGTTTCTCTAAGCCTATCCCAAGATATGCCGCTTGGTATGTCGAATAGAATGAACGAGGTTGGATGCAAGAAGAGCTCGTTTTGACTTGATGTTAAACAAAATAGATCCTACTCTGCTCACTAGCTCTTACCAATAACTCTTCGACCTACATCTATCATGTTGTATTGTTATGAAACTAGAAAATGTTCACGGCTTCATGTTACACACAAGGAAGGGGAACCCTCCTTAGGCTTCTACATCTAATATGTTCAAAATATTGACAATTTATAGCTTGTTTGGATGGAGGGGGTGGATGGGAAAGTATAGGGTAGAGGAGGGGTGTAGTTTTATAAATCTTGTGTGAATGTTTTTTGTGGGGGAGGTGGGATTTGGAGGGGTGTCCTACCCCTCCTAAGTTGTCTTTTAAATTCCACCAAATTGGAGGAATTTATGAAGTGTGGAGGGGACCAAGGGTTCCATTTATATTAAAAGAATGTCGAGTTAGCCCTTATAGTATCAATTTATATCTATTCTTTAAAATTAGTAAAGGAGAACCACAATTATCATTTTATATGACCATTGCTCTCTCATCTTCTCCCTTTAATTTTTAAAATATCTAAGAATACATTAAAAATAAAAAAATAAATATTCATTCTTATTCATTCTACGTAATTTTTAAAACATTTAAATAAGGAGAACGGTTAACCATTCCCCTCCCCTCTCATTCCTATCTAAACTTACAAGCACAGTTTGTTTAGTTTAGGAATTTGAACTATTTACCATTCAGCCCGTAAATCCAATCAAAAGCTAAGGTACTTCTCTCTCTAGCTCTCACTCAGAGGCATCATCACATGGGAGTTCCAATCATGAAGGAAGTGAATGAGACAATGGCAGAGGATTTAGTGGAGCCACATAAATGCATGACTCATTTGTAGGCTTCATATCCATCAACCCCACCTTTTGAGTCTCGCGGACTTATAAAAAGAGGGAACCCAATCAACCTCAAATAAATAAGGCATTTATAAGTAAGGCATCTGAGCAGTCCATTTACAATTGTGTGCGTCTTATAAAGTAGCATATACTGCACAATGAATGTCAACTTGGCACTTTGTTGGTCATTTTAGTGGCAGAACCACCTGTCCTATTACCCTCCTAATTAATGTTTCTTCAAGCTTCTATATGAAGGAAAAATTTTCCAATATAAAAAGGACTAGTAAATTCTGCAATAAAAAAAAAAAAATCCAAGTTTGTGCATTAAGCTGCCAATACCCACATTTGTTTCCTTGATTCAGCTTTAATGGAGGGATTAGAGTAGCTGTCTCATGGCTGGCTATGTATAATAATATAAGCCCATACTGTACAACAAATATCGTGGGCATTACATGATCACTGGGCGTTATATTCTTGGTTAATTATTCATGTGAAGATTCATTTTTATAATATTGAATACCAACTCGGTGAGTAATATGATTTTGAAGCAGGGTAGCAGCATTACATATGATTTTCAGGGCCCAAGATTATTTTGGGCCGTATGGTATAGTATTGGAGCTCAGAAATACACCCACAAAGCGGAAGTATTGACAAAGTTATCAATAGGCCTAGATTGGGACTACAAAGATGTTCCAAGCCCAAGGCCCATGTGTTTTTCAGCAGAGAAAAGGGGTTTGCCATTGGAAAAGACTGATTTTGGGAATTCCCTTGCCAAATAACAAAGGATATCTAACAATATCGTTAGTTGCCTGATTTTGAAAGAATATGTGAAACTAGCATCTTGAGTGTCTAAAACTCGAGTTCCAAGATAAAAATCGAGTTTTTAAGTCTCGATTTGTAAGTGGATGGGTCTAATGTGGAAAAAAATCTACGTGGAACTCGAGTTTTAAAGACTCGAGTTCCATAAATTGCAGGAAAACGCCGTTATAAGGCTTAAAAACGTCACAATAGGGCTTAAAAATTGAGTTATAAAAAAATTTTGCAGGAAAACGCCGCTATAGAGTTTTAAAACATCACTATAGGACTTAAAAACGCCACTATAGGAGCGATCACACTAAATTTTTTTTTGCATAGAACTCGAGTTTCTAAAACTCGAGATCTATGTGGCATTTTCAGTCCAAGTCACCAGCAAAACACTCACAAAGCGAGTCTTTGGAACTCGAGTTTTAATATGGATCTCGAGTTTCTAAAACTCGAGATGCTAGTTTCCTTTATTCTTTCAACCGTTGCCTAACTTATTATATACAAGCCCCTCACACCACTAGTTTGCACATTCCCTCCTGATTTTGGCTTTAATCACGAACTTCAAAACTAACAGCTGATCTTAAGCCATTTTCATGGATTGCTGGGAAGAATACTAACATTAGATAATTTAAGAAAAATTATTTTTATTACTGTTATTATATTTGCAAAAGAAATGGGAAGATGTGGACTATGGTCTTCAGCTTTTTTGGGGTTTAGTGGGCATAAGGGTCACCAAATAGCCTATGGCCCATGGCCCAACCCAGAAGCCTGAAGGCCCACCGAGCTAATGGGCGGTCTAGCCTGTTTTTTTTTTTAGGCCCATGGGTAGCCCACTAGCCCAGTGGGTCAGCCTACCCCGTTGGCCCAACTCGTTGCCCAGTTCAATAATTCAGAATTCATAACAAAAATATATAGGAGTATGAATGATTGATATTAAGACATTATAGATGAATTTCTTAAGAGAACTCCTCCAACCACTAATACACCTAAAGTGATTGTGTTAAACTTAGTTTACTAAAAATATATTTTTCTAGTAGTCCAGCAACTTTAAATTAACCATTTGACATTTTTTTTTATTTTATAAAAGATAAAAATTAAAAACCATTTAAAGCCTTAAAAAAAAAAATTTAAATAGGTTTCCATCAACAAAACAAAAAATTAAATAGTTTTGATTGTAAATTTTTTTTAATTAAATATTAAATTCTTTGAATCTTTCCTTTAAAAAAATTAATTGATTATTCCCATATAAAAATTGATTCTTTCCTTATAAAATAATAAATAATATGCTAACATAAGCTCATGAGTAGTCCATTAGGCCCAACCCGGTAGCCCATCCAGCTAAAGACAAAATGGGCATTGTCCATGGGCAGGGTCATGAGTTGGGGTTTTCTCTTTCAACCCGGCCCAACTCGGCTCGTTAACTAGTTAATGCCCACTATGCCCAGCCCATTGTGCCCATAGGTTGGCCCAGCCCATTGTGAGAGGCAATACCTAAAGGCATCAGAATTTTTAGCTAGTAGGCTAGGCTACTTTGTTAAGAAAAGGGATGAGAAGCAGATTGTCAAGAATGAATCAGGTCCAAGCAAATGTAGAAAATTAAGGAAGGAAGGTATGAAGAAGAAAGGTATGAAGTCTGTGAAGTTGAAGAACAAGAAGAGCCTAAACGACAACAACAAACTTAAAGAAAGAAAGAAGACCTGTAGCAGAACGACAGCATTTTGGGTTAAGCAATTAAATAGATTACTTGTAGTTTTGAGAAGATAAGTGAGGTATGTGAGTGTCACGTGAGATTAAGTTTATGTTAGTTAGAATTAGGGAGAGATGTCAAAAGATTATTGGTTCCATGTTTGAAGGGAAGTTGGTTTCTCTTCTCGCCTAAAATCTGTTGCTCTGTTTTGTATATAAATGCAGAGCTTGTACATTGTAAGGTAGTTACTTTCATTTTCTCATTTCAGTGTAAAGAAAATTCTCTTTCTCTCTGTGTGTTCTTCTAGTTTTCTCTAGAATCATTCTCTGGTTTCCAGGTTTTCACAGGGTATCAGAGCTTTAACAAGATCAACTCATATTGTTTTCTTTGTTTTGCTTGATTCTTGTTTTCTTTCAAGCTTTGAAGTTTCAACAATGGCGTCTACTGAAGAAGCTTCGAATAATCAATCTTCTTCTGCTGTGCATGAGGATTCTGTCAATCCTTTCTTTCTGAGTAGTAGTGATAACAACACGGTTCAATTGGTGTCTGAGAAATTGATTGGAGGAAAGAATTACTTTCCATGGGCGAGATCAATGATCATCTCACTCACTACTAAACACAAGATTGGATTCATCGATGGTACAATTCCAGTGCCAGATCCAGATTCACCACAATTCATCTTGTGGACACAATGCAATATGACAGTTTTGAGTTGGATCATCAATTCAGTTTCACCTGGAATTGGTTTTAGCATTATGTACACTAATAATGCTAGAGCAACTTGGCTTGATCTGTGTCACAGGTTCTCTCAGAAAAGTGGCCCTAGAATCTTTAAGCTTCAGAAGGAATCAACTTATTTGGTGCAAGGCCAATTTTCTGTGGAAGAGTATTATACCAAATTTAAGGTTTTGGTTGATGAGTTGGCTAATTACCAGTCCATTCCTCACTATAAGTGTCCTTGCACTTGTGGAGCACAAAGAGCTACTTCAGATCTTGGAGATTATGATCAAGTGATGAGATTTCTGATGGGATTAAATGATTCCTATTCTGCAATTAGGGGTCAGAATCTGTTGTATAAGCCTTTACCTGATATTAACAAGGTATTGTCCTTGATTTTGCAAGAGGAGAAGCAAAGAAGTTTCAAGAATGGAGATTCACTGAGGCTGCAATGGCTCATCCTATTGAGGCTACTGCATTATACTCTAATGCTAAGACTGGACCTAAGAATAATCAAGGTGGAAAGGGCAATTCCAAGAAAGAAGGACCAATCTGTACCTATTGTGGTAAGATTAGGCATGTGGGACAAGTGATGTAGGCTTCATGATTTCCCTCCAGGATTCAAGTTCAAAAACAAGTACTTGGCAAATCAGGTTTTTGGCAACCAGATGCCACATCCAGGAAATCATTTCAATTTCCAACCTATGGAAGATCCAGCTTCTACATTTCCACAATGTGAAATCAGCAAGTCACATTGTGAGCAGCTGCTTGCCTTACTCAACTCTTAGGCTGTGATGGAACCTTAGGCTGCTACTGTGACCACTGCAGGACCAAGCTTATCTCAGCCTATTGCCTTGAATGCCTCTACTTCTGATTACTTGAACAATTTCTCAAGTAAAGTTTTCTGTTCTTCCTCTTTGTTGCCTTCAAAATCCACTATTTTCACTGCTAGAGTGGTAAATAGGTCAGCTTTTACAAGCATAGATTGGATCATTGACACAGGAGCCACTAATCACATGGTTCATTCCATTTCTGTGTTTAGTTCCATTACCTCTTTGTCTAATACCTATGTTTACTTACCTAATGGGGAAAGGGCTTTGGTGACTCATATAGGGACTGTTCATCTCACAGAAAAATTGATACTTCATAATGTGTTGTGTGTTCCATTCTTTTCCTTTAATCTCATTTCTGTCAGTCAGCTTAACAAATCTTTGACTTGTTGCCTTATTTTTCTTGGTTCATTTTGCATCATTCAGGATCTTGCTCTTTGGAGCACAATTGGTCTGAGTAGAGAGAAAAATGGCCTTTATCTGTTGGACAACAAGTTCAAGGTTTCATCTACTGTTCTAGCTTTCTTTTACTTTTGTCAGTCTGTTTGTACTCAGCCAAATTTGTGGCATTTTCGTTTAAGGCATCCTTCAAGTGGTAAACTTGATCTTCTGAATAAGGTTGTGCCTTTTGTATAGTGTAATAAGACAGTACATTGTGACATTTGTCCAATTGCTAAGCAAAAAAGATTGCCTTTTGCTTCAAGTTCTAGTATTTCTGAATTTCCTTTTGATCTTGTTCATTGTGATCTATGGGGTCCATTTTCTATTCCTACAATGCATGGTTATAGATATTTTCTCACAATTGTTGATGACTTTTCTATATGCACTTGGGTTTATTTGTTAAAAGCTAAATCAGAAACTCAGTTGCTACTAGCTCAGTTTTATACTTTGGTTAAAACACAATTTAATAAGAAAAATAAGTGTATTAGAACAGATAATGGCACTGAATTTTTTATGAAAGACTTTTTTAAATCCAAAGGCATTATTCATCATTTGAGTTGTGTAGAGACACTTCAACAAAATTCCATTGTTGAGAGAAAACACCAGCATATTTTGAATGTTGCAAGATCACTTAAGTTTCAATCCAATGTTCCTTTGGAGTATTGGGGTGACTGTGTTCTTACAACAATGTATCTCATTAATAGAACCCCATCTTCTGTTCTTTTTCCCATCTAAGGGTTTTTGGATGTCTTTGCTATGCTTCTATTTTACATCATGGCAAACACAAGTTTTCTCCAAGAGCTACTAAATGCATTTTCTTGGGCTATCCTTTTGGCATTAAAGGTTACAAAGTCATGGATCTTGACACATTCTATTTTCATTTCTAAGGATGTTCAGTTTTATGAGTCTATCTTCCCTTTTCATTCCCTAAATTCCAATTTTCCTTCCTCATCTTCCAATTCTGATGCACCTGTCTGTTTACCAAATCTTTTGGCTGATGAGGATAACACCTATATTTCCCGACCTCCTAATATTACTTCTACTGCACATGTTATGCTCACTGACACACTTAATGTAGATTGTCCTACTTCTGTATCACCTCCACTCACTGACACACTTAATGCAGACTGTCCTTCTCTTTCTGATCTCCCTTCTCTACCCTTAAAAAAATCCACTAGAGTTCTATAGACACTCGATTTTGCACCCATGATTTAATCAAGGAAGATGATTGGAGTGACCATCCATGTACAAAAAAAGTCATTCTTGCATCACATGCATCAATTTGTTTCTACATTACATGTATTAATTAATTCATTGCATATCATAAAAATGATCTTGAGATTCTAACGGTCGCAACAGTGTTTTCGATTTCCGAATCGGACCATCGGATCGAAAGATATTGCATGATTAAGTTTGCACGATCAACATGCATTGTGTCTAGGTAGAATCGACCACACACGATTAATTTAAATTAATTCTGATTGGTTAAACAATTAAAATTAATTAGATAATTTTGTGATTGGTTGATAATTAGTGTTTAAAATAGGAATGCATGCATAGGAATAAGAAGGATGATTGGATAACAACAAAATTGGGAATAATCTGAACTTTATCAAGATTTATTTTAAAGGATTTATCCACAAGATAATTGTTCTTAAAAAGCCTGAATTATCCAGAAAATAGACAAAAAATCATAAACGGAAGTTGAAAACATGCCTAGGTACAAGGACCGGCCAAAAAATCCTAGAAGGAGAGACCAAATGGCACCCGAACATGAAAGCGTGTTTGGCCTCCAAGAGCCAATTCAGCACATTTGGAGTGTCGAATGGCACTCAAAAAGTGCTGAATTGCCATCATGTGGGCTGTGGCCCAACGGCCTTCGGGTGACAATAAGGCATGCCCTTTTCTACCTTTTCGCAAAAGGATGCGTCCGGATTCAAACCCTAATCGCCTGTACCTATTTTTTAGAGTTTTCTGGCCTCTATAAATAGAGACTGAACCTCATAATTCAACATTTTTTTTTACACTCTGAGAGGCATACGTTTTTTACTCTCAAACCACACATATTTTTCGATCCTCTCTTTGAGTGTTAATGCAAAATTAGGGTTTTTAGGTTTCAAAGAGAATTGAACAAATTTCTTTGAACCCTAAAACATCCTCTCAGGAACAAAGTGTGCTCATGCAAGAGGTTGTTTCCTTCACCCTTCTCTTGTGAAGTGATGATGCATATTATATCTCTTTCTTTTTCAAATATCTATGAATTGTTAATTGTCCTTCTGTTTAAAGCATGATATTTTCTATATGATTGTTATAATCTTTTTCTTGAATGTTAATAAATTTGCATGTGAACAATTATTTTTCTTAAAACAAAACAAGATTTGCATCTTTAGATGTAGATCTGGATTTTTCTTAAAACAAAACAGATCTGCATCTTTATAAGATGTAGATCTGAATTTTTCTTAAAACAAAACAGATCTACATCTTTATAAGATGTAGATTTGAATTTTTTTCTCAATACAAAAACTGATTTGCATCTTTCTTAAGATGTAGATCTGAATTTTTCTCAAACAAAAAAGGAGATTTGCATCTTTATGAGATGCAGATCTAAATTTTTCCCAAATCCGATTTTCTTAATACATGTAAATTGTTAAAATAAAGAAAGAGATTATGTATTGCTGTGTTTGTGTTTATTTTTAATTCATGATTGCATAAATTTAGATTATGAGTGAAGTTTTCTTCTTAGAAAATCTTTTTTTAAAATATATAATAAAACAGATCTGAATTTTTTTCATAAAAAAAATCACTTTTTTTTTATATAACAAAATAGATCTGAATTTTTGTCATCACAAAACCTTTTTTTTTTACATCCCACAAAGCAAATCTGATATTTTGACAAATCAAAATCATTTTTTTTAACAATAAAAATAGATCTGATTTTTTTAAAAAACAAAAGAAGAGATTTCATCTATGCATAAATTTGTGTGATTTAATTTTTCATTCACACATTCAACATATCATGCATGACATGCATAGCATAGTACATTGATCACAAGAGTCTACAAGACTAGAGTTTATCTAGGCGGAATGGGTGCCTAACACTTTCCCATTCCATAAGCTAGCCTCCGGATTTAGGTTTTTGGTTTAGTAGATCTAGCCTTGTCTTCATTTGTTTTTGGTAGAATGTAACTAGGACAACAAGCTATGTAAATATTTGGTAGATTGTAACTAGAGCCCAAAGCTATGTAACTTTTCAATTTTCCAGATATGTAATTTTTATTCAATCAATGAATGGAACTATTCAGTCATGTATTTTGTAATTAGTATTTTTTCTTATTTTTTTGTATAAAGAAAAATAAGTGGTAACTCCATACCACTTATTCAAAAAGAGAGGTGCCCTAAAAGGTACCCGAATCTCTTTTTTTTGGGGACACGTCTCTCACAAGTTCATAAGGCTCCTTCTTATTTACAAGATTATTCTTGCAATTTGCTTGTTAGTAAACCTCCCTCAGGTGCTCCTTATGATCTTCATCATTACCTTTCTTATGCCAACATAAGCACTTCCCACAGAGCTTTTGTTTTTGCCACTAGTGCTGAGCATGGTTTTCAGACCCGGACCGTTCATTGAACCGTAAAAGGGAGAGGTTCAAGGTTTTTAAGGTCGAACCGAGGTTGAACTGGGGTCGAACCGTGATGACGTCATAATTAATTTAATAATTATTTAAATATAAATAAATATATTAAATTAGTATAAATAGAAAAATTAAATTAAATTACCCAATTATATATAGAAATCTATCTTTCAAATATATTTTTTCATATCATAATTTTCACATGACAAATAAGAAATATCATATCCTCAGCACACATAGATATAATATTTCTTTATTTATTTATATGTGGATTAGTTAAACTCATGATAGTAATATTGTAATAATATAGGAATTAGAATGATTCAAACTTTTTTTTTTAGTAAACAGTAATACTTATTAGAACACATACGAAAAATTTAACAAATAAAATATTATAAGTAACTTTAATTAATATTTACAATTTTTTTTTATACCTAGAAAATCTAATGTTACAAAATATTTCACAACTTTTTTGTCACAATTATGATGTAGCAAAGTTTGAATGGTCTTTTAATTATTATTGTTAATAATACAAAGTTTTTTTAGATGACACATGTTAGTAAGTTTTGTTAATTATTATTATAATAAATCCATTAGAAATTGATATATTTGGGAATTGGTGTACCGTAGTTGAAGTTAAAAATAAAATACATAAAAAAAATAAAATAAAACTTAATAAAAGGAAGTTAGATTAAATTCATCTTCATGTGAGTGTGTGTCAGTTAGACACGCAAAACAATAAAAAAAATATATAAATTATTTTATTCAAATAAATTAATAATAATAGAGGGGCTGAACGGCTGAAGTTAGAGCTTTGAAATAGTTGGGTAAAGCTGTCAAGCACATAAAACAAAAAGCACAAAACAAAAGGAACTCAAAAGCCAAACTAACAAAACAAAAGCTAAGACTTGAAAAAAGAGGGTCTGGGTTATTTAACGAAGAAGAAGCCCGGAGAAGAAGATTGGCCAAATGGGATTCTGGCAACGTGGCGGTGAGTCGGTGACTTTCTGGCGGCGGCAGCAGCATAGTGAGAGACTGTAAGTTAATATGTTAGTAAAAGAGGAGAGAGATCTTTTGGTTCCAGATCTGAAAAGATCCTACTTTGTCATCTTCTTCTTCTTCTTCTTAGTTTGTTTTTTTTTCCCACACAAATCTTTTAGTTCCAGATCTGAAAAGTCCAAAGTGCATAAAGATTTTAGCCGGTATTTGCTGAAAAAGAAGGGAACCGTGAGAACCGCGAGAACCGTTCACGGTTCTCAGAACCGTGAGGTCCGACCGCGGTTCGCACAGGTCCCTACTTTTTTCTCATAGAGCAGTTCTTGATGCTAAAAGAACCGCAAAAATGAACGGTTCAAGGTTTTCCCGAATGGACCGTACGGTCCGGTCTGGGTTTCAAAACTATGGTGTTGAGGTTGAGCCTGAGTTCTTTCATCAGGCAGTTGGTTCCAAAGCTTGGCAGGAGGCTATGGATAAGGAAATTTCTGCTCTTGAGCTTAATCATACTTGGGATATTGTGCTTTTACCTAGTGGGAAGTCTCCAATTGGGTGCAAATGGGTTTATAGGATAAAGTATAACCCTGATGGTTCAGTTGAGAGATACAAAGCCCGTTTGGTGGCTAAAGGGTATACTCAACAGGAGAGGCTAGACTATTCAAAGACTTTTTCTCCAGTTGCAAAGTCTGTGTCTGTCAGGGTGCTATTGTGTATTACTGCTGTGAAAGGTTGGGATTTACATCAATTAGATGTAAATAATGCTTTCCTATATGGTGTTTTGCATGAGGAAATCTACATGTCTTTGCCATATGGGTTTCACAGCAAGGGGGACTATCTTGCATCTGGTAATGGTGATGGTAGACCACTTGTTTGTAGATTAAGGAAGTCTTTATATGGTTTGAAGTAGGCAAGCAGACAATGGCATGCCAAGTTATCCACTACTATCACAGGACTTGGTTTTATCCAGTCAAAATCAAATTATGCTCCCTTTGTGCATTCTAAAGGATCTTGTTTTACAGCCCTTCTGGTGTATGTGGATGATATTTTGATTACAGGAAATGATCCTAAGTGTGTTGTAGATTTGAAGCATCTTCTTGATACTAAATTTGGTATAAAAGATTTAGGTTCTCTAAAGTACTTCTTGGGACTTGAGGTAACAAGAAATGCTAAGGGGATCAGTCTTAACCACAGGAAGTATGCTCTAGAAGTTTTGCAAGATTCTGGTATGCTAGGGTGCAAACCTATGAAAACACCTATGGAGCAGCATCTGAAGTTATCTAAAGAAGAAGATGATTTGATTAAAGAGCCTTCTTTGTATAGAAGGTTGATAGGAAGGTTAATGTATCTAACATTAACCAAGCTTGATATATGCTATACAGTTATAGACTGAGCTAGTATCTAGGTGCTCCTAGGAAACCACACATGTTGGCTGCACAAAGGGTCTTGCAATACATTAAAGGAACTCCAGGCCAAGAGATTTATTTTTCAGCAAATTCAAATTTCCAATTGAAGGCTTTCTGTGATGTAGACTGGGCAGGTTGTCCAGACACAAGAAAGTCCTTAACTGGATATTGTGTTTTTCTTGGAAATAGCTTGATATCTTGGAAGTCAAAGAAGCAAGCAGTTGTCTCTAGATCTTTAGCAGAAGCTGAGTATAGAGCTATGGCATCAACTTGTTGTGAGATTACTTGGTTGTTTTATTTGCTTGAAGATTTCAGAATTCAACACACTAAGGCAGCACTCATGTATTGTGACAACAAGGCAGCATTACACATTGCTGCATACCCTGTGTTTAATGAATGAACAAAGCATATTGAAGTGGATTGCCATTTGATTAGAGAAAAAATAAAAGCAGGAATGATTAAGACTTTTCATGTGAGAACTAATTTGCAGTTGGCAGACATTTTTACAAAGGCATTTAGGTCACCTACTTTCATGAATTTGGAGAGTAGATTGGGTTTGATAAATGTTTTTAGTCCAAGCATACAATATCCAAAGTCATTCCAAGACTCATTAGCTGTGCCTACTTCAGAAGCAGCTTTAGTCTTAAGGAGGACTGTTAAGAAAAGGGATGAGAAGCAAATTATCAAGAATGAATTAGGTCCAAGCAAATGTAAAAAATTAAAGAAGGAAGGTATAAAGTCTGTGAAGTTGAAGAACAAGAAAAGCCTAAACGACAACAACAGACTTAAAGAAAAAAAGAAGACCTGTAGCAAAACGGCAGTGTTATGGGTTAAGCAATTAAATAGATTACTCGTGGTTTTGAAAAGATAAGTGAGGCATGTGAGTGTCACGTGAGATTAAGTGTATGTTGGTTAGAATTAGTGACAGATGTCATAAGATTATTGGTTCCATGTTTGAAGGGAATTTGGTTTCTTTTCCCGCCTAAAATCTGTTGCTCTGTTTTGTATATAAACGCAGAGCTTGTACATTATAATAGTTACTCTCATTTTCTCATTTCAGTGTAAAGAAAATTCTCTTTCTCTCTGTGTGTTCTTCTAGTTTTCTCTAGAATCATCCCCTGGTTTCTAGGTTTTCACATGATTGACATTAAACTCAGAAATTTGGAGGAGGATTCCTTATCGTTTAATGTGGAATAAATATCTCTAAAAAAAATTTTTTACCCTTCTCCAATCTGAAAAAGAAAAATTCTCTCCATACTCCCACTAGTACCCTATCTCCTTCTCCTTTTCCCTGACCTAAAATTCCCCACACTCCTCACCGCTAACCTCACCTTTCTCATCCGCTGCTCACCAAAAAACCATCCACCCTCTCCATTATCCATATGGCTACCTTACCGCATCACTCAACCCAAACATGGAGGTCTCTGACCTGGTAACCAGAACTGAGAAGATATCTTGTCAAGAGCCTAGAGCTCATTCCAAACAAAGATCCCAAAATACACCCTGAGCTCATCATTCTCGCAAAGCTCATTAGTTCCAAATAGATAGGGCTCACATACTTTAAAGAGATCGTTCTCAAAGCTTGGAAACCAATATACCCGTTGAAGGTCAAGAGATTGGACAAAAACATTTACTTGTTCTCATTCCAACATGAAGTCGATGCACACAAAGTTCACAGCAGAAGGTCGTGGTCATGCAAAGGAGGACACTTCATTTTAAAAGGGTGGAGTCCAAACATCACTTGGCAGGAGGTTGATTTCACCACATCCATTTTCTGCGACCAAATCCATGGGATACCAGCTCTTTGGATTACAGAGAGTAATATAAGGAAAATAGGGGCACACATTGGTCATGTTCTCGAAGTTGATCTAGTTGGAGAACCCGGGGACAGTTGGAAAAAATTCATTTGAATCCGTGTGGATATTCCAATAGAGAAGCCCCTCAGCCCGGGTTTCTTCCTCCTTCGACCAAAAAAGCGATTGCTGGATTGAGTTTAAATACGAGAAGCTTGCAGATTATTGTTATAGATGCGGAATCATAGGACATGAGGAAAAGTCTTGCGAGCGAGACTGTTCCAGCTATGCAATCCAGGAGGAATCCGGTTTAAGGCTGCCAGACCTTGGCTTAGACCCGGAAACGATGACTATCTGCCAAACGTGTACGTGAGCAATGGAGATCCAACCAACACCTCAGGCAGAGTCGGTCCTTTGCCAGCCCAAAATCCAGTGACAGTAAACAATCATGTACTGGCAACCACGCCTGAAGCACACACCACATTGTACTGTACCACGCTAAAGGACAATACCACGCAACTACCCCTTCAGGAAACGTGGCAACCTGGTGACAGCCCCACTACATCTGAGCCACCTGTCAAAGGTACTACAATGAACGTGCCTTTCCAGAATGACCTGGAAAGTTATCCAGAGTCCCCAAACCCTCCTCAAGTTAAGCCCACTGAGACAGACATACACCAAGACTCCTTAGTAAGCTCACAAATCACAGGCCTTTGAAATCTCATTCGCCTAACTCCGGTGCAAGTGGGCCTAAAGCCTAAACTCAATGCAAAAATCAGGAGACCAACCCAAGTCATGCCGAGCCCAGACAACACCACTAAAACAGCTAAAGCCTATATCCTAAAACACCTCAAACAGAACCTAAGCTTTCTATCGCACCTAAACACTCCATCTCAAAACACCACATCCCACCTAACACCAAACAGTTGCTTAGACAAACCAGAGCTCCAAGAAGTACAACCCACTCAATCAACTACATGAGACCCCTCATCCAGCTCCCTTAAAAGGAAAATCACGGACAAGGAATTTGAAGCATTCTCCAAAAGACTCAGAAAAGCTGTAAGCAGCCCAGAACCAGTCTTCTTTGATCTTGGTACAACGCTCATTCCACAGTCTATGCTGGAATCCTTCATACTGAATGAAAAACAACTAGCCGAAGATGAGGAACACACCCGTAAGTTTGTCTCTTAGATTTACTTTTCCCATTGCAATTCCAATTCGGACAACCTAGTTACACTTTCTTCTATGGCCAAGGAGGCGGGCCTTATCATGCCCCCACCATCCCCATGAAAATTCTCAGTTGGAACTGTCGAGGCATCTAAAACGCCTCGACAGTTCAAGCCTTAAAGGCTCAAATAAAAAGGGCAAGGCCTGATTTAATTTTTTTTGTCAGAAACCAAAGCTCTCGTTAGTAGGATGGAGTTTATCAAAAGTTCTATTAATTATGATAATTTGTTAGTTGTTGAAGCAAATGGAAAAGCAGGTGGTCTTTGTATGTTGTGGAAGAATGGTCTTTTAGTCAAAGAAGTGGAATTCAACAAAAATCTCATCGCAATCATGGTGTCTGATTTTGTATGTAAGTGGATCATGGTTGGGTTCTATGGCCCTCCTTATTTCTCAAAGAAGAAAAAGGCTTGAGAAAATCTCATGGCTCTTTTTGAGTCCCATCATGGCCCATGGATGTGTATAGGCGACTTCAACTTTGTTCTCAACGAAGAGGAAATAGCAGGGGGAAAGAAAGGTTGTTCATCAACCAATAATTACCTATCTGAGCTGATGTTTAAGTTTGGCGCTATCGATCTAGGGTACACGGGAAGTAGATATACTTGGGCCAAGGGAAGATAGGGAAAAGCCTCAATCAAAAGACGGCTGGACAAAGGCATTGCAAATATATCATGGAGGCTGGCTTACCTAAAGGCTTCTATCTCCCATTTAGGTGTTATCAGTTTAAATCACGCACCAATACTCCTTGATACCAACCCACAAACCAGTTTTGCCCATTGCCCTTTCAAATTTGAAGCAGCATGGCTCAGGGATGATCAATGTTTCACAGTCATTGAAACCGTGTGGAATGAGCATGTGGGAGGATCAGAGTTCATAAAATTGTGCAAGAAGCAAGCCTCAACAAGGAATGCTCTCCAGAAATGGAACAAAGATGTTTTTGGCAATTGTCAAAATAAGATAAACTCTCTGCTCCAATCTATTAAGGCTGTCCAACAAAAGCCCCCATCGAATAATACTGGAGCAATTGAGGTAGCTCTTCAAACTGAACTCTCAGAATGGCTTTTAAGGAGCGAAACTCTATGGTGCCAAAAATCCAGAGAGCTCTGGCTCAAGCTTGAAGATAAAAACACCAGGTTCTTCCATTTATCCACGATAATTAGGCGCAAAAGAAACAATATCGATGCAATCCGCAATGATAATGGAGCCTGGATCACGAAAGCAAACTCCATCAGAAAATTATTCCTAGATAGTTACAAGGAACTATTCAAGCGAGAGGAAATTAGCTTCCCTCCCCACCTCGAGCATCTTGTTCTACTGTGCATAACTGAAGATGAAAACTCTGAGCTGTGCAAGATCCCCACTCCTGATGAAATTAAAGCTACCCTTTTCAGCATGTCTGACCTTAAAACTCCTAGACCCGATGGCTACCCTGTTCTCTTTTACAAGCAACTATGGCCCACCATAGGAGAGGATCTCATCAAGGCAGTCACTTCGTATTTCACCATTAGGTCTATGCCCAGGGAGGTAAATTGCTCTCTTGTTGTGCTCATTCCTAAAATCACTAATCCATCTTCTACTCATCATTTCAGGCCCATAAGCCTTTGCAACGTAGTGTACAAAATCATCTCTAAGCTCCTTGTTGCAAAGCTCAAACCACATTTTGATAAAATCATCTCTTCTGCATAATTAGCTTTCATTCCCAACAAGTGGATTGCAGAAAATCAAGTCATGGTCTAGGAGATTCTTCACAGTTTCGAGAGCAGCAAAACCAAACCAGGGTTAATGGCAATCAAGCTTGATCTCCAAAAAGCTTACGATAGAGTCAGTTGGGAGTTTATACATGTGGTTCTCCTCCGCCTGGGGTTCAATGAGGTCTTCTCTAACTGGATCCTCTACTGCATCTCCTCGGTCAATTTTGAAATCCTGGTAAACTGTGGCAAATCCGAGAGTTTTAAGCCAAGTAGGGGTCTTAGACAGGGAGATCCACTATCCCCGTATCTCTTCATTCTAGGACAAGAAGTTCTCTTAAGACTCCTAGACTAGGAACTGAGGCAGAAGAATATTAGTGGCATCAAGACGAGTAGAAGCGAACCAACAGTCACTGATATGATGTATGCCGATGACATCATCCTTTTCTCGAAAGCCACCAAAAAAGATGCAAGAAATATTTCCCTGATCCTTGAGAAATACACTCTCTGGTCTGGTCAGCTCATCAATAAAAATAAGTCCAGAATTATGTTCTCCAAACACACACAGACAGCCAATCAAAGGTCCATAAAAACATCCTCCACATCAAGTCACTCAAGAATGACGCTAAATACTTAGGAGCGCCTCTCCTTTTGTCTAAAGCTCCATCTAAGGACTTTGCCTACCTCCAAACAAGGTTGAAAGCCAAACTTTCAGGCTGGAGAAGCAAGTGTTTGTCATGAGTTGGTAGAAAAACACTTATAAACTCGGTGGCTCAAACCTTACCAAACTACACCATGACCACATTCAGCATTCCTAACAAAGTTTGCAACAACCTTGACTCCCTTACCAGAAGATTCTGGTGGAAACCTAAAAATCAGGCTGGAAAGTTTCTTGCATGGAGATTATGGGACAAGCTTTGTTTCTCGAGAAAACAAGGAGGTCTTGGCTTCAAAAAAGCTAAAGATATCAACAATGCTTTGTTGGCCAAACTAGCTTGGATGATTGCAGCAAAAAGGGATAGCCTCTATATGAGTATTTTAAGAGCTAAATATAAAATCAGCAGCAATTGGCTCTACTTAAACCCCCCCCCCCCCCCCCCAAGCATGCTTCACCTATATGGAGAGCTATAGAGCAAGCAAAAAAGGTCATAGTAAAAGGAGCATGCTATTCCATTGGGGATGGGTCGTCTATAAATGTCTGGAAAGACCCTTGGGTCCCTTGGATACAAGGCTTCATCCCTAAACCCAGGAGTGAAGATGCTGCACAGGTCCCCATTCTGGTAAGTCATCTTATTGACTCTAAACACCACAGTTGGAAATCATGGTTTGTCAGGGAGCTATTCGACAACCAATCAGCACAAGCCATCCTCTCTTTGCCTCTCCCTTCAAGGCCTAAACCTGATGAACTCATTTGGATCCCCAATTTCAAAGGCCGCTTTTCTGTAAAATCGGCGTATTTAGCTGCTAATGAATCCAACTTAGCTCCCCCTACCAATGGCATTAACTGGATAAAATTGTGGAAGTTGAATGCCCCAAAAAGGATCAAAATGCTCCTTTAGAGAATCAGAGTTAATGCCCTGCCCACTAGAGAAAATCTCATGACCAGATTGCATATCGAGGACCCAAATAGTGTTTTTTGCAAACAAGAGATCGAAAATCTATGTCATATATTTTTCAGATGCCCCGCAGCCAAAGCTATCTGGTTTTCAGCTTGTTAGGGACTCAGAACTGAGCAGCTGGTGTTATCTCACCTTGAAGACATTGTTAAACTTGTGCTGGATCCTCCTAGTGGTTTTAAAGATGCTCAACAACAATGGCAGATCTCTCTGATTATGGCCTTAACAATTGAAGAAATCTGGAAATCAAGGAACAATGCTCTCCATCACAATGCAGCATGGGACGTGACCACTTCCATTCAACACATACACCACAGGGTCTTTGATTTCTCCCGTGTCTCTCCTCACACCAACCTCCCTCTGCCTATGCCACTCCGCAGCATTGGTCCCTCCCGTGAACTGGATTAAGCTCAATATGGATGCCGCCTTATCAGAACATCATTCAGCTATAGCAGTGGTCGCTAGGGACCATTTCGGGGTGCCACTCAAAATATGGGCTAAAGTCATCAGAAAAACCTCACCGCTTCAAGCTGAAACTGAAGCTCTACTCTAGGCTGTTCAATTGGCCAAAGCTGAAAATTGGTGCAAAGTGATCTTCGAGGGAGATGCCAAAATTTGTTTTGATGCCATCAACAATCCTGACCTCCCATGCCCCTGGATTCTGCTCACAGCCCGTTGTAACATTCTCGCTCTAATGGAATGTTTCTCTTCTTGTTCTTTTGTTTGGGTTAAGAGGTCCTGCAATAGTGTTGCTCACAAGCAGCTAGATCTGCTGTTAGTTCTTGTTTATCTTTTTTCTTCCATAAAGATTATCTGCCACTTGTTTTGTTGGATTGTTGTAAGGCAGATTATCCTAGTTGTACTTCGTTTTTCCAGTAATGAGATTGCAGATTACCAAAAAAAAAATGTGGAATGTATATTGCGAGAAAGGAATACCAGAATCTTTGAGAGATGTGAAAATATTTCAAATCGTGTCCATTTGGGTACTTTGCAATTTTCAATAGCTTATTTGCATAGTATTTATTAAGAAATATAGGTTTTTTTTGTAATTTTTATATTAAATATGTGACAAACTAATTAGATTTTATTGATTATTGTAATTTTAGAGTTTAATTGTGGGTATACCTATTATATATTTCCCGTGTACTTGGCTCCTCTGTTACTTATCTAAAAATAAATAAATAAATAAAAAATCCTATCCAAGCATCCCAAGAAATCACTATTTTTCATTGTATTCTCAAATACAAATACTCTCTGTCCCTGTAAACCGTGGCTTCCTCAGTTTGTTTCAAATGGTGCTATACATACAACCATCCTAGAAAACTAAAAGGAGAGCCAGGCTGAAGTACACTCTCAAATTGGATAAACAGTCAAAGGAAAAACACTCTTAGGGGATGGAGGCCAACAGGGTAATAATAAATAGCTGAAAATCTGTAGACTGCAATTGCCAAGACAATGGTCAGGGGCTCTTTCCTCTTGAAAGCAAAAGGGTTTGATAAATGGAGAAAATATCATTCACAGCTTTTGTGATGAGCTCCATACTCCACATTGGTTTTAAAAACCAAGCTGAAGGTAACATTTCTGACAAAAACATCTGCATTGGGAACCATAAGAAACATTAGATCATAACTTTTGAAATTTAGTAATGAATTTTAAACTCTGTTAACAAAAATATGTTCATGGTTAGTTGAAACAACATGAGGTAGATCTAATGTTTCTTATGGTTTGTTGACAGTGTGTACATTTCGTCAATTATCTAAGGTGTCACAAGTACACATAAGCTTGTACGGCAAATCAAAAATAGTTAAAAATCATAATTTCTTATCGCCCTAACAGTTATTTTCACTTTCAGTTTGATTTAATCCAAATATGAAAGCAAACCAGTGGTTCAAGCAAAGAAACTAATTAACATGGCCAACCATTATGTATCTATCTAAAAATAAGGGGGGTAAAAGATGGTTCATGTGTGTGCTAGGTGTAGAGTTCCGCTGTCAAATATACCTACAACATATTCTTCCACATTCAAAGCAATTGTTGAAGTGGATTATTGGCTCCAGGCCAAATGACCAGAGCTTAAGAAAAGAATTAAAAAGTGAGGACTAATATTGATCCATCAAACTCATCCAGTCAGATCACTAGTAATTCAAAACATAGAAAACTGCAGTAAATAGAAAGAACTGAGCTTTTAGCAGTTAAAACAGCCTGATAGAGAAACGGGACATAGTTACCTGCTTCACCAGGGTAGTTGGCCACTTTCCTACCAAGCTGCAGATCAACAAATTTAAGTTGGAAGCAACCCCTATTTGGAGATCTGGATATGTAGATCAGCAGATCATTTATTATTTATGTTTATCATTCCTAGATGCCAATCATTAAGCTACAACTATATTTTCATGCCTTAGTTAACACATTGTATTCAACATGATTTAGTTATTAACAAGCACTACAAGTACTTGCATGAAATATACACATGTAATTACATGTAGAAGTCTAGACTCTAGAGGTTGTCTGGACCAAATACCAAGTCATGCTCTTGCTAACAACATCATGACCAGCATTTCTTACATGGTAGCATCTAGCATGTGCTCTTCCAAACTTCATGTCTGGGGTTTCTCAGAAGGTAATATACCAGATATACGAAAGCAGCAGTATGAGCCTTGAGCTAGAAGCTGGAAATTAACAGAAGAGAAACAGGCATACCTGACTCAGATGGTGAGCATAGAGAAATCATGGGAATAAAAAGACTTGTATCTGTAGTTGAATCATAGAACCTTCCATGGAAAAGAGTTCAGAGACAACACTAGGTGAACCACATTAATCCAAAGCCAAGGTACATTCAAACTGCAAGTGAGGGGACACCCTAAGAGAATCAATAGACATGGAATCCTAAGTTCACACACACGCTAAAAGTGCAAGCTTCAGTACTGGTTATCAAGTATGATAATGAGGACTTACCATTTGCATACATCTATTTAGACCTAATAAGTAATATTAATTTTCCAAAGCAACAGAGTATTTCCATTAATCAGTATCATCAAAATTTGTAGCTATGATCCACAAGAACACTGCTTAAAAGTCATGCCTCCTGCTACCTGCCAAAAGTTACTTAGACTTAGAAGCATTGCCAACATATGGAATAATAGTATGGTACCGAAAGAGGGCACAAATAATCAATAAACAATAAGATGGGTCTCAGGACTTGTTATGTTCCAATGATTAAATGGGTGTCAAGTAGATCTTCACAAATTTTGTTTAAATATATCAAAATTTGATAGATGTCTTTGGATGTGTTCTATTAAAGGAAGATAAATAGTAAGCAATAATAGGTGGCATTGTGAATTGAAAAAATTAAATATGATCATGTTACATTTTAACATGCATTGGCCTTCCAAATAGGTGTTTTTTTTTTTGGGGGGGGGGGTGGTTGGTGGGGGGCATAATTCCTATTTGCAAAATTTGTTGCTTGTTGAATTCATAATGACATGCATCTTTTCTAAGACTATAACCTATTTGATTTGAAATTACAAGATTCATAACAGCTTCTGTGCCCTTATTGACAGTGTAGTGCATGCATATGGAGAGAAATACACAATCTGATAGTGTCTTAAACAGAATTCACCCAACGGTCATAAAGCACATGGTACAAAGCGTGCATTCGAAATTTTGCAGGACCCTCAACCAGGCTTCAAAATTTTTCAAATCTTTTTAGGATTCAAGTATAAAGAATAAAAAAGGAGGAAAGTTACGTTTGATCAATTAAAAAGAATGGTGAATAAAACACACATCAGCAAGTAAAAAAAAAATGTTATATAAGGATGAAATGAATCAAAGGTTGAAACAAAACCTTTCAATCATCCACATAACAGGTCATCCTGTGGCAGCCACAAGATTCTGGTCTTACAGCGTTCATCAACACAGATATCTAAGGCTCACAGGTGGCCTGAAATGGAAGAATGCAGTGACCACAGAAAATAACAAAATCAGTGGCTCATCATCAGCTGTCCCAGAAATTTCAGACCGAGAGAAAGGTGGCAAACCCCAACATCATCTTTAGAAGTTTGGGAGTGAGGTGCACAAGCCTCCTACTTCGGCCCTGGAAAACGCAGGGGAAGCATCAATAATGTCCTCAAATGTAATTGCTTACACTGCCAAATGGTATAGAGATAATTGAGTTCAAAGGATAAATCAAGCAACATATGCATATAAATTTAGAAAGCATGGAACTGCTTTGTTACTCCTCAACGAATTCCGAAATAAAACAATCTTTCTAACTCTGTTATTATGAAAGAAGTGGGAAAGATACAAATGACACATTTGCAGGAAAGTCATGAGCACACTTTTCAAAGGCCTCAAGTGACCAAGTAAGATCCTTTTATATCACGAAAGTACAAATTTCAGCAATAAACTGATGTAGTACAGAAGAAATCTGATCTGGCATGTCCATTATTCTACAAATCCTTAAAGATACAACAGGATGGTCAGATATGACATTCTCATTATCTGTCATTTGTCTGCAAATTTAAGGTGTACTATTTTAGTAACATAAAAGACACTAAGCATAATGATGTGCATGATAGTACAGGACCAGAAGAAAAATAAAAGAAAAACTGATACACAAGGATGAGCTTAAAAAAATCCATTGCTTGACATGTTTTATACTTTATGGTACATACACTTCAAACATCTCATCTTACTTCTTACAATGCATGAGGCCATTAAAGAAAATGTCTATCAGATCCTACATCTAGAGGGAAAAAGATACCAATTCAATGAAAAAATTTCCCAGATTTCACTGTCATCTAATGGGAATGTTGGTAACAGCAGAACCTAAGTTTCTTAGCTCCATCAAATGTTCATCGTTTGATATATGAAGCGAAAGACGAAGATTTGTGACCAATTCTTCCTGTTCCCAACTTAAAGGTCCACATGCATGCAATGCCTCTATAGTGCAATGGTAGGCATGCAACTCTAACCTATGGACTTCAGCTGCTAGTTCCTCTTTTGTAGGAAGGAGAAAATTTCCTTCCTTGTATCCCCTCTGACTAAAAGATTCAGCATCACTAGAATGATCATCATCATTATCAATACGACCTGCAGAAAGATGAGGCAACTTATAGGAACAGTTGTTAGCAACACTACAACTACCAACAGAGGATGTAACACTATCATCATAATTTGATTCTAAGTTTATTGCAAATGAACAACCAACAGCGCCAGTTGGTTTCCTCCTTTCTACATCCACTTCAGAAATCCCAGTTGTTTTGTTGTTAAAAGAAGCATTTATGCATTCTTCACCCACCATGTCTCTCTGGAAAGCATCAGCATCTACCTGTTTGGGCAATGTGGATGAATTGGCAGCATTCAATCGGTGACACCTGCCCTCTTTTTCTATTGCTCTAAATTTCTGGGCAACTCCAGCATATGCTTCAACTTCAGAATAGCAGTAGGGTGATCCTCTCTTCAAAGTTTTAGAAGAAACAATGTGGGAATCTGGGAAATTCATTCTGTTCTTAACAGGAAAACAGTCATCTTTTACACGTATTTTTATCCTTGTGGTTCTATTGTGAACTTGTGAGCTTAAATTTAGATTGTATTTCAGAGTTGAATTTTCATCATGTTTTCCATCTTCAAAATTGCCAGAACCCTGCATGCAGAAGCACAGAATAAACAAAAAAGTTCACACATTAAACAAATATATAAAATTGATTTTCAGTCTGCACTCATTTGTATAAAATATATAGCAGTTGGAAATTACAAGGTAACTAGATGTATAGCCCTTAACAGTCCTAAATGGCTCGAAAATTTCATACAACATTCACTTAAAAAGACAGAATCTATCTCAACTTCAGGTCATTATTTATGGGACTGTACATATAAATAGATGCTAAACCCCCAAAAAAAAAAAACACACACACACACACACGCATACATTGGACTGGGAATTTTAAAGAAGAAATTGCAGATTAAAATAGATTCATACTAAATTACCTTTCCAATCACAACCCATTTGTTGTCTTGCCAAGACTGCCTCACCCGGATGTCAAACTTTAAGACTTCAAATTCCCGAGTGGATCCAAGTATCCTCACCTTATAATAATTTTTCCCCAAAACCTGTGAAATTGTTGACATTTTCCAAGAAAAATTGTCAAACACCTCCACAACATCACCAGGAACCCAGCTCCCTGAGATTTCAAGTGGAGGAGGGCAAGGCCTAATAGCCTTCCTAGACACCCTCTCCAAAACAGTCTTGCCATTGGCCTGCTCATACCCGTCATATCTAATGGTGTAGTTGTGGCCATTACCGCAGATAATCTCAGCACAACGCCAGGAGCCTGAAGGCACCTCCCTTTTGCTTAATACTTCCACTTTATTCCCTTTCTTAAATCTCATAATTGATGATACTGGCGTGGAATAACTGTTATTCAAAAAATCATACAATGAATGTAAGAAACTAGGCAAAACGAAGATCATTCAATATATAAATTCAGCATTCAAAAAATGAAACATGAATATTGTAAATATTGTAACATTTCAAAGGAAGGAGTAGACACAAGGTTCACAATGATAAAACCTTTGGAAGACAAAGCAAACAAATGAAAGATTTTACTAAGGCCATGGCCCATGAATTTGATAAAATCTATATCTGCAAAAAAAAAAAAAAAAAGCAATTGCAGAAATATAACTAGTTTTATAAATAAAATTTTGAACTTTTTCTTTCCTAATTTGATTTGGATTCTCAATAGCCAATAATAACTAACCCCCCACCTCCCCCGAAAAAAAAATCACCAAGACCGAGTCAAGAGAGGTAAAAATTGATTTCCTATTTAGCAATAGATGATCTAAAATTCAAAATTTAATCAATTTCCTTTTCCTACCTTTTCTCAGCAGCCAAACAGAGCATCAAGCATAACTACACAGAGAGCTCCTTTAATTTGACACTTATCTTTATAATTAGAAA
This sequence comes from Quercus glauca, assembly GCA_023736055.1. NCBI lineage: Eukaryota > Viridiplantae > Streptophyta > Magnoliopsida > Fagales > Fagaceae > Quercus > Quercus glauca. The sequence goes on along the minus strand of CM043316.1, from coordinate 17,919,834 downwards.
AAACACAAGAAACATGAGAGATACAGAAACACACATACACATTCACTCACATGATCAAAAAACTAAATGACACTACATAAAATTCTGCTATGTTAGGACGCTGAGAAAATAAAAGCAATACAAAGAAATCAGAATAAAATTTCTGAAAATTTTTCACTCATCAAAAAAATATTGGCAAAACATAATAATGTCACTGAACTAAGCTTAACAAAACTTCTGCTTCAGTTTCACTTCTTTTTTTTCTCCAAGACAAATAGAAACAGCCAAAAGTATAAACATAAAAAATAAATAAAAAACAGAGGAATTTTTTTTTTCTGCTTTTTCTCAGCAACCAAACAAAGGGTCAAATAAATTGGACTCAAACATTAAAAATCAAAACTTTCCCGGAAAAACAATAATAACTCACACCCATAACCAAAAACAAATTGAACCCATTTGAAAAAAAAAAATTTGAATCTGAAAAGACCAAGATTAAGGAATAGAAAAACATAGATGAAGAGATTTCACTGACCCTTTTTTTTTTTTCTTTTTTTCTTTTCCTCAGAGCCCTTTTTTCTCTAATCACAAAAATTTCAGTCTCTTTGTGATTCTTGTTGTTGTTGTAATTGTTTCTACGTGTTTTTATTGCTTATTACTAATTGAGGTATTTATTTATTTGTTATTTTTTTTTGTTTAAAAAAACAAAATAAATATAAATAAATATAAGTAGGAGTATTTAATTAAATAAGAGGAAAATAAACTTAATAAACAACGAATAAGGTATGCTTTCTATGCGAAGTTGCCAACCGCCCGAGAATAGCTTGTTGAGGTGGGCATTTAACTGTTACTTACAACAATTTTATTATTTTCTTCAATAAAAAAATATATATGTATACAATCTTATTGTTTGGATTTTTTTTTTTTTTTTTTTATAAACTTATTTGATTTGTTTAGATTTGAAAGGTAGGGTGTTTACCATGCACCTCTTTCAATTTTTAATTCTCCTATAATTTTGTTTTTTTTTTTTTTTTGAAGGCAAAAATTTTCTTATTATTATTAATATTATTATTATTATTAGTAGAAATATAAATTTAACTTCTATCTTATAATAACAATTTTAAATTAATGTTCTGTTTGATTCGATGGAAAACATTGTATAAAGATTATTTTTTGTATTTTTTAGTATTTGATAGCATCAGAAAAAATAAGTCAACGGAAAACTATTTTTAATCAACATAAAAAGTATAGCATATTTTTAGAAATTATTTTATATTAAATTTTTTTTAAACAACTCTATCTCACAACAAACTAAATAAGGGAAGTTTTAATAAATAAAAAAAAAGGGAAGTTAGCATATTTTTTTTTAATTTATTTAAGATTGCTACCAAATATAAGAAAATAAGATAATTTTATAGAAAATACTTTTTAAAAAATGGCTTATTTTCTAGAAAACATCTGAAACAAACAGAGCGTAAACCCTATAATTTTATAAGTTTTGAATTAAAAATTTAGAAATTTTTAGACTATTACGAATTAAACTCTAAAATTTCTTTTAGTTTTTAATGGAACTTTGGAATTTAAAAATAGTATCAATCTAAACCCCTAATAGAACTTAAATATATTCCTAAATTATAGGGTTTAAAATATTAGTTATCCTTATTATTAGAAGTATTACTAATTATTGTTAGTAGTAAAAGTTATAATAAAAAAAATCAGATTTTATGTACTAATTTTCTTTCTTTCGTTCTTTTTTTGGTGTTATTTTTTATTTTGTTTTTTGTTTTTTGTTTTTGTGTGGCTATAATTATATTGTGAAGGATGGATTGAGGATTGGATTTGGTTAAGTCACGCCAATGTAATTAGTGAGTTTTATAAATCATTATTTCAATAAATTATGGTTGTTGAAGCATTAACGAAATTGGATATTTCCAAATCCCGAATTTGCCTCTATTTATATTTTGGAACGGCCTTGCAATAAGTATTTTATTCTCTGAAATCAACACATTTAATGGTCTCACTAGCAGATACGTATATTATAAAGTACGTTATGCAATAGTAGTTTCTCAAGAAAATATAAAAAGTTATGCAATAGTATGTATTATTAATAACCCCCAAAAAACTATGTAAATCATAAAGCTTTGGCGTTAGTTACAACTAATATCTGTGCATCACAATGCCTTAGGTGGGGCTCATTGTATTATTGGTCTAACTGTCTAAGGATGTTCATTATATGATTATTCTCGATTTTTCTATGTTAGGGGTTTGGTAATTTTTTTATATTATACAACAGAGAGAGAGAGAGAGAGACAGAGAGAGAGATGTAAACTTTTGATCTTTTAAGGTTTGGAATTGTTTTCATTTTAGTCCATTAAGTTTGAGATTTTTCATTTTTATCCACCAATTTTGATTTTGTTTTCAAAGTAGTCATTACGTCCATTTTGGTCACTAATCTAACCATTAAAAGAGACTACTTTGTTGGTATTTTGAAAATAGAATCAAATTTGGTGGACCAAAATAAAAAGTCTCAAGGGACCATAATGAAGCAACCTCAAAACATTAAAGGTCAAAAGTATAATTTAGTTTAAGATAGAGTCTTGTTTGCACCGATATGTTTTGGCATGATGGTAAAGTGAAATTATCGTAAAATAGACACCATAAGTTCAAATAATATATATTTAGATTCAAGTTACACCTATTGTAACTTTAAAGAATATTACTGTGGGAGGAAACTTAGTCTCAGACCCCAAGAAGGAATTGTCCTCTTCGGAAATGGTATTGAGCCTTAATCCTCAAGGTTTTGACCAATCCCACATCGGAGTGTAGTAGTGGTACACTCATATCTTAGGCTCAGGATTATAAGGCATTAGTGAGAAGCGTCTCTCCCCGATGTAGGATTGAGCAAAACCTTGAGGATTAAGGCTCAACGCCATTTCCGAAGAGAACAATGTCTTAAAATTTTGTAAATATAGAAAATATACAAAAATAATGTAATTCAACAATGAATTTGCAAAACTTGCCTCTAATAAAAAAATATAGAGTAGTGAAACATAAACACATAGGAAAATTATTAGGTACTCCCGGAGTACCATAAATGCGTGCTCCCTCCTCTCACATGAATGGTGGGTCCCACCATGAATTTAATTAGTGGGACCCACCATTCATGTGAGAGGAGGGAGCACGCATTTATGGTACTCCGGGAGTACACAATAATTTCCCAAACACATAACACACACACACACACACATATATATATATATATATATATATATTTATAAATATATATATATATATATATATATATATTTATATATATAGAACGAGTATGTTAATATTTGAGTGGATTATTTAGTGACTTGAAAATGAAAAATTTTTGAGAGGATGACATGTCAGTGATTATGAATCCCATATATGGTATCTCAGGGAGACTAAACAACATCACTAGAGTGAAAAGCTCTTAACACTAAAGTTAAGAACTAATGTCTTTTGAAGATTAATAATATTTTTTTCCTAAAATATTTTCATATGAATCTGTTACATTAATCAATTTATCATGTTATTTGTAAATAATTCTACAATTTTTTTTTGTGATAAGATAATTTTACAATTGCGTAGGTAGACCATCTCCTGCTTTTTAAAGAACTCTGTTTCGGTGATGAATTCATTCATTTTAAAACTAAATTAAGCACATGAAGTTATACAAATTAGTCAATTTCTAAAAAATAAATCTTCAAAAGTGTGCTATACGAGTCTCAAAAGAAATTCATTTACTAAAGTATGTCTCATGTGCAATGGGTCAAACAGTCTCTGGGACTAGTTTGAAATTAGAGTGGCAGCTAATTTTCCCATTTGACTAGGTGCTTCTGAATATGTCAACACGTACATTCATCTTTAACAAAACAAACAGTGAAATTCAGCAAAAAAAACAAAACAAACAGTGAAAGAACAAGAAGGATGGTATAGCTAGTATTGCAGATTAATTTCTGTGTATAAAGCTACGAATATACGAATAAATGTATAATTGTCAATTGCCAGAAACCATAATGATTGTTTGTTTTAAAGGTTTTTCTACAAGTCAAGTTATCTCTGCGGTTGGAAATGGAGTCGTCCCACTTTTCCATTATCATCAAATTTGGGTGGTCCTTTTTTGTTTTTTGTTTTTTTTTTTTTTTTTTTTTTTTGATAATTTGAGTGGTACAATTTATGTGTGCATATTGCATATTAGCTATATATCCATGCTATACTTAGATTAATTAAAATAATTCTTCAAGAACCATACCATTAGTCACAACTTGTTAAAGCGATCGACAGTAAGTGGTAGACAATTATTTTTATGTAGATCCATCACTTTTTTTTTTATCATTCATACTCAACCACATTAAAACTGTGATAAAAGTTGTAGCACAAAAATTGTACTCCTAGACTTTCTTTAATTCAAAATTTTATGTAAATTTAGGGAATTTTTTGGTATAAATGTAAGTGAAATTGAACAATAAAATACTAGTTAATAAAAGTAAAATAAAATATTACTTTAAGTTATATAACTCAATTTCTCAACAAAAAAAAAAAGTTATATAACTCAAATAAGATAGATTTGCCAAAAGTCTTGTAGCTGAATTGACACTTCTTTATGTGCAAAATACTTGGAGGTTAGCAGTATTTTGTAATTATTTCTCAAATAAGGTGGATTTATTTTTATCTAGTGGGTAATTAAAATATATTAAAATACATAATCAAATTGATTTTAAATTATTTCGAACTTTTTAGTAATAGATTTTTAACTGAAATGGTAATATAAATTTTTTGAAACTTTAGTACACTCAGATTCTGAGTAAAATTATCTTAATAATTTTGGTACATTTACATTACACTCTTTTATTGGTTAAGGAAAAAAGAAATCCTAAAGTGGCGGGTATAAAGAGTAATTTTTTTTTTCAAAAAAAAAAAAAATTATAAAGAAAAAAGAGAGGGCATCCACTTGCGTACTTCTTTCAAATAAGCAAGAACATTTCAATTTGATTCTCTCCTTTTACTTTTTCAGTTTGAATGCCAAAATGTTCATTAGGGGAGGGGTCATGACTATGTAATACAGCGTGCTTTTGAGAGCGACATTTGCCTTTACTCAATGATGGTCTCGTTGAAGTAGTTGTCTGGATTTATTTCTTTTATTTTTGGATGGTCATGGACAATTCGGTTTGGACGTCGTTAAAATTGAATTTCCTCCATCTTCTAAGATGGCAGTTGACGGTTGTGATGAAGTTGTTGGCTATTGTGAGTGATTAGGATTTTGACAAATGACAATACATGATATTATTGGATGGAAAAACCACTGGATTTGAAATTGACTTCCCAATTAATGTAGTGAATAATTTTTCCATCCTTTTTCTATTAACACTTTTTTTTTTTTTAAGAATACTAAATATTTTAATACACACACAAGAAGAGAGGACAAGGTTTTAAAGAATAACTAGCCTCATTACATGCACTTCGCATGTGCAATGAGGTTTTTTTATTTTAAAAAAATCAGTATTTTTATTTTATATATATAATTTATAAGTGGATAAAGTAATTTGAAAATTAAAAATGTAGTGATCCTATTTTTTAAATAATGTTTTAGTAGGAGTTAAAATTACATTTTTACCGAATTATCATTTAATTTTGTCTCTACTTAAACATAGAGGTGTAGGGGTATTTTTGAAATAAAAAATGAGAAATTCAAATAAAAAAAACTCCTTAAATAATAGTATAGATAAGTATTTTCCGATTACCACTTAGTCATGCCTTTGGTGAGAGTTTGGTTTCACACTTTCCGGCTTCTCTGCATGAATTCTATTATAATGTCACCACTAACTCACACCTTTGCTATTATATCTATTAACACCCAAACAAAACAAAAAAAAAAAAAAATTTAAAGTGACAAAATAATGAAATTCACAGAGTGTGACGGAAAAGAAAAGCTTTTGGTGGATTTTTGGTTGGTTATTAGTAAAAAATTCCAACACAAGAACTGCCCCTTTTTAACAATACCTATCCTAATCGTTTAGACATTGCAAATATTATATTCGTAATTATTATGTTATTATAACATTCCAGTAGAATTTCTCCAGAATAAAAAACAATTGAACAATTGGAACATTCTTGCTAAGACGATATATTATTATTATTATTAGTGATTTGCCATATATATATATATATATATATGCAGAGACAGACCCACTAAGGGGCGGGGGGCCATTGCCCCCCCCCCTTCAAATTAGCTATGCAAATTTTATTTGCATGCCCATATTTTAGAGTTTATAATTAGCTCCTCTCAAATTTTTGAATTAGTCTAAATAATCCAAAAGAAACTAATTACTTAACACTCTCTTTGGACCCATGTCCCCTCCATAGTCCAAATACAACACAACAAAAAATTCACAAATCAAATCACCAATATCATAATTCAATAACTCATAACCAAAAAAATTTCATAGAAAAAAAAAATTCCCTCATGGGGGTTACAATAATTTATATAACTTTTTAATTGATTTATAAATTATGGAAAAATCAATTACAATATTTAAATTTTTTTCAAAAGATAAAATGCAAAATTCTTTTAAAAGCTAATATTGATGATGTAGCATTGCCAACTTTTAATATTAATATCCCAATTTTTTAAAATCCTCAAACAAAGTTTTGAAAACTTCATTAGTATGATTTTTAGTTGCATCCAAAAGTATGAGTTTATCATATTGATGAGTCAGTCAATGTGATAAAATCAACATATTAATTTCAATTATCCAAAATTTGGAGATCCGAAGTTCTCTTCTTTTTTTATTCTTCTTCGAAAAGGTTTAAATATCATATTGTAACTTTCAACTTTTTTGGTTTATATTATTTCCTTCTTGACTTAAATATTTATGGTAATAAAGTGCAATTGTTTTGTCTACCATGATATTTTTTTTTTTAATAAACCATGCCACTTGAAATTTTTTCAGTTCATCCTTTCGCCCCCTTTAGGTTCAAATCCCGGTTCCGTCCTAGTATGTATGTATTGTGCGTAGAACATGCATAACAAATTTCACAAGGTTTTTTACAATTGTTATCCCTGATGTGTTATGATTAGAGTAATATTATATATCACTAATTATACAATTTTTATTGAACATCAGTCACAAACGGTTCCTCAACCGTTATGAAAAATGTTATGCGGGAAAAGAGGGATAATTTTTTAAGAAGTAGATAACAAATTTCACAATTTTTTAATAATTGCAGAGGGATTATAATTGATGTTCCATAAAAATAGTGTTAATATGTGAAAATAATATGATGCATATTATTGGGTATTTCCCTGATCGGTTGAGCACTTGAGGTAGCAATTAAGGGGATGCTTTCTTTTTTCTTTTTTTTTTTGGTACCATAGATATTTTTTTTTTATATTTGTTTGATATATAGAATTTTTCCTAGCCACCAGTTGAGTTTATGGATGTCAGCTGCAATTTGTCCATACTTGCCCAACTAATTATCAATTCCTAAGTCCTAACTAAAACATGCCAAAAGTATCTGTGGCTAAAATTTGTTGGAAGTCCTACCAAAAATTGTCTCTACTTTTTCAGTTTTCACATGTTTGTTGTAGTAGCTTCGACCCTGCCTTTATTCTCTTCCTCTCTCACACACACAAATCCCCCTCTCTCCAAAACAATAAGTTCGTTTGACACAATTTTCATTCTTCTGTTTTTTTATTTATTTATGTATTTAATATTTTTTTTTATAGCAGTTTAGATGGTATTTTGTTATTGGTATATTGTGATTGTGTGCACAATAAAAATAGATGAGTTTGTGTGAAAATTGACGTTACACTGATCACAATTTTACAATAACAAATTCTAAAATAAATCGTGAAAAAGTTATATTCTTAATATTGTTTACCTCGTGATATTTAAAATAAAATTAAAAAAAATGTTTATGGTTTAAATTCCCTCAGCTCTAATTATCAAATTATCAAAAAAAGAAGAAAAAAAATTAGTTGTGTTTCGGATGTCGACCAACAATTATTCATGGCTAATTGGTTAGTCTTAAATCTGAATTAAAAGTAAAAAAAAAAAATGAAAACATCCAATAAATAGCAAATTTATGATGTGTTTGGATACCGCTTATTTGCTGAAAATTGAAAACTTATTACTGAAAATACTATAACAAAATAATTTTAAAATGTGAACAGTAGCCATGGGTCCCAATTTTAAAACACTTTCTGGGTCTTCATTTGTTGGCTGAATGGTAGCTGTGGGTCCCAGTTTTAATACACTGCCGTAGATCTTCATTTTAAAATGTGAACAGTAGCCGTGGGAAATGCAGAACGCAGACGTGAGAAACGCATCGTGCAATCCAAACTCACACTTAGTTGATTTTGCAAAATGTTATATTAAAAATGGTAAAAGGCTAAAGGCTTTTTTTTTTATATAAAAAAAAATTATATAGATGTGAATAATAAATGATTTGAACATTGAAGTATCTACTTTTTTCTTTTTTCTTTTTGAGAAATAATTACAACATGCTGCTAATCCCGTAGCTCGAACCCTTCCCCCCCTAGACCTCCAAGCACTTTGTGTATGGGGAGGTGCCAATTCAGTTACAAGGCCTTTGGCGAAAGTATCTACTGAAAAGACTAGGAATATGAGGTATTATACTATCCAATAAAGCTAATGACAAAACAAATTCACAACACTTTTAAATTAGTCTACTAGCTCACACATGAAACAACCCCTCTTTCCTCTCCCAACACACACAATGTGCAATTAATTTTTTTAAAGGTGCATGTATTAGATGATAGGTTAATCTGTTATGAAATTGTTGTGAATTTTTTTTTTTTTTTGAGAGAGTTTCAACTTGTAGCGTCCACTCCTGATGATAGTTCTTTATCATCTGACCAAGACACTAATCAATTTTTTGTGTAGGCGGAGATTAAACTCCAGATTTGTTATACAACCATTGAAAATTTTACCAGTTGAGCTAACTGGAATCCACGTTGTGAAGTTTTATTGTGTCTCTAAAATGGACTTTATAAGGTCATAATTAGATCCCTTTTTTCTTGTTTAAACCAGTCTTCTTTTTATTTCTTTTGGTTGAAGTTCAAATATCGCTTTTTGCCAGCTATCTTTTATTTTTTTATTTTTTATCTGTATTATTATGTTGCTTGGAAGCAAAAGACTGGTTTAGACGCAAAGGAACACATTGCAAGCTTTTGTAAGTTCTAACAACCACATAGCATAAGGCACAGAGTAGGAATTAGGATTGCAGAATCAAATACGATTAGCAAATATGTACGCATGTTTGATAGGACAATTTCCTTGGCCAAATGGAATGTGAAAAGATGCCTAATCCTCTCATTACGTTGCTTCTTATGCACATATATGATGATCTCTCTGACTATTTCGCACTAATATTTCACCTTGTTACATCTTTGTTAGGACCTTTGTGGTCTTGTCACAAGTCTTGGGATCTAAGACAAATCACATCTCATTTTTAAAAAATTTGTCAATTTTTGAAAGGAAAAAAATAGAATACAAAATATTTATTTAAACTACCTACTTTTTAAATATACCCACACTAGTGAGAATAAAAATCTTACACACACAAAAAAAAAAAAAAAAAAAAAAAAAAAAAAAGAAGGAAGAAGAAGAAGAAGAAGAAGAGGATAAAAGATGTTACGGTAACTATGATATGAACCAGGATGCTATTGCTAAATGTAAAGATAGTTTAGACTATTCTAGGTGACTAGGTTGGGCCTTTTTCGAACATTAGAAGGAGAAAAGAATTTGAGGACTAATTTTTTGCTTACTTTTATCATTATTCATCTTATCCCTTTATGGCATGTTTGGATGTTTAAAAAAGGTGGAGAAGTAGAGTAGAGGGAGGGAAAATAATCCAATTACCTTGTTTGGAAGTTTTTTAAGGAATGAGGAGGAGGAGTTTGGAGGAGTTTCAACTCCCTCTAACCCCTCATTTTTAATTTCCCCAAATTGGAGAGATTTGGAGGGAGAGTAGAGTAGATAAATTATTGTCTAAGTAAATTCCCTAATTTACCATTTCTAACAAATTAATTATAGACCAATGTTGCAAGTCCATTTTCAAATAGGGGTAAATTTGTCTATTTTAATCATTTCCTCTCCTTTCCTCTCCTCTCCATCCTAATTTTTAAAACATCCAACAAGGGGAAGGACTAATTACTCCATTTCCTCTTACTAATTTTAAAAACATCCAAATAAGGTGGAGGGAAATCATTCCCCATTACTCTACTCCTCTCTACTCTCCTCCCTCTCTAAACTTCCAAACAGGTTAAAGCAAACAGGTTAAAGTTTAAACAAAATAGGAATACAGGCGGATAATAACAATTAAATTTGAAATCAAACCAACTGATAATACCTATAGGTATTATCAGTTGGTTTGATTTCAAATTATATCAGTTGGTTTGATTTCAAATTGATATATCAATAATCCTATAGCCTAGGCTTTCTTAAGATAATTCTATCGCTAAGCCTAAATTCAAATAACCTAATTCAAATAACAATTCATCCAAATTCAAATAACCTAATTCAAATAACAATTCATCCACCGTATCATCCGAGTCATTACAAAAGAAGTTAATATTTTACCGGTATCGACCGTAATGAGAAAATATAACAAATTAGACATTAAACTAGTATGGTAGCATCAGTATTTCTTTAAAATGTACCGAATAAAATATTAGGTTATATTGGCCTGTACCGAGGATATTTTGGACGTTTTGGTCGATATTGGTGTTTTGGCCTATACAATAAAAAATTTTAAAAAAAATTGTTAAAAAATATGTTATGTAATCTAAATTAGCTATTATATTGGGTTAATGTACTTAGGCTAATATTTAAGCTTATAAAATATGTGGATTTTAATTTTAAGTTGATAAATATAAAAATTATTTAATTCATACTTATTCAAATAAATACAAACATATATATATATATAGCGATAATCCTGAAATATTACACGGATATTAACCGGTACCAAAATATTTCATTTTCTCTCACTAAACCCCAACGCCTTAAGTAAAAAATTGACTCCCTTAGTCATAACAAACTAATTATATAGTAAACGAGTCACTGATTTTTTTTATCAATTTGCCGGGTGAAAGCTAGCTGGATGAAGCATAGCTTTTGTATGTTAGCAATAGTTTGGCTAAAAAAATATGATATCAATAATCGGCCGTGAATGCTCGAAATCTTAATTGGTTTTTGACCATATAATCATGAAATAAGTGAATATATTTCGGCAGGGTGCCATAGCTTATGCAGTAATGGCACAAATTGTTCAAGAACATGTATGCCATTGTTGATGGATCATTATCTCAAATTTAAATTTTACATTGGAAAACTTGCTTACCAACTACTACTACTACTAGAACAAGAACTTGCTGTAAGGAGAGGTCTTCGTTTTGCTTTGAGTTTCCAAGAAGTAATTGTAGAGAGAGATTCAACTAAGATAACGAAGAAAACTCGATTTGTACTAGTGAACTTTTCCCAAAGTCCCGAGAATCGAGATATTCATGTTTATTACTATTATAGACCATTATTAATTCTTGAAAAAATGCAGGCATCAGTTAGTACAAGAATTGGCAGGTTACGACATTTTAGTAACAATTAGCAAAGTACTATCTTTCTCCCCCTATTCTCTTCAATGCATTGCCAGGATAATCTACAAGTGAGCAAGTCTCTTTTCACATTTGCATTGAAAATCAATACCCAGTTGAGAAACAAGAAGTACATTACTAAACAAGAAGAAACAAAGCAAGAAGTTATATTTATATTTGAGTTACATAGGTCTCATCATTCGACTCATACCTTAGATGACTGGATGGGAAAAAATCCAAAGAATGAAAACACATAGAATCAATACAAGTGGAATAATGTGAATGGCATTCTCTCCTGAAGACTTGCGATAGAGAGCAATATCTTTTTTTGTTGCATCAGAAATGGAGTTATACATTGGCAAGTCATTGGAAGTTGCTGCCTTCAAAGGTGGGGAGTCCATAGCAGGAGGCAAAAGGTTGACCAAGAACTCATCTGAAGCTCGAGATGTGCTTAATGACCTGTGCATTATTGAGGAAAAAATATAGAAGGAAGAAAGAAGCAACGCAGCAATGAGTGATAGAAGAAAAGCCAAGACCTACATCATCTTATAGGAAGGTCAAGTGGGGAAAAAATAGAGATTTTCTTGTGATCTTTGGAGGATTTTTTTTAAAGAATCAAAGCCTAAAGTTAAGGAAATACAACCTATCTTGCGGAGCCAACAATGTGTAAAGACTAAAGAGAGGATTAAGTGCGTGGGTCTTAGACTTTCCTTGAGTTGACCATTGAATTTATATATTTGTTTTGGGCTTGAATGGTAGTACACGTTAGGATGTAAGCTTTGATTTGAAGCAGCCTTACAGAGTAGTTAAAAGCGTGCTTGTTCATGTGCTGTAGAAGTCTAAAAAAGGAATCATTAAATAAATAAATAAAGGCTGTGTAGGTATGGAGATTGCAAGAGATAGTTATCTATAGGAAAATTCTTAGGTATTTTCAGAGTATAAAGAAATTGTGCTCTCTCCTCTTATATTTATGGTAGACCTTACTATGAATTTAATGAGTGAACTTTACCATAAATATAAAAGGAGGGAGCATCATTCTCTGTACTCTAAGAGTACGTAAGAATTACGTGTCACCTGTAATAGTAGGCACAAAAAAAGTGTAATTGAGAAATTGTCAAATAGTTTTTAAGTGCATATATGATACCTGAAAAGAAGGTACTCTTTAATCTACAGGTCTTCGGTCAATTCCTCTCTCTCTCTTTCCTTTCTTTCTTCTTTTATTTATTTATTTTTTATGCTATCATTTCATTGGAAAATGTGGAAAAGATGGTAGGGAGACCAAAAGAGCTTTTCCAAACCTAAACTTAAACATATTTTTATTTTATGAATTCCATTCTAAACCCATCTCATTTATATTTTAAAAACCCAAATTCATCAGTTTATCTTACCATAAATCGGATCAAACAAATCAGGTTAACCTTAAATTGTAGGCCTAAAAAATTATTTTACAAAATTTAAGTATTAGTCCACACTTTACACTAAATTAGATAACATTTTAAGAGGGAAAGAGAGGTAAACTTACTTATATTAGAAAAGCCCTAGTATTTTTTTAAGAAAATTAATAATAGAGATATTTTAGTGGTTTAAATATATAATTAACTCGGGTGCTTACCGTATTATCATTTATCCTCTCTCTCTCTCTCTCTCTCTCTGTTTGCTTATCATTCTTCTCGTCGATTACGCCAAAGGCCATTACAAGTGAGGTGGAGTAAGCATTCTCATAGATCGTCGGGAAGGAGTTGTTTGCAGCGGACGAGTCAAGATAGGTCACAATGTTGGAAGGTTGCTTGCAAGTCAAGATGTTAGTAGTCATCAATGCAAGGTGGTGGTGAAAAAGGCAACAGGATTGATTTTGTGTTGTGAACCTTTTCTCTCTCATCAAATCTTGGTTGGGATTGATTTTGTTGTTCTTCTTGTAACTTTTTTTTTTTTTTTTAAGTTTAGTTTGCAAAGAAAATATATAAAAATAATTAATTAAATTATTTTAACATGATATAGTGTAAAATGAAGATGGAATGTAGAGTATGTTGTAAAAGTGGAAATGTAAAATGTAATCGACTTTTTGGAGAGCTAAAATACTTTTTTTTTTTTTGGATGACCAAATAAGAATGCCTTAATGGATTTAAAAATGTGAACCCAGGCCCACCTCAAACCCATTTTAAAAAGACAAAATTTAGATACAGTACATCAGTATTTAGTTAAGTTACCCTTCTAAATTTTTTGATATGCGTCTACATAAGAAAAGGGTAAAAAAATTTTGAGAAAAAAGATCGATATGAATATTATTAAGGTGTTGGTAAATCAACAACAACAAAGTTATCTATACCAAATGGAACAGACTCCATACAAACTAAAAAAATGAGTAAATTATGTAAATGATCTCTATCCTTTACATCATATTTCAATTTGTTCTCTAACCTTTCAATTTGTCAATTTTGTCTCTAACATTTCATTGTCATGTCAATTTGGTCTCTGGCTCTCTGCTGTCATCTCTTGAATGGAATTGCTGACAAAATAAAGAATAAAAAATTATTTTATTGCTACATCAACAGAAACTAATTTTTTTTATTTTAGTCGTCAATCACGTAAGCAATTTTTATCTAAAAGATAACGGCATAAACTAAATTATCACAATACTAAAATATTATGGGCCAAATTGACATAATTGACATATTATAAACTAAATTAAAATATAGTATAAAAGATAAGGACCAAATACCTATAAATTACCCTAAAATATATTCAGAAATATATTCAGCACACATAGTTAAAACTTACAAGTCTCTTTGTATTTTCCTTTTTCTTTTTCACCCCCTGCCTGCGAGAAAACTTAGGTCTCTTTGAATTTTGTTCTTCTTTTTCCCCCTGGCCTGCGAGAACCACATCGCATAAGTTCTGAAATAAAACTTAGCTCCAGTACGTGTAGGTTGTTTGGTGCCTTGTGTGAAGAAGAATTTATGAAACGTTATATCCAATCAAGCTTTGGTCAGTTGAGGGATTTTAAGAAGGAATAGATCCAATAAAGGGGGAGTATTCTTGAAGCTTTGGTCTCTTCACTCTTGTCCTTTTGCATATTGCAACTCCAATGGTTGAACGCAAACCCAGCTCTTCATCCAAAAACTCCAACCCCTGTAATAAATCGCCATAGATGCATAAGACTACACCCCAGAAATCTGCAGCCATCACCCTTGCCTTTGACCACCACGGCAGTGCTAAGTGGCACACCACCACTTGCTTCCTCCACGGCACCTTCAGTACCCTCAATCATTACCCCCTTGGGCTATCAGGTTTCTCTTGGTACAGGAAAAAAAAACGGAACAAAAGAAAAAGAAACAGGAGATGGTGTTTTTAACATCATTTGCTGACACAAGTAATTACACAAGTTGCAGGAGATGCAACTGCAAGTTTCTCCTAGTTTCCATGTGCAAGACACTTTATAATTAAAAAAAAAAATTTAAAAAAAAAAAACATAAAACTAATTGCATTATTGGGGTACTAATTTTACTAAGAGTCCCCCTTTTTTCCTCTGAGGAAATAGTAACTGTTGTCACAAGAGCTTGTAAGACTTGCAGTCATGGAAGACAACCATATGTTCACTGTGAATCCAGTATGGCGATTTCTTCCCAACAAAGGTTATCTGTTGTGCTATAAACATTTGTATACAATTACAAACCCATAAAGAGAAGATTGCAGGCTTTGACATAATGCTGTAGAGACAAAATCCTGATGAAGTTGATATCCAACTTATCATTACAAACGCAACATTACAACAAAAAAAGAACATTCCAGAGGAAAAAATGGCTGCAAAACTCCCAGGAACTCAAGAGACATGATAAATAGGACCAGCTAAATCTTAGAAACCATTCAGCACTGAAACATATCTCCTGGAAATGTTCCTTACATTCAGATTCCAGACACTGGAAACTAGAAAAAATATTGTAGAAACAGAACTACACAGTAACTTCTTATAAAAAAACTACAAGAGAAAATCCAAAAGATTGTCATACACGCTCATCTGCAAACAAATCATATATAGATTGTCAGGTTCAAACAAAGAACATTATATTCAGCAAATTATATTATATGCCAAACACATACTAGAGAATTTTGAACCACAAGCTCATGCTCACACACATCCAAAAGCACCCAAACTTTCTCAACAATAATGGGTCTACAACCTATAGAATCAATTTCTGAATTCAGGATGGCCGAATTATTTTCTTAACATTTACTTGTAGTTTCATATGGTCAGGGGGGGGGGGAGAGAGAGAGAATCAGACTAAACCAAACATTTGGGTCAGCTATACTCTTGCATGCAAAGGAGATCATGGCAATATAAACACATTATGTCATGAAACTTGTAACATCTAGGAGGTAATAAATGTACCTTTGATTATGTTAAAACCAAAGTAAGCTATCTATCTTCTTTCTCACTCTATGTAGTACTTCTTATTGAAAGCTGGTAGTACATTGCCAGAACACTGTCTGACCTCACAGCCAAGCTCAACCTCCATGAGTCTATGATTTTCCTTAGAGCGAATCATTAAGAAAGAAAAATTTAAATTATCCCCTTCAGTGACACGAATTGTAGGATTCACAAGGAAAACCTGTCCAATAAACAAGAGGATAGACTTAGAAGATTAATGGAGACTGTAACTAAAGAGGACAAATGCAGCATCATACTGCATTTTCAATGCGTGCAATGAACAGGCTGTACATTATGTGCTCTTAAGTAAAGCTTTATGAAAAGAAGATACCACAAAATTATTGGGATCTTTTAAAAACCAAATAATGTCCATTATGAAACTAAAAAAATGCATTTGTCCATCATTTGGTTGATAAAGAATGAGCCCTAACATATAGTAAAACACCTGTGAAAGTACAGTATACCATATAGCTCATGATGCATATTTTACCGACTCAAAAGTTTATCTTTTATAGCCTACTACCTGAAAACTAAAAGTAGAGTAGACCATATAACAGTTGAATGTGCAAAGACTGGCCCAATAGGGCTTTGTTTTGACACCCAAAAAAGAATCCCAAATTTTCCTAAAAGAACTAACTTCATCAAATAATTTTTTTCATATATTTTAAAAAAATTAAAATTTAAAGGAAGAAGACACTTTTTTTTGCTATTGGTTGCTCATACCTGTTGGCCCCAATGTGTCCCATTATCAAAGCTTGGGGCAGTTGTCAACTCAATCTCTTTCTGAGCAGGGTCCTCCCTCCTTCCCTGGTGCATCACCAAAAGGAGAGAAAACATAGTATTATATTAACCTGCAGATGGTTTGGGGTCCTAGGATGCATAACAAAAACAGACACTAAAGATCAACTCACCCGAAAATGAACATCAAACCATCCTCCAAAACCGCAGAACCTTGTGTTCTCTAGAGTTATTGATGATGAAATGTTTGATCTGACTTTCAGGATGTCATCCACAGTGGCAGTTAAACAATCAATTTCCTTTACTAAAGCAGCTGTCCCGATAACTTGATGTGGATGAAGGTTGTTCCATGATGACGTCTGCAGAAATTTAATGTCATACATTTTAAAATCCACCAAAAAGAATCATATCTTACTCTGACAAAGATGAGCATTGCTTAGATGTCATGCTGCATCCCCAAGTATTAACAGCGACATGATTTATACAGTTCAGATAAGATAGTAATGTTGATTGCTTTTGAAGGATTTGATTCATCGTGATTGATGCTTATTAACATCAATTGGTGCTATTAGATAGATCTGATTGCAATTTGAATTTTATTTCCATGTATGATGGAATCTCGTTAATATTTTATTTTCTTTCCATGTTTGATATAATTTGGGGACTTTATCTAAAGGGCCCAATGTTCACTATTGTAAGGAAGCAATTAATCATCAATTAATGAAATTTGGTGCTAATTCCAAGCAAGCCTAGGTGCTGATTCCTTGGTTCCTATCATGCTTGGTGTTGATTCCTAGGTCCTATCCCTTTTGTTATTCTTCTTTTGCTTCCCAAAAAACACAAGTCTCCATCTCAGAGTTTATGGTCTTGCATAAAATAGGCTCAGAAGAAACTTTAGCAAGCTATAATAATTCACAATCCAACATACATATAGAACCCAAGATCCCATTTGGATGTGTGATTCAGCAAATCCAAATAAAGCCATCAATTTAACCCAAATCCAGAAAAATTATTATTTAAATCAATCATCCATAGAACAGATGGTTCAATTGTCATAATCACTTAAGTGAAAGAGCAATAGAATAGATTAGAAAGGAAAAATTACACCTTACCACCCTAAACTATACCTCATATTACACTTTGCACTCTATACTTTTTGAATGCACATTTTGCACCCTAAACTATGGCCCTTGTTACACTATACACCCAGCGTTAAGCTTACTATTAACTTGGATAGAAAAATATGGCATCACGTAGAAAAATATGGCATCACGTGAAAAAATGTAATTGCCCCTCTTCTCAATCCCTTTAAAACAAAGAGAAATTACACTTCACCACCCTAAACTATACTCGTGATTACACTTTGCACCCTAAACTTTGAACTTGTCCAAGTTAAAAGCAAACATAACATTGTGGGACAAAGTGTAACAAGGGTCATAGTTTAGGGTGAAAGTCACACATTCGAAAATCTTAGGGTGCAAAGTGTAATATGAGATATAGTTTAAACTGATAAAGTGTAATTTCCCTACATTAGAAAAAAAACAGAATGCTTGGGGGGAGGCGGGGGTGTCCAATAATATAGGTATCTTTTGCCTTTGAGTAACTCTGCAAAAGGAGGGTTGCGGTAAGTTGACTAACAGCATAAGATCTAGTATCTATTAGTTTTATTAAGGCGAGTTTAGTCCGCATAGACCATCAAATACAACTTTATCCACATTTCACAGTTATGCAACACCATAAGATAGAAAACAGAGAGAGAGAGAATCTAATTGTCAGTTTGTCACAGATGAAAGTTAATAAATAAATAAACAGAGAACTAACCTGTAGATAGTATTTCTTTTGCTCCTCAGAGAAAGGTTTTGTGAGAACACTCATATCAACGCCATAACAAGTTTTTGTCTCGTTTGTGAAATGATGCCAATCATCCATAGCTCCCTCATAGTCACTTATTTTTTTCTCTGACAATCCAGTCCTAATAGGTGCCATCCACATGCGGGCATGACTAGGGTACCTGTGAAATCCCAAATTTTCCAAGGTCAGACAAGGAGTCTCAAAAAAGACCACTTGAAACCATTCAAAAATTAATAGATTCATAGCACTCCCAACAAGGTCAACTAAAACCATGAGCAATAATTCCATAATTTCAATTGTTAAATTCAATTAATTATTTTGGAAAATTCTAAGACAACATACAAGTTATTACCAACACAAACAAAAGAATAATTCATAAATTGAACCAAAGGGCAAGCAAACCGTATAATAAGAGATTGGCCAAAAGAAAGTCCAGATGGACAAGACAACCATGACCAATAAATTGTATCACAAGTCTTGATGGCATCCTAGCTATGATCTAGCAACTATTGACACAAGTATCCAGTCCCTCAAAGACATTTTGACTAATAGAGCAATTCCCCATAATTTGCAGAAGAGGACAACATATTTGCATGCAAAATGAAAGTTTAGAAGAGATTAAGAACTCACCATGGAACTACCTTAATGGTATAAGCATAGTGTTTGTGTGAATTAAATGTGACAGTTGATAACCAACGCCTTATACATGTGAACCATCTTATTTTACTGAAAATAATATCTTCTTGATAATACAAGTCTCACAAGCTTGCTTATCATGAAACCATGAGTACTCAAAAACAGATGTTCATGTTTGAAATGCTGGTGTCTTGCTATACTTAAGTGGGGCAAATCATCAAGCTAATTATGATGATAACTGCAGTAGCAGCGCTAGTAGGACAACAACAAAAGATAGGGTAAGGCAGAATTGCAAGTGATTAAACAAAGCAAACAACTATTAAAATGTGTAAACGAATTGCAACAGTTACATGATTCCCGTTGGCTTCAGCCATCGGTCTCGCGCACATATCACCGAATCAAACATGGATTCACGAAGAAGAAAGTATCCCATCCACTCTGAGATAATCACATCAACTGCACATTCATGAATACCTATACTTAGACCCATGGCATATAAGACATACCCGTTATGATCTTAAATTAAACTATACAGTAACAAGGTAATCACGCTAACCTTTCTCTGGCAATGTAACATCCTCCATAGAGCCCTCAATCACTTCAACCACACCTTCCAAGTTATTTGCTTTTACAAGCGCACGCGCATGTTCTGACATCTTAGTTGCTTCCACTGCATAGACCTTTCTCGCACCTGCTTGTGCCGACCAAATTGCAAGAATGCCACTCCCAGTTCCCACATCCAACACAGTCTTTTCCACAGAATTCACCAAATTAATCCCAATTAGATCTCAAATACGCACACAACAATCAAAACAAGTAACACTTTCAATAATTAAAAAAAAAAATCTATTCAGACATTCTATCGCAAAGACCGATTCACAGTGAATAACTAGAACTCATCATAAGAACCCAGATTTCTAAATTCCTTGTCTTGATTGCCAAACAGACACACACATTATTTAATTTGTGCTTTCACTTTGTGTATGGTTTGAATTACATTCAATGCTGATTTAGAATGGGTTAAAACGCTACTAAAGGCATCAATTACACCTAAGTTCCTTAAAAAGGAAGGAAAAAAATTCATTATATTTGGCAAAAGAAAAGCATTAACCCTCAACTTCATAGAAAGTAGAAAACAGAAAACAGGGGGAAAAAAAAAGAACAAAAACAATAGCTTTCTTCTTCCAATTTGTTTCCCAAATAAATAAATAAAACCTCAACCCCACCATACCAATACTTGTTCAAACCAAGCTCAGCTCACCAATAAGTAAAAAAGCTTCAATCTTTTATTCTGGGTCCAGAACAAAAGTCCCCCAGAAACCAAACAGACCAAAATAAAAGAAAAACAGAAACACAGAGAGAGTGGTGGACAAAGATAGCTTACCTTTCCTTTGAAGTGATGCTTGTTTTGGAAGACGGAGTTGTAGTAAGCGTCCATGCGGACACGATCAGAGAGCATCTCCTTTTGGTGGTAGAGAAAAGCGTAGGTACAGAAGTACTGTGCAAAATCCAATTCCTTGTCCACCACAGGCACAGGAGCTCCTCCTCCATTACTGGTTCCGCTTCTGTCCCCAGCCACGACGCCGTTTTGGTAGCTCCCCATGTCACTGCTAAGACACTAGAGGCGCTACCAAAGAAGAGACAGAGACAGAGGCAGAAGAAACTTTGGGTTGAGTTTGAATAAATTTGATTTCTTTCTTAGGTTTAGGGCTACATTGGCTGCGACGACTTGGGCTGCGTTGCTTGGTGGGTTCAAAAGTTTGTTTTTTTTCAAAAAAAACTAATGCTTGCCATGTCAGCGCCACGTTAGAACTTAAGGTGGTCCACGGATATTTAAAGGTAGACCCCACCTTGGCCTTGCAGTAAAATTTGGTCTTTTTTTTATTTGTTTGTACTTTTTGCCTGATGTTATTTTTTATTAAAGGAGTTTCTTGACTACAGTATTTTCACAATAATTTTACAATAAATCGTAGATAACAGATGCAATAAAAACTGTAAATGGCACTTTTCAAATTGTACAAATGTAAAAACACACTTCTCATTTTTATTATATCAAACAAAAGAAAGATAGGGTCTGTTTGATACGTGTGTTTAAACAATCGTTTTCAAGTTTAAAAAGTTTTTGAAAAATACGTAAGAATGAAAAAGTGTGTGAAAATACGTGTAATGTTATTTAAAAATTAAAAATTGTTGTTTGAAATCATATACCAAACACCTCCTACAATTCCCAAATTTGCTTCTTTCCTTTATTTCATAAATCCAAACATGAAAATATTTTTTTCTTTATTTCCTTTCTCTTTCCCTTCCCTTTCTCTTTTCCTTTCTCTCCCCTTCCTCATTTATAACCAAACATAGTGTCAATGTCAAGGAGGGGCTGATGAGGTGAAAAGTGAGAAAAAAAAAATTTTTGGTAAAAAGAGTACTCTCCCCTTGTATGTACAGGTGGTTCACAATTTCTCTTCCTAAACTATAAAATTGAATAATGTTCCCTTTTAATTATTGAAAATGATTAAATACCCCCCTACTGTTAGTTGACATTTTAACACATAACTTAATCTTTTGATTCTTGTAATATTATATAATGAAATTATCACAATACTCTTGAGAGTTAAATTGCAATGACTCATTTGTTTTGGCTGATTGACCTTAGGGGTTTGGAATATTGGGATTTTAGATATAAATTTTTGACAGATATATTATATTTAGCATAGTAGGTGTTTGTGAAAATGTCCATCCAAATCACAATAGTATATGGTGCATTCTTAAGAAATTGGTGTAATCACAATAGTATAATAGTTCATAATGGTTTGTTTTTGTAGATGTGAAATTGCCATATTCAAGTAACCGGCTTGCCCAAGGGATGCCAGGGCCCTTACCCTCCCCAAGTTTTTAAAAAAAAAAATTAATTTATATTTTTATTCAAATTCAAAATTTTATAACTCTAAACTCAATACCTTTTTTAAAAAAAAATTTATGAAAAGTAACTTTTAACCTTCCCAATGTAGTCAAGAATAAACAAATATTAACATCTATAATCTATAATTTATATTTCACACAAAAAAAAAAATCTACAATTTATAATACATATAAAATCAAAGACATTTGACCTTCGGTTGGCCTCAAAATATTGTGCCACATAAGAACTTGAGGTCTTCCCATTTTACACGTAATTATTTTTGTAGGGACTGGATTTGAGCATTTCTTCTATTGGATGAGTGGACTCAGTTCCAACTAGCCCAATACAATGAATTTGTAAAGAGTGGGTCAAAGAGCTAGGCTTTAGCGTATGGACGACAGTTAATATGGTGTTCATGACAATCAAACAGAGATGAACTGAGTTTATCAAAGAAAAGTTGTTCTCGGCAGAATCCGAGGAGCTTTGTTCTAAGAAATATTGAATGATTCTGATTACAGGAGTTCTTGAGATCGTTACCATCCCCCCCCCCCCCCCTTCTCTGTGGTGGGTTTCTCCTATTATATAGTTCTCTTTAAACAATCTTGACCTTCCACATGTTGATCATCAAAGTCTATATTTGAGTGCACGTCTCATCAAACACTCTCTCTGGCGTTCTGTGAGTTGTGGTAACTGAGGTAGCACTGTTCAGGGGTCACTTCCTCATTAATGCAGCCAAAATGTTAGTTGTGGACATTTAATGTAGAGGTGACAGTTTTTCCTTGAATTGCTCCTCCATTATGCTTCCATGGCTGACCCACTGTACTTGTCCTTTTCTTGGGATGCTTTGGGAGGTTGCCTTTGGTGGCGGACTGCTCTTCCCTTCTATGATCTTGGCTAGCCGAGGACAGGATCGCTCTCGACGATGTTTCTTGGCACTTCGGACCCCCTTCGTTCGTCCTCGGATATTTCTTCCTCCTCGACGCGAGCCTTGGGCTTGGCGTAGGATGGGCCGGGGTTGCCAAATTCCTAGGCCCCACAATTTTAATATGTATATCTTTTAATCAGTTCAAATTATATTATATACTTAAACTCTCCATTAGAATATTGCCAAATCATTTTTTTTATATGTTAGAATACATAGTTTCATCTATAAACACAATCATAACATCTTCTAAAAAAAAAAAAAAATTATAACAAATATTTAATGCCAGAATGTATAGTTTCGTATACAAACACAATTGTAATAAATGTATATTAATAATTATCATAAATATCAACTTTTATATTCTAATAAAATTGAAAGATAAAAAAAATCATATTATATTAAACTTTCTTATGTATTGCACGATTACCAACTAGTGATATATTATAGCAATATCTCCTAATCAATGTGTCAAATTTTATATGTTGTCTTTATTAGGCTCCGCTTGAGAGTTCATAAGGGAATGAAATTGAATCATCATAAGAGAATGGAAAAGAATGGAATGGAATGGAATCAAGTAGCCTTGATTGAATGTTTTAAAATAAATGAATGGAAATGAATGAAAATGAATGGAATGTAAGTAATCTTGTTTGGGAGCAATATGGAGGGAATGGAATGGAATTATTTCATGACAATATTACTATTAGACCTCTATTTTAAAATAAAGGGTTGAATATATAAGGGTATTTTGGGAGTTTTAGTAAAAAAATCATTAAATTTAATTCCGTTCCCTCTTATTCCTCCCAATTTCGGGGGGAATGAAAATTTGAGTTTTTAAGGGAATAGAGAGGAATGAGTGTTCCCTCCTACCCATTCCATTCCCTCCTACCTAAACTCCCAAACAAAGAAATGAGTTTTCTATTCCCTCCATTAAAATTCCCAAACAAGGGAAGTGAAGAATATTCTAAAATTATTCTTTTCATTCATTTCCTTTCCATTCCATTCCTCCCTCTGAAGGGAGCCCTAAAAGAAAATTACAAAACCATATACTTTTCAAAGTCATTTACAACTAAGTGACTAACACTAATATTGATACGTTTAAGTTAAATCGAAGTAACAAGTCATACAATGTCTTTAGAAAATCAAGGCATACATAGAACATTTTAAAATTTTGAAAATACAATCATATAAGTTAATTTAATTTTTTCATTTTACTTTTAAGTATTCAAATAGATATTTGAAATATCTTACATTTAGATTAATCTTTTATCTTCATATATTAATGACTATTTATTTGTTATTTGTTATTTATTTATTTGAAATATATGTTTATAGTCACTTAATTTGTGAAGAAGCTTAAGTGTAAGTGTGTACCAATATTACACTAACTCTCATATTGGGCTAGAGAAAAAATAAATTAAAACAAAACACAAAAAATACATATTATAACTTACATGAACTTACATTTATATTATATTTTTTATGTTAATGGAATTTTTTTTAATAAATTAAATAATTTTTTATTCTATTAATAAATATTTTTTTGAAATTATGTTTTCAATTTTTTCTCTTATATAATTTTCCCCCTCCCAACCAAAAATCTAGCTCTGTCAGTGGAAAAAGCTATAAGCCAAAAATAATAATAATAATAATAATAATAATAATAATAATAATTTAAAGTCCTTCTCAAGCGAAACTAAAAACAATATTCAAGGATGAGAATTTAGGAAGTGCTTTTGATAAAAAGCAAAATGGATTCTTTAAATGACATGATTTGGAAATGTTGGGTTATTGCAATTCTCTCCTTAATTATTGGGTCATTTGCACCTTTTTTTCCTTTAACTATTGAATCATTTGCAATTCTCCTCTCAAGAGTATTTTAGTAATTTTATTATGGAATATTTTAGAAATCAAAAGATTTATAGTCATGTGTTAACATGTTAATTAGCAGTATTTCATTTTCAACAGTTGTTGATACCCATTTTCGCGACACATTTCGTACAAGCCCGATTTAACTAAGCCCGGCTTCTTTGTGGGCTCAATTTATGTATTATATTTTATTTATGCTTTTAAGCATGGCCCAAGCCCATGCGACATATCGGGGAAATTGAGGAAGTGTGGTTTGGAGGGTATGGGTTGGTTCCTTTCGGACCTTTTGCATGAGCCCAGCCTATGCGTGCTACCAAGTGGGCAAGGGACACTGGTAGCACCTCAGGCTCATGGAGGAGGTCTTGTATCCAAAATTTCCACCCCAAAACAGCTTTTATGCTCTGGGTGACTATGGCCCAACTTTTCTGCTCTACCTATTTTTTGCCTAAAACACATAAAGGACCCTAAGTAGCTGGCCTTGTCTGCTGCAACAACCAAATGCAGACTCCAAGGGTTTGCCATGTCTAGGAAACATCATCCCATGAATTTAGGTCACTCCATTTCCCAAATTATGTAAAAAGCAAGCCAACTCTCTTACCCAATTAAAGCAAATCTGACCATAACCTCTTTGATTAAGACCTTGGGGTTTAAAGCCTCTTCTATTGACCAAAAACCAGTCACTTAGAGCACCCCAAGTTCAATACAAAAGGCCCCAATCAGATTCAAAATGGGAGAGCCACGTTCTATTCATTGACTTGAAACTTCAGAGCAAAAACCCACTTAGCTAGTCAACAATCTCACAATTCCGAGGCTTGGGGGTGGAAATATGGGTACAAGGGAACCTTCCCTCTCTTCCTCACGACCTCCCTCAATTTCCTCTTCTGTGTGACTGCGGGTCAAAGTTTCAGACCTGTTGAAACACGTTTTCCCCATAGAGCTGAAACTTGAGAGCTAAAACCCACTGAACCGGGAAACATTCTCACAATTCCGAAGCTTGGGGGTGGAAATATGGGTACAGGGGAACCTTCCCTCTCTTCCTCACGACCTCCCTCAATTTCCTCTTCTGTGTGACTGTGGGTCGAAGTTTCAGACCTGTTATGTTTTTATGCTTTTTCTGAACTTTTGTCTTTAGCATTTTGATTTTCTCTTGTCAAAGCACCATTAGCCTTTGTTTTTTATACATTGTGAATTTTGGGCTTGATTCTCCATAAACAAACACTTCTAAAGAACCCAAGGGGAGATTTGGGCCGTTTTCGCATTTTTGGCCCTTGTCGCAAAAACGTCCCCGACATTTTGGCGACTCCGCTGGGGAGTCAAGCAGCTGAAACAAGAGAAGTCATGTATCTGAAGATGTGAAACCAGCAAAAAGATGATGTTTCTCGCACCAACTTGTCGTTCTAAGAGAAATCGTATGATACTTTGCCGCGCAAGAAGAGCATGGTGAAGTTGAGCTGAAATAAGTTCTATCCTTAGCTCATTGAGTTGCTGGAGATGCTCCAAATCATGTGACGAAATCGCTCCAACCTCCGGAAACCATCCAAGAAGTGAAGGATGGAGGGAGAATTAACTTTCTTATTCAAAAAAAAATTTTCTACTCATCTATATATATATATGTGTGTGTGTGTGTGTGTGTGTGTGTGTGTGTGTGTATTTTTTAGCTATCATTCATATGGAGGAATTATCCCACATCTCTTGCTTTATATAATATTCGTGAACATTTTTGTTGTAGCTGGAAAATGCAAAAATGGTAAGCCGCAAATCCAACCGCGAAGGGAATGACGGTTCCAACCAATAATCAACAATTCAAAGCTCTAAACATCAATTTCAAAACCAAGCACCCCTCACGCGCTGGCATATGGGAGTTGCGGGTGATTGACTCATTTCAGCGCAACACTAATCGTTGCTGTGTGCAACCTTTCGCAGCTAAATGTTTTTGGAGTCATCGCTAAATGAAGCTTCACCAAATAGCTAAAGGCCATAGCTAAACGGCCCATCGTAAGGCGTTAGACGTTCCATGCACCAAACCTTGAGCTAAATATTTTTTGCGTCATCGCTAAATGAAGTCTTCACCAAATGGCTAAAGGCCGTAGCTAAACGGCCCATCGTAAGGCGCTAGACGTTCCATGCACCAAACCTTAAGCTAAATATTTTTTGCGTCATCGCTAAATGAAGTCTTCACCAAATGGCTAAAGGCCATAGCTAAATGGCCCACCGCCAGGCGCTAGATGTTCCATATACCAAGTCTTGAGGTAGCGACGTACCATACATCAAGTTGTATTGTTGCTGAGTTAGCGCTGAGCATATGAGGGCTGCCGCAGGGGACAAGGCGAAAACCTTCTCAGAGCATCCAACAAAGAAGGAAAGCTGGACTTGATTTCCTCTCATTGAAACTGTGACACGTTCACGCACTCTAAGCCATGGCAAGCTCACACATCCAAAATCATGGTCGATCGGCGCACGATATGGGGGCTGTCGTGGGTGATTGACTCATATTGGCACAACAATAATTGTTGCTGTGTGCGACCTTTCGCAAGCAAATATTTTTGGCGTCACCACAAAATGAAGTCCTCACCGAATAGCTAAAGGCTATAGCTAAATGGCCCGCCGCAAGTTGCAAGATATTTCATATACCACGCCATGAGGTAGCGACGTTTCAATCGTCAAGTCTTGAAGTCATACGAGCGATGAACAACTGTCAAAGCATGCTTAAGCTAAGACTCTTAAGCATTATCTTTGCTAATTAATTATTTTATATACCGTTTAAACCATTTCAATACTCTAGATTTGTTGCCAAAATATTTTCTACAAGTCATTTGTATTAATCTTTAGCCATGAATATCATTTACTAATATAAATGATAATTACACTAGGGGACAAAACGGAAACCTTCTCGGAGCATCCGACAAAGAAGGAAAGCTCGATTCCCTCTCACCGAAGCCATGACACGCTCATGCATTCTAAGCCATGTCAACACCTTAATCCTTCTTGAATTTGAGATTATACATGAAGATGGAAGTTCAAACGTTGCCATCATCAAGAAAATTGTTCTTGTCACTCAATTCTTGCAATTGAAATCCACGGCCAAGCCAACTAATAAGGAGAGTTCGCGCGCACCTTTGAAGAATGCTTTACTAGAGCTCGCTCTAAACATTGATGTCAAACAACTAAAAAAATCACAAGCTAGTTGCTGGAAATCCATTCCAAAGATTTTGAGTGGAATTTTAGTATTGATGTGAAAGCTCGACATAAGCGGCATAGAGGTTAACGAAAAAAAAAATTTGTGCTAGGGATGCGACAACCCTATATCGACGTCCCTAGTTCTTAGCCCATCATTGTCCAAAAGTTAGAAGCCAAGCAAGTAAAGTATGGAGCCACTGTCTGCAGTACTGTGTATCTTCGACAAAGAGGCTAACTGAAGCGTGGGAGAAAAACTGTTGTGCTGGGAATGAAACAACCCTATACCAACATCTTCGACGCTTAGCCTATCATTGTTCCAAAATAAGAAGCCAAGTTAGCTGAGTATGGAGACGCTGTCTGCGGCACAACTAATCTTCGACAAAGAGGAATTATATTCTGCCATTTATATAGCAAATGAGGAACCCCATTTTTGGAATTTATCTTGGAGGAATGTGGTGAATACTAAGGGAGGAATAAATCCTACCAACAACTCTTGGCAATAGGATACCATTGGTTTGGCATAATTAAATTCGCTAAAGTCGCCACACTTCCAAATGCACTCCAAGCTTATACGCACACACCATATAAGCCTTCAAGACATGAGCGCTCCTTAGCCTTTTATACTCGAGGGCTTGAACTCATCAGACCTATCCATTCACCCTTGAATGAGTACATTCGGGTCTTTGCCTCCACTAAATAGTTCACTAAGTGGGCGGAAGCAATTGCACTCAAGAAAAGCGATGGGAATGCTTGTAGCCAAACTCATCAAGAAGCATATCATTTGTCGCTTTGACATCTCATTCATAAGCGACAACAATACATCTCACTTATACCAATTTTCAAAGGCAAGCCCTATGAAATACTAGGAAGCCGACAAACTATCATGTTATCGAAGCATGGTGAGATCCCTACATGCGAAGGTGTAATGCCTTCAATAAGGTAGGGAAAGCCAACGCTTTCTTCTAATGAGAAACCTTGCGAAGCGGCAAGAAAACCAACAAATTACTCCTACGGCAAAGCCTCTACATGCGAGGGTAAAAAATACTCTCAATAAGGTAGGGAAAGCCAAAGCTTTCTTCTAATGAGAAACCTTGTGAAGCGCAATAAAACCAACAAATTACTCTTACGGCAAAGCCTCTACATGCGAGGGTAAAAATACTCTCAATAAGGTAGGGAAGGCCAAACACATACTCTCTCAATGGTAAGCCTTATCAATTAGCTAGGAAGCCAATGAGACGTTTTATTATGGCGATACCCCTACTTGTGACGGTACGACTAGCCCTCAACAAGGTAGGAAAGCCAATGCGCCCTCAAAAGGAAATCTCTACCGAATAATTAGGAAGCCGGTGAGATGTTATATCATTCATATGTGGCAAAACCCCTACTTGCGAGGATGCAATACCCTCGACAAAGTAGGGAAAGCCTACATTTTCTTAACGGCAAGCCTTACGAAGCGGTATTTAAGCCAACACAATATCTTATAATTCGAGCATAGCAGTCCATTGCATGGTGGACATAATCATCCCTAAAACATTATGGGAAAATCGATGCAACAAATCACTATCTCATTGCCACATGGTAATTTGCTATACACGAGGATAAAATCCTTCCTTAAGAAATTAGCAAGCCTATGTATGAGAGAACGTGATTGCCTCTATGAAACGGTGACAAACAAGTGCACCATGAGCCGCAGCATGCGCAAACGCAACCCATATGTGGGGGCTTCTTGAAACTAACGAAATAGCAACCTAATATATGCCAAGAATAAGTCGACTACCAAACGGCGAGCCAAGCTTCAATATATATGAGATGCTATATGTGAAACCAAATCTGTCCGTCAATAGAGCGCTGAAAAATGGTGCATAGGTAGTGAGACGTGTGCTTAGCCAAAACCTTTTCGCAAAGGCGTGACAACCAAGCAACATGTCTACTAACTTGTCTTTGCAAAGGCAAAGCCACATTCACGAGCTATCCAATCAAGCACAAGTAATCTTTAAAAGCCTAAGTGCATATGATCTATCAAAATTATGCTACTTAATCGCAAGGTGCACTCGACCCTTCCAAGCAAGCTGTCCTCAACATACTCAAATGCTCATAGTCATACAAGGGTTGTTTTCACAGCAAAAACATGCTCATAGCCTATCAAAAAAAGGTACAAGCTCATTCTCAAGGTACAAAATACAAACTATTCACATCCTTGAGTTACAAATCATTTTTTCATTCCAAAATACAAAATTTACATCCAAATGTCATATATGTTTGCTTTGTACAAAATGCAAATTGTTCATACTAACTATGACAGTACAAACTCAAAACCAATATAATTAGACAAGAGCTGCTCTATACATAAGTGGGCTGTCCACAAGGATGAAATACAAGAGAAAATGTTTCTATGGCAGCAGCCCATATTACACACTTCAACTAGTTCGAAATTTCAAAGCTTGGAGCTTAATACAAGACACTTGGAAAAAAAAAGAAAAGAAAAAAAAAAAAAAAAGAAGGGGAAAGCAAGAAAGTAGGTGAAGGAAAAAGTTGAAGCAAAGTCATGGTCACCATCCAACGTCGCTATCTTTGGGACCTTAGCTTGAAGCCGCTCTCTTTTTTACTTTGAAGCCGCAAGTGAGAGACAGACCAAAATGGTTCAAAGTTACTAACGGCTGCCATGGTACTATCTATTGTAGCTCTACGTTGCTGTCTGCAGCGGCTTCCACCTCAGAAAATGATACATTGGCAATGTGATTGGCCTTGGGAATGAAAGTGCCAACAACGACATCATGATTGTCTATGCCAAAGCCATCTTACAAGAAGTTATGCTATAACACGCTCAACAATCCCTATTGGCATGAAAAGGGGTTGACAACGAATTTTGACTTGCCACAACAAATTTTAACTTGCCAGAGAAATCGCGGCTTTATTCTCAAACAGACGGAGCTGCTGTCTGTGCAAAGTGTCGAGGCTGTCAACAATTACATGGAAAGAATAGTGGCTGCAACATGGAATCATCAACTTCGGCTCCGCCAATTCATGCTCATAATCAAGCTATGCAACACATGGCTTACTCTCAATGGCATTGCTGGGGGCTAAAGGCTTACTCAACCGCTATGCGCCCCTGCACTAGAAATTCAAGTTTCATTCCTACACTTTCATTTCAAGCTTGCTGAATCGATAAGCGACTACCACTTGGTGACTATCACTCTTACTTGCGTTCATCGCAAGAATACAATACAGGGGGCTACCAACCAATGTAGTAGCTATGACACACCCCTATACTACATCGCCGAGTGATATCTTCGCTCCATTCTATCTCAAATAAGCTATCCCAAGACAGCCAGAAGTACCGCTCATGGCTACGACTTCATCAAAATTAGTTTTGGCAAACACGATCTCACCAAATTGGCCAACAATAAAGCTACTAAAAAATTGAATCATTTTCAATATGTCGTTTCATCATCATCTCCCAATTCGCTCATTCAAATTTACAACAAACAATGGGGACAATTTACTTCCAACACGAAGTCAAGCATAGCCGCATTGCAAACTAATTTCCATGACTATCGAAATCAATGGGAATCGGCTTCGACATAAGCTTCGGCTTCAATGAGAACAATGACTCAACCTCATGAATCGACACAATAAGACTATCATTTTTCCAAGGAAAAGCCACCCTACAAATTGAATTGAACAGCACGTTCAACATATCAACAAGCACAACCAAGGCATAGCGAACAAAAAAAAAAAAATCAGCTTGCCAAGGTGGGCATCATGCATTCACATTTATTAAGTTTGCTCAAAGAATGAATTCAACACCTTGTCGCAAAAACGTCCCCGACATTTTTGTCGCGATGTTTGGCATCATCCTCCAACAACAAAACTTTGTTCCCCACTGACGAGGGTACCTTTCTCTTCGCTGTCGACATTGCTTAGCCAAGATTGGTGCAAACGAATCCCACAGCCATGGGTGTCGAGCTGCCGCAAAATGCCTTCAATGCTACCTACAAAACAACCTCGCTCCTTGCCGATGGGTTCTCTCTCTTCTTCAGTGGCAACACTTTGTCATGTCTAGATCCTGCAACGAGCATCTTTATACTTCTCTGATTATTGTGGTGGAATGTCGTCGCTCTGATCTCCTTCATTTTGCAACCACCATCTCACCGTCCTCCTTGGGTTTTGGCCACATAGGTGCAAGATTGAAGATGGCTACAACAAGGCTTCGGAAGATTTGAAGAGCTTGAGGGATTTTATAAAAAATAAAATATTTACAAGAACATGACTTCAAGAGTTGGGCAAAAAAGGAGTTTTGAAGCTCTTGGAGAAGTGATTTATGCTAATAAGCCAAAGAAAGAGGCAAAGTCATAGTGATTACATCACAAATGGAAAAGGCGTGGGATGCATCTGAAGGTGACAGCAACGAAAAAAAAAAAAAGAAGAGAAATGAAAAGCAAATTGATTTAATAGATTCCTAAGCATATGACGTGAAATGGAAAAGCCAAAAGGGTGGAGTCATCTGGAGAAGACCAAGGAAATGAAAAGTGGGCATTTTAAAGACAAGACAAAAAGCCAAGCTTTAGATTGCAAAGCTTAAGTGACGTGGTGGGCTTAAAGCCACATGCCATCCAATTGAAAGAGATGCTAAAATCACCATGATGGTCATGAAAGTCATCAAGGAAAAAATTCTAAAGTTACATGTGAGCATGAAAGTCAAATCTTATGCCTTTTCTTGGGGTGTTTTGATTCATATTACACATAAGGTGCTGCATGTATCAACCAATTGATGTTCTTTAGCGGAACCAATAACCATCAAGTGCCCATGTTTGAGATCACAAAACTTTTACAAGCGAGCTCCTTTGAATTGAGAGTTTTCTACAAGTGGTCTCTGCAAGCCACAATATATCTACAAATGGGCTTCATCGATCCGTACCTTTTCAACAAAAAATGAAGCATTTGGATGGACTAATCCCCAAGCTCGCAAAATTTTCAAGCAATGGGAAACATCAACTACTCACACGTATGCCGCAAGCGCCACACGTGCTTGGGGGGCTAATGTTGATACCCATTTTCGCGACACATTTCGTACAAGCCCGATTTAACTAAGCCCGGCTTCTTTGTGGGCTCAATTTATGTATTATATTTTATTTATGCTTTTAAGCATGGCCCAAGCCCATGCGACATATCGGGGAAATTGAGGAAGTGTGGTTTGGAGGGTATGGGTTGGTTCCTTTCGGACCTTTTGCATGAGCCCAGCCTATGCGTGCTACCAAGTGGGCAAGGGACACTGGTAGCACCTCAGGCTCATGGAGGAGGTCTTGTATCCAAAATTTCCACCCCAAAACAGCTTTTATGCTCTGGGTGACTATGGCCCAACTTTTCTGCTCTACCTATTTTTTGCCTAAAACACATAAAGGACCCTAAGTAGCTGGCCTTGTCTGCTGCAACAACCAAATGCAGACTCCAAGGGTTTGCCATGTCTAGGAAACATCATCCCATGAATTTAGGTCACTCCATTTCCCAAATTATGTAAAAAGCAAGCCAACTCTCTTACCCAATTAAAGCAAATCTGACCATAACCTCTTTGATTAAGACCTTGGGGTTTAAAGCCTCTTCTATTGACCAAAAACCAGTCACTTAGAGCACCCCAAGTTCAATACAAAAGGCCCCAATCAGATTCAAAATGGGAGAGCCACGTTCTATTCATTGACTTGAAACTTCAGAGCAAAAACCCACTTAGCTAGTCAACAATCTCACAATTCCGAGGCTTGGGGGTGGAAATATGGGTACAAGGGAACCTTCCCTCTCTTCCTCACGACCTCCCTCAATTTCCTCTTCTGTGTGACTGCGGGTCAAAGTTTCAGACCTGTTGAAACACGTTTTCCCCATAGAGCTGAAACTTGAGAGCTAAAACCCACTGAACCGGGAAACATTCTCACAATTCCGAAGCTTGGGGGTGGAAATATGGGTACAGGGGAACCTTCCCTCTCTTCCTCACGACCTCCCTCAATTTCCTCTTCTGTGTGACTGTGGGTCGAAGTTTCAGACCTGTTATGTTTTTATGCTTTTTCTGAACTTTTGTCTTTAGCATTTTGATTTTCTCTTGTCAAAGCACCATTAGCCTTTGTTTTTTATACATTGTGAATTTTGGGCTTGATTCTCCATAAACAAACACTTCTAAAGAACCCAAGGGGAGATTTGGGCCGTTTTCGCATTTTTGGCCCTTGTCGCAAAAACGTCCCCGACAACAGTTAAGGGGAGATATTACTTAATTTTATTGTTTAGGGAGAGATTTGTGAATTATCCCATAAATAAAGGTGAAACTACTTTTTTTTCCAAAGAAAATTGATTTACTTTTAATCAAAATGACTAGGTTTATGTTACGTTCTTCTTCTTTCTTCTTAAATTATTTTTTCTTAAATGATGTGATTTCATATTACATGGTTAATTTTGATATTAAAAAAACAAAATGACCAAATTTTTAAAAATATATATATAAATCCCCTCAAACTATGTCATTTTAATTTATTTTCTTATTATTATTGTTTATACCGGTTAGTAATATATATATATATATTTATTTATTTATTTATTTCTTAATTTTAGAATCAAATGTGGGACCACATCATAAATATTCATCTAAGTGAGTTTTAAGTACAAAAATTAAAGAGTCTAAAATAAATAAATCGTAAAAAAAAAAAAGTGCATCAAATAATTTTTTTTAAAAATGACAATTTACATTTTATTCCTAATAATATCCTTACAAAATTTTTTAGTGAGTTAGTAAAATATAAAAATGACTAACAATAGTATTTTAATTATATATGTGGGGCACAAGAATTCAAGTAAGGTACTTGTGCCACGTGTCATATCCATGTCCGAGGAGTTCATGATCGTGCTGAGAAGACCACACGTTTGGACAGTAAGGCCACATCAGTGGCACAGTGCTAGAAGAGGTCCTGCTGTTGAGAAAAAGCTTCCGAGAGGGGGTTAGCCCTGACATGACTGGAGGGATGGAGGTTGCCCCCACGTTCAATGCATCCCACTAAATCTTCTGGCTGCATTTATGTGGAAAAGACCCCTGAACAGTACTGTCTTGGCTGCCGCAACTTACAAGGGGCTTGGGAAGGTGTCTGATGGGACAAGCACTCAAGGGTGGACTGGACGATTAACAAATGGAGGACCAAGATTGCCTGAAGGGAGATATATAACGTGAAAGACCTTCCAAGGAAAGGGGGGAATCTGTAGAGAAAACATCGTAGCATTAAGAACGACAACTATAATCAAATCTAAGAGAAATATATTTAAGAACGACTCTCCTCGAATATTGCCGAGAAAAAATTTCTATGCACCGCATTTGTCTATTCATTGTTTCCCTTCGCTTTCTTACCAGTTCTAGCCCATTGAGGGCATTGTCCACTTCATTGAAGCCTAGCTTTTGAGCCCACTCTCTACAAATTCATTGTATTGGGCTCTTTGGGCCTTAATCCATTCATCTTTTAGACTTAAGAACCAAAGCCCACCCCTACAATTGGCGCCATCTGTGGGAAATTGCTTGAGCTTTGGCGAGGTCAGCGTTCGGCTATGGCGGAGCCAGGTCCCAACCAGGAAGAATCTGTTAGTTCCCAACGCCAAGATCATTTCCTCAACCTTGAGTGTAGGAGAGATCATAAAGTCAGTATACACACTACTCAAACTAGTAAAAGTCAGTCTAGAGGGGGGAGTCATATCTCTCGCAAAGAGAACACTAAGAGCCTGCAGAGGGAGATAGACCATTTACAAAGAAAACTATGCCGCAAGCAACGCAGAGGAACTCCTTCGAGTCCTGACCATTCTTATAGTGATGATAGCTACTAGTCCAAGTCAAGGACTCCTCCCAGTGAGTCTTTTTTGTATGACAAGAAGTGCCACAATAGACGGAGAGGGAAGACCCCGATTCACAAAGGCTTGGGCAACGATGCCATAAGCAGGACTCTAAGTCAGATCTCCAAGTCGCCTTTTACCCGTAGGATAGAAGCAAGAAGACTTCCTCGGAGGTTCACCCAACCAACGTTCACTATGTACAATAAACAGACGGACCCCGTGGAGCATGTTAGCCACTTCAACTAGAGAATGGCTGTCCACTCAAAGAATGAGACCCTAATGTATAAGGTGTTCCCGTCTAGTTTGGAGCCTGTGGCGATGAGATGGTTTGACAGTCGGCTCTATCAACTCTTTCAAAGAGCTTACTAAAGCCTTTGGCTCTTGTTTTGTTACTTGTAGTAGAGTTCCTCGGCCTTTGGACTTCCTATTGCCTATGACCATGCATGAGGGGGAAACCCTAAAAATGTATTCTGATAGGTACTGGGAAATGTTCAACGAAATAGACGGGGACTTTGACGACACGGCGATAAGGACTTTCAAGGTCGGTTTGCCCACCGAGCATGATCTAAGGAAGTCTCTGACCAAGAAACTAGTTAGGAGTGTGCTTCAGCTCATGGACTGCATTGATGAGTATAAATGGGTCGAGGAGGACCAACAGCAAGGGAAGGGAAAGGCTAAGATGGTCCCTTAGGACAAAAGGGATTTCAGGTTGGATAGATACAATAAAAACTGACCTTGGAGAGATTTTACGGGGCATTTAAGATTTGCTACTCCTCAGGTAGTTAGTACCGTGTTCTGAGAGCCGGTACGCCAAATCAAGGAGAAGATCAAGAATGAGCCATACTTTTAATGGCCAAATAGGATGGGGGGAGAGCCCATGAAGCACAACCAAAGCCTTCACTGCCAGTACCACCAGGAATGAGAGCACACTACCAAAGATTGTAGGACTTTGTGGAGCCATATGGAGCAATTAGTTAAGTCAGGAAAGCTGAGGCAATTCCTGTATCAACTCCACGGGCAGAATGGGTAGACAGGGACAGGGGCTCAGAGGGATGCTCCTACAAGGCCACCTCTAAGTACAATCAGTGTCATCCTCGCAGCTCCAAGCAGGATTGGTTCTTGGCTGTCCAAGGTGATGGTCGTGGCTCAGCCATTTGTAGAGGACTCATCTCCCAATCCAAAGAGAAGTAGAATGGAGACCAGTCAGACTTTGAGCTTCTCAAATGAGAATAAGGCTCGAACTTTGTAGCCACATGATGACGTCCTGATGGTCACCCTCAAGATAGGTAGGTACGATGCGAAGAGATTGTTGGTAAATCAAGGCAGTGGCGCATAGATCATGTACCCTGACCTCTTTAAGGGGCTAAGGCTAAGGTCCGAGGACCTAACCTACTATGATTCCCCTCTAATAGGGTTCAATGGGAAGATTGTCTTTCCGAAATGCCAAATCTGACTGCTCGTTCAGACAGGGACAGAGGTTGTGGAGGTAAACTTTATTGTGATAGATGCCTACTCCCCATACACTACTATTATGGGAAGGCCTTGGCTTCACGCCATGGGAGCCGTACCTTCTACCTTGCACCGAAAGGTGAAATACCAGTCTAGGGATCGAATTAGGGAGTTAGTAGGGAGCCAATTTATGGCCAGGAAATGCATGGTAGCTGCAATCAGATATCAGACCGAGGGCGAGTCCTCGACCTCCACGGGGTAGGATTTATAGCAATCAATGGTGTCAGTGCTGTCCACGAAAGTAGAAGGAGAAGGGGCTAAGTTCGAGCAGCTGGAAAGAATTGTCATTGGCGACAATGAGGAAAAGTTCTTCCAGGTCGGGATTCAGCTGCCTCCTCAGAAGAAGGAAGAGCTAATAGATTTTCTTAGAAAAAATATCGATGTATTTGTGTGGAGCGCCTATGAGGCCCCTGGGGTGGAAACCGACTTCATTTGTCACCATTTAAACGTTAATCCATCTGTCATCCCCAGAAGGCAACCACCTCGGCACTCCTCTAAGGAACACTTTGATGCTGTCAAGGATGAAGTACTCAGACTTAAGCCGGTGGGTGCCATAAAGGAGGTGTTCTACCCCGAGTAGTTGGCTAACACGGTGGTAGTAAAAAAGAAAACTGGGAAATGACAGGTATGTGTGGACTTCACGGATTTAAATAAAACTTGTCCAAAGGATCCTTTTCCCTTACCTCGGATAGATCGGCTGGTGGATGCAACCGCAGGCCACCCTCAGATGAGCTTCTTGGATGCTTTCTAGGGATATCACCAGATACCATTGGCTCTGGGTGATCAGGAGAAGACTTTTTTCATTACGCCCACGGGGAACTATCATTACAAAGTGATGCCTTTTGGGCTGAAGAATGCAGGGTCTACTTATCAAAAAATGATGACCAGGATGTTCGTACCACAACTGGGTAAAAATATTGAGGTCTACATAGATGATATGGTGGTAAAGAGTAAGGTGGAGTCCAAGTACATAAATGATCTCGAAGACATCTTCGAGACACTAAGGAGATACAAACTACACCTCAATGCCGCTAAGTGTTCATTTGAGGTAGGCTTTGGCAAGTTTCTGGGTTATATATTTACCCACCACGGAATTAAAGTCGACCTAGATCAGATTAGAGCGATCAATGACCTGTAGACTCCTCAGAATCCCAAAGAAGTCTAGAAGTTGACGGGAATGACTGTCGTTTTGAATCTTTAATTTCTTGGTCAGCAGACAGGTGTAGGCCTTTCTTCCAGTTGTTGCATAAGTGGAAGGGATTCGAATGGACGGAGGAGTGTTCCTTGGCCTTTCAACAGTTGAAGGAATACCTTTCTCAGTCACCCATTATATCCAAACCTGAGAAGGATGAGGTTTTGTTCGCTTACATTGCTGTAGCCCTATACGCGATGAGTCTGGTACTAGTGCGAGATAATAATGGGGTGCAGAAACTAGTATTTTATGTAAACAAATCATTACATGAGGCAGATGTTTGTTACTTACCCCTGGAGAGGGCCATCCTGGTAGTAATGCATGCTACGCGAAAGCTCCCACATTACTTCCAGGCTTACACTGTGGTGGTTTTAACCCAACTCCTTTTTCGATCATTGCTCCGAAAAGCTAATTACACAGGGGGGTGGCAAAATGGACAATGATCCTAAAAGCCTTTGATATTAAATACATGCCTCGTACCTCCATAAAAGGTCAGGTCCTCACCGATTTAATGGCTGAGTTAGATGAGCCTTCGTTTAAAGAAAACGATGAAAGGCTGAGTATGGATGGAAAATTAGTTGGGATGATCTCCTTACAGGAACCTCTACCTTGGAAGGTGTATGTTGATGGCGCGGCAAACTAGATGGGATTAAGAGTGGGGCTAGTTGTGGTATCTCCTGAAGGGATCATCATTGAGAAATCCTTAAGACTGTGCTTCTCGGCCATGAACAATGAGGCCCAGTACGAGGATTTGCTGGAAGGGATGGCTATGGTTCAAAAAATGGGAGGGAAGGCAGTGGAGATGTTCTCGAATTCGAGGTTGGTTGTGAGCCAAGTAAAGGGAGAACTGGAAGCCAGGGATGTGAGATGCAAGAGTACCTGCACTAGGCTAGGCATTTGCAATCATTATTTGACTCTTTTTCCTTGTACCAAATCCTTAGAAGCAGAAGTACGCACGCTGATTCCCTTGCCACTCTTGCAACCTCCTCGATGCAGAGTCTACCTCGGGTCATTTTTGTTAAGGATCTGTGCAACCCTACTAAAGTGGAGAGGGATAAGGTTCAGATTCATCAGCTCAGGGTAGGACCTAGTTGGGTGGATCCTATTGTCCTATTCCTTAAGGATGACATCTTGCCTGAAGAGTAGGGTGAGGTTGACAAAGTGTGAAGAAAGGCTCCTCGATTTTGGCTGTCCAAAGACCGAAAGCTATACAAACTCTCCTTTTCAGGACCATATTTGCTGTGCATTCATTCTGAAGCAGTGGAGCCACTCCTAGAAGAATTGCACAAAGGGATTTGTGGAAGCCATACAGGAGGCAGGTCCTTGTCTCACCAAGCCCTTACTTAAGGGTATTGGTGGCCCAATATGCAAAGAGAAGTACAAGAGTACGTGAAGAAGTGTGACAAATGTTAGAAGTTTGCTCCTAACATTCATTAGCCAGGAGGCTTCTTTAATCCTCTATCTAACCCATGGCCTTTTACTCAGTGGGGCTTGGACATTATGGGGGCCCTTTCCCAAAATAGCGGGAAACAGGATATGGCTTTTGGTCGGCACTGATTACTTTACCAAATGGGTTGAAACTGAGCCACTGGCAAACATTAGGGATATGGATACCAAGAGATTTGTGTGGAAGAATATTGTCACTTGGTTTGAGATCCTTCATACCTTCATCTCGAACAACGGGTTTCAGTTTGATAGCAAAGATTTTAGAAGATACTGCTGTGAGTTGGGTATCACGAATAGGTATTCCACTCCAGCTTACCCCCATGGGAATGGGCAGGCCAAGGCTATCAATAAGGTTATAATGAATGGACTTAAAAAGAGATTGGATGATACAAAGGGCAAATAAGTGGACGAGCTTCCACATGTCCTCTAGACATATTGGACCACCCCTCGTAGGTCAACAGGGGAGACCCCCTTTTCAATGACCTATGGAGCCGAGGCTATGATTCCTCTAGAGACTGGATTCCCAACATTGAAAACTAGCTTATTCACCCCAGACAACAATGACAACCTACTAGAAAAGAGCTTGGACCTAGTTGAGGAGCGGAGAGAAAATGTCAGGGTTCAATTAACATATTACCAGCAGAAACTAAAACAAGGATATGATTCAACTGTAAAGTTAAGACCATTGACCCCTAGGGACTTAGTATTGAGAAAAGTTGTGTGAACTGCAAAAAAACCTAGCATAAGGAAAGTTAGGCCCCAATTGGGAAGGGTCGTACCATATCGCCTTGGTAGCAGGTATAGGAGCATACTTCCTAGAAGATCTAGACAAAAAAGCTGTACCACGACCCTGAAATGTAAACAACCTGTGAAGGTACTATTATTAATGAGATGCAGCTCTGCCAAGTTTTCACTAACCTTATGTGTTGTATTAACTACTTGTGTGAGTATTAAACAGAACATTGGTCATGTCTGGCTCCTCGGACCACTCGCCTTGGGTAAATTAATACTTCACATTATTTTTCTAAGTGTTAAACAGAACCTTGGTTATGCCTAACTCCTCAGACCACATGCCTTGGGTAAATTAACGCTTTCCGTTATTTATCTAAATATTAAACGAAACCTTGGCCATGGTTAGCTCCTCAGGTCACATGTCTTGGATAAATTAATACTTCATATTATTTTCCTAAGTGTTAAACAGAACCTTGGTTATACCTGACTCCTCAGACCACATGCCTTAGGTAAATTAACACTCCCCATTATTTCTCTAGGTAGTAAACCGAACATTGGCCATGCCTGGCTCTTCGGACCCATGCCTTGGGTAAATTAATACCTCACATTATTTCCCTAAGTGTTAAACAAAACCTTGGTTATGCCTGGCTCCTCAAACCACATGCCTTAGGTAAATTAACACTCTCTGTTATTTCTCTAAGTATTAAACAGAACCTTAACCATGCCTAACTCCTCGGACCACATGCCTTTGGTAAATTAATACTTCACATTGTTTCCCTAAGTGTTAAATAGAACCTTAGTTATGCCTGGCTCCTCAAACCACATGTCTTAGGTAAATTAACACTCTCTGTTATTTCTCTAAGTATTAAACAGAACCTTGACCATGCTTGGCTCCTCGGACCACATGCATTGGGTAAATTAATACTTCACATTATTTCCCTAAGTGTTAAACATAACATTGGTTATGCCTGGCTTCTCAGACCACATGCTTTGGGTAAATTAACACTATTCGTTATTTCTCTAAGTATTAAACAGAACCTTGACTATGCCTAACTTCTCGAACTACATGCCTTGAGTAAATTAATACTTCACATTGTTTCCCTAAGTGTTAAACAGAACATTGGTTATGCTTGGCTCCTTAGACCACATGCCTTGGGTAAATTAACACTCTCCGTTATTTCTCTAAGTATTAAACAAAACCTTGGCCATGCCTGGCTTCTCGGACCACATGTCTTGGGTAAATTAATACAGGGACGGAACTACGATTTGAAGTCGAAGGGCCAAATATAATTTTTCATTGACTTATTTTATAAAATCTTAAATATATACCTATTATATAATACTTAAAAAAATTTGGGGGGGGGGGGGGGGCACAGCTTCCCTCTGCTTTTACATGGTTCCGTCCCTATTAATAATTCACATTGTTTCTCTAAGTGTTAAATAGAATATTGATTATGCTTGACTCTTCGAACCACATGCCTTGGGTAAATTAACACTCCCAATTATTTCTCTAAGTATTACACAGAATCTTGGTCATGCCTGACTTCTCGGACCACATGTCTTGATTAAATTAATACTTCACATTGTTTCTCTAAGTGTTAAACAGAACCTTGGTTATGCCTGGCTCCTCAAATCATATGCCTTGGGTAAATTAATACCCCTCATTATTTCTCTAAGTATTAAACAAAATTTTGGCCATACTTGGCTCCTCAGACCACATGACTTGGGTAAATTAATATTTCACATTGTTTCTCTAAGTGTTAAACAAAACTTTGGTTATGCCTGGCTCCTCAAACCACATGTCTTGGGTAAATTAACACTCCCCATTATTTCTCTAAGTATTAAATAGAACATTGGCCACGCTTGGCTCCTCGGACCACATGTCTTGGGTAAATTTATACTTCACATTATTTCTCTAAGTGTTTTCTCTTTAAAGACTTAGACCTCCTTGTTGATTACATAGTTGGCAATACCAGCACATAGTCATTTTTCTCACTGCTTATGCGCATTTAGTTTATTTGAATTAGTAACAATTCCTTACTGTTAGCTTTTGTTTAATTGTAGGTATTCACCCTTAAAGGCATTAACAATCTCAAGTATCATCAAAGGGCAAAAAGATAACTACACCAATCATAGATA
Source organism: Quercus glauca (assembly GCA_023736055.1). Classification (NCBI taxonomy): domain Eukaryota; kingdom Viridiplantae; phylum Streptophyta; class Magnoliopsida; order Fagales; family Fagaceae; genus Quercus; species Quercus glauca. The sequence continues at coordinate 17,876,836 of CM043316.1, read as the reverse complement.
AATATTGCAAGGAAAATAAAGATTCGTAAAGAAAAAATTGGTATCTTTTCATTGAACAACAAAAGGGTCCATTACAAACAATGGCAATCTGCCACCAAAAAAAAAAAAAAAGATCCTAAAACTATGCCTTGGCTCGGGAAGGATCATCTTTAGGGTCAGCATCCTTGGCCTTGGAAGTAGCATCCTTGGCCTTAGAAACGGCGTCCTTGGTCTTGGGAGTAGCTTCTGTACCCTTGGCCTCTGGCGGGAGCTTGACCTCCTTTTCCTTGCCCTTATCTTTAGCTACCTCAGTCTCCTGGCCTTGGTGACCAGCCTTGCTAGGTTTTTTGGGAACCTCAGCAGGAGGAAGAGGAGCTAGGGCAGTAAAAGGTTACTTGGAGGAGGTTGGGGCAGAGGCAGTAGGAGGAGGGCGTGCAGCTGGAACCTACGGATATCTGTGGGGTAGAAGATGTTCTAAGCCTTCCTCCACTCTGAGGTGGCAGAGACTCCTACTAGGTTCAAGGCTTCCATCCATACCACCCGACAGTAATCCCTGTAGACCTCGGCCAGCTCATCTGCAAGGCGGACCTCGTTCTCTTAGACCCCAAGGTCGTAGGATGCTTGCTTCGAAGCCTCCATTGCTTCCTCGATTGTTCGAGCAGCTTCCTTGGCTTTCTGCAACTCTGCCTTTAGCTCTAGGACCTGCTGTTTCCCAGTGGCCAGCTCTATCTTAATATGATATAGCTTTTTGCGTTGATCCTCAGCCTGGTCCGGGGCATTTTGCAGACCGGCCTCAACATTCTTCCACGCCCTCTCCTCCGCCGTCAACTTCGCTGTGAGCTCATTGTTCTTTTGCTTAGCAGCGCCTAGGGCCTTGTCGGTCTCTGCGCGAAGATTGGCCTTAAACCTATCCTCGTTTCTGGCATCCTTGATCCACTTATCGGCCACAAAAACCTCCTGGATAGCCTACACATAAACAACAGAGAAGTGTGTTATATATAAAATAAAAAATAATAATAAAAAGAAGAAGAAGAAAGGAGAACACCTTTAGTGAGGCATACCAAGGAACTTACCAGAGCTAGATCCCTCTTCAGGGACAGGAAGAGTTCTGGCTGCCTCATGTGTTTCAAGGAAGCCATGTCTTTCGGTAGAAGGAGGGGCTGCTCTAGGGCCTCGGCTAGATAGTGGGAGTGCCTTTTCTAGAACTCCTTGATGGAGGAGTTCCATGGAATGGCCACCCCATCCATCTCCAACCGAGGGGCCCAAGTATGGTTTTGGTGGCGTACCTCGGCCCTGTGCTGGTCCTCCTTGCTCTCTATTGATGAGGCCCGCTCTTGGCCCTTGGCCGTTTTTTGCTACTTTGCCTTTTTTTGGCAGACCACCTCCCCATTCTCGACTACTTCCTTCTTCTTCCTTTTCTTCTTCAGGTTAGGTAGGGGAAGCAAGTTAAGTATGGGGGGAGGAGGGGGGGGTGGAGGTCAAGAAGGGGTTGGGATCCTGAAGCGTCCTTCTGCCCCGACCCCTTAGCCCTATTAGCAAGGAGCTCCTTCAAGCCTTTTTTCCTGTTCAATGCCATTTCCTTTTCGTCCTCTGAGCTGCTGTCTATTCGTGCGATGACAAGACCAGGGGTGTGAACACTTGAAAATCTGTCGGGCTTGTCTTCTGAGTCTGAGACTTGAACCACTAGTTCTCCTGGCTTCTCTCCCTCTTTCTTGAGGCGAAATTGGTCTATCTCGATCTTAAGTGACAGGCATGAGGAGGCTGTCTCTTCCCTTAGAGTCGCTACCTCACGGGGGGAACGATGGAATGGCAGCTCAATTGGAGGGAGATCTTCTTGGCCTAGAAAATCGGGCGCTGAGACGTCTATCTTGGCTAGCCAAGGATCGCCTGCTCGTATCGCATGACCCACGTCCTGGAACTTATTTGACAGGGGCTCGAAGTTGAGGATAAGGTGGATAGCTGGCAATTGCCTGTCTTCGCTCACGAATACTTCAGATCTCAGCCCTTGTTGAGACCTGCGACGTTGACAAGGTTGAGGTTAGTAGCTACGTATCTTTTATCTACAAAAATATCTGAGAAGCAAAACCACGGTCAGAATAATGCAGCCATCCATCAGAAATAAACGAAATGCTAAAGGAAAGGAGAAAGCAGTAAAATTATGGAGCTAATGCCCATGTAAAAAGAAAAGGAGGAACCTAAACCTAGGGTACCCCACCTAGCTCTCCCTCCCAGACTAGGTAGTGAAGACTGCCGTGCCAATCACCCAAGACTATCAGGAAGTCATCCTTCATGCCCTTGTTGGACTTGGAGATGCACAAGACGAGCCTGACAATAAAGGATCTAGACTTAAGGTAATAACCTGCGTCTGTGAGCAGGTAGCATTCGTACATCCACATGACGTCGTGCCAGTTGAGGTTTAACCCCATTTGCTCATTGAAAGCGTTTACGCTACCTAGGACCCTAAACATATTAGGTGCGCATTGGTAGGGACACAGCCTATGGGTAATTAAGTAATCTTTGGTTACCCTACCCATAGGAAGCGTCATTCCCCTTTCTATGAAGGTGATCATGGGAATGACAACCTCCCCTTCGTTCTTATGGGTAAGCACCTGATCTGGAGCACAGTACTGCAAGGAAACTCCCTAGGGAATGTGATATTTGGCCTTAAATTCCTCCATACCGGCGAGAGAATCTACGAGGTGAGCAAATCTACCTATCTAAGCAGACTAAGGTGAAGTGAAAATTTTTTTCAAGGAAAGGAAATAAAAAACAGAAAGCCTTGGAGAAAACAACCTAAAGGAGAAAGAACTTACGAGAATAAGCATGAGGGTTACTTCCTGAACTTCTTAAAGGTTTAAAAACTTTTTTTCGAAAAATCTGGAAGACTTAGAAATTTGGAAAGCCTTGGAGGTTTGAGAGTTTGGGACATCTGGAGAGCTCAAAGATTTGTAAAGTGGGGAAAATGAATTCCCCCAGGCGCCTTATATGGGGGCAGAACTGGGTGGGAGTTATCCTACCCAAAATTTGAGAAGAAACGTAAGCCATATGATCTTCATCTCACCGTAGGATGTGGGAAACAAACCGCCGCCTGGATCATTTAATGAGACATTGCGGATTCTGAAGTGCCAGAACGGTTACAGGACACGTGAAGTGGCGCTTTCATGTGTGGAAGACAAAGAAATGTGCGGAATTATAGTGCCAAAGTCAAAACCCCATGTTTTTTTCATCGGATAAGAAAGAAAAACCGGAATTTTGAGGGGCTATTGCAGGGCATAAGAATTCAGGTAAGGTACTTGTGCCACATGTCGTATCCATGTTTGAGGAGCCCATAATCGTATCGAGATGGCCACACGCTCGGACAGTAAGGCCACATCAGTGGCACAGTGCCAGAGTAGGTCCTGCTGTTGAGAAAAAGTTTCGGAGAGGGGGTTAGCCTTGACATGACAAGAGGGATGGAGGCTGCCCCTACATTCAATGCATCACACCAAACCTCCTGGCTACATTTATGTGGAGAAGACCCTTGAACAATGCTGCATTGGCCGCCGCAACTCACAAGGAATTTGGGAAGGTGCCTGATGGGACAAGCACTCAAGTGGTGGACTGGATGATCAACAAATGGAGGACCAAGATCGCCTAAAGGGTATATAATGTGAAAAACCCTCCAAGGAAAGGGGAGGGAATCTGTAGAGAAAACACTGTAGCATTAAGAACAACAACTGTAATCAAATCTAAGAGAAATATATTCAATAACGACTCTCCTCGGACATCGCCGAGGAAGAATTTCTGTGCATCGCATTTGTCTATTCATTGTTTCCCCTCGCTCTCTTACCAATTCTAGCTCATTGAGGGCGTTGTCCACTTCATTGAAGCCTAATTTTTGAGCTCACTCTCTACAAATTCATTGTATTGACCTCTTTGTGCCTTAATCCATTCATCTTTTGGACTTAAGAACCAAAGCCCGCCCTACAATATATATACGAATTATATTATGCATCTTATTGTATATATTTAAGTGTATCCATGTATATGCATGAGGTTACAAGTTAGTTCACATAATGCACATGAATGACATAATATAATTTTTCCTCTTATTCATTTTTTTGTTTAACTATGAAATTTGATCATTATGGTAGTTAAGAATAAAAATTTATTATAATTTTTTTTTGTATATAGAAATATATATTATAGTATTAGGTATTTATTATGATTGTATTTGTATATGGAATATACATTCTTTCTTTTTAAGAAAAGAAATATACATTCTACTATTATAAATATAGAATAGAATTTAAATTCAAATAAAAAATATATAGTAGAATATTATAAACTTATGTACCACAATATTACAAGGTCAATTAAAAAAAAAGAATTCAATTATATATATATATATATATATTATAGATTATAGATAATAATATTATGTATTTATATAATATTAACGGTCACTTTGATCGTGGTTGGATTTTCACTAACACTTCTAACATTGAGTTGATACTTAGGATTTTTTAAAAAGCACCTACAGCTAAACTGAAAATGATATGAATTTAAGATTAAAACAAAACAAGAGAGGACTAAATTAGAATTTAGAAGTCATAGACCCTCCACAAGATGTATAAGTTGCGGTTTAGAACTTTTTTTTTCTTCAAAATATAACTTGTTAAAACTTTACTTCTTTTTAAGGTTTTTTTTTATAATTATTTATTTTGGTTCAAATCACCTCATTATGCCCACTTCTTCGAAAGAGTTTAATATGACAACTTTCACCTTCTTCAATGACAAACATGCAAGCAAACATATATATTGAACTTCTTCTATTGTTTCATAAAGGAGCTAGAAGTGCCTCCACCAAAGCTTCTTAAATTGCTATATCTATTGAGCTTCTGCCATAGCTATTACATTCCAAAAAGAGGAAAAAATTGGCCTTTACCCTTTTCGGGCAAAATAAGCAACATTTTGCCCACTTTTCCAAACTAATTAGGGAAATGCCCATCTTTTGAAACTCGATTTTCTCAAAATCGAGTTAAGCTCTATAGTGGCGTTTTTAAGGAGCCTATAATGACGTTTTAAGGACCTATAGTGGCGTTTTTTTAACTCGAGCTCTATGAACTCGAGTTATAGGTAAAAAAAATAAAAAAAATTTGCCTATAACTCGAGTTCATGGAGCTCGAGTTAAAAAACGACACTATAGATCCTTAAAACGTCACTATAGGCTTCTTAAAACGCCACTATAGGGCTCCAGAAATTTTTTTTTTTTTTTTTAACTTGATTTTCAGAAAATCGAGTTTCAAAAAAGGGGCATTTCCCTAATCAGTTTGGGAAATTGGGCAAAATGCTGCTTATTTTGCCCGAAAAGGGCAAAGACCAATTTTGTCCTCCAAAAAGTTCTTGTTTCCATCCTTATTTATAGCTTCGAAAGCATACCCACTTCTTCTAGTCTTCTTGATGATCAATTTCCACTCCTTGTCATCAATTTTTATTTTTTACTAATAGCATGCCTGTGTGATACGCAAATTAACTAAAATTCATATGTAAAATATATTTTTTAAAAAGGTCATAAATATTGGGGAAACAAATAATAAAAATAATTTACAAAATAAAAAATAAAAAAATTACCATAAGTTATATGATAGAAGGCAATCATGTAATTTTTTTTTTTATTAAAACTAAAATTATGGAAGATGAATAGAGTAATTTAAAATAAATAAAGAAACTTAGTTTCTTTCAAAGATTGAAATAGTAATTTTAAACTTATTAGAAGTATGGTAATAAAATTTCATTTAGAGTAGAATTAACTTGCCAAGAGCCTTGTAGTTGTAGGGTTTAGGGGGAAAAAGTTTGAGATGCAGGATTAGTAGCATACACTGAATATTGTAATTATCTCAAAAAATAAAATAAAAAAGTAAAATTAACTTAATAATTTCAAAGTATTTATAGTTTGATGAGAATCCTTTATTATACGTGTGACATAAGAAGAAGAGAACATTCACTTATCACAACCATGATTTCTAAGACAGAGTCTTTGGTTTTTATTAATGATAAGTTACTGAAATGAACATCTATTCTGTGCTAGTAAGTTTGAATTGAAAAGAAAAAGACAAGGAATGGATTTGTTCAGTTATGCCCAGAGGTTGGTATGTTCTACAGTACTACAGCCAAATATGTTTTCGTATACTTCAATTTTAGATGGTGATTGCCCCTAATATATAAATAAACGTTTGGTTAGTCAACTATTTTGAATTGGCTAGGTCAAGCTGAAGACAGCAGAACTTCAATTTATTTTTAATTAAATGGTATGACGTAGAGTGTGCTGTCTATTTAGCACCTGACAAATATTCTTATATTCAAAGTAAAAAAAAATTAAAAGTAAATTTTTTTAAAAAGTCGTACATTTTTGTACATTAAAAAAAATCTTAGAGTTAAATGCTAAATAAAAATTTTTATAGTTAAACGCTAAATAAAAAAGGAACTATTTTTAAAAACATTTTATTAAAAAAATGATAAAATAATAAATGTTGTTGACAGTTTTTTATATTTCTTATAAAAGTTGTGTTAAAATTTACCAATAAAAAAAACTGGATATAACTAGACACATTGGTGTGACGCTAAAATCTATAGAAAAAAAATATAGATAGCCACCGTTCCGTCTTAAGTCTTAAGTTGCATTCTAATAGTGTGTTGGGAAATAGTTTTTAACATTATTTTTTTGTACACCTTTTTAAAAACTTTTTTTTCCAAATTTTCTCAAATTTTCAAATATTTTCAAGATATAAGCATACTTTAGTACACTTTTAGCAAAAATTTTTAGTAAAAAGTTAGATAAGCTGTTCCCAGTTAAATCAATTGGTAAAATTTTTTTCATTCTCGAATAAAAGATCCGAGGTTTTATCATCGATTACTCAAAAAATCATTAGACTTTATTTCTCTTTATAGCATGAAAAATGAAGAGTTCCCTTCTTTCTATATTTGATAAAATCTATATATTACTAAAAGCTGAAGCGTAGCATTCAATGTTGCTACGCTCACATTGAGCCACGTCAGCAGCCATATCATTTCCACCATATTTTTTGTAATTGTTCAACAATTTAAAATTAGTTTTTTAAATTTTAAAATACAAATAAATATAAAATAAATCCCACCCTTATCTCCACCATAAAACCCACTTCTTATTAATTTAATTCTCACCACTATCTCCACCATAAATCCCACTTCTTATTAATTTAATTCCACCATCATGTGTCTCTCCATTAACCCAGACTCTTCAAATGTAGCTATTATATGGAATTCCAACAGTCATCAAATAAATTCAGTGCAGCCAATAAAAGACATAAAAAGACATGGAATTTCAACAGTCTCTCCATTAATCCATACCTTTTCACTACAATAAAAGTTGTGTCTTTAATTTGAAATTCAAGTGTTCACTACGTTGTGTCTCTCCATTAACCCAGACTCTTCAAATGTAGCTATTATATGGAATTCCAACAGTCATCAAATAAATTCAGGTGCAGCCAATAAAAGACATAAAAAGACATGGAATTTCAACAGTTTCTCCATTAATCCATACATTTTCACTACAATAAATGTTATGTCTTTAATTTGAAATTCAGGTGTTCACTAAGTTATTATTGAGAGTATCAAGCAGGGGAAGAGAGAGACACAACGTTACATGGATAGTTATAAATTTTGCAAGTGTCAAAGTCCTTCCCCAAAAAATAAAAACAAACACTTCTTCTATCTGTCTATACTTTCTTCTCCGTCTCTCTCTCACCCTTTCTCTTTACTTCCCTCCATATAAATTTTGTCCTATCAGCAGAAACTCAAAGCAAGACTTCACTATTTTTGACCTGCAAAGTTCCAAAGCAAGTCCACAGGTTCACCGTAAGTCCTAATTTTTTTGTTTTGGTGCAATTTTCTTATGATTGTTTTTGTTTGGTGAGAAATTGAAGGAAAAGGGAAGGGAAAAAGGGTATTCTTAAAGAAAAGTAAAACTTAAATAAATCAAAAATTGCCTTTCAAAACCCCTTTGCTATCAGCCTTCAACATTCATTGGTATCTAAAACATTCATTGGCTTTAATAGACAAATCAAAACAGAATTTTGTTCAATAGATTCACCAATTTTCTCACTGTGTCTCTATATAATTACCCCCCCCCCCCCCTTCTCTCTCTCTCTCACATGTTTTTTTTAGGTAATGTTTGAAAGAACAATAAATGTCTTTTTGTGTGGTTGTCTTTAGAATAAATAGATTATGACTTTGGCAATTTACTTTCTGACTTAAGTGGTTTACAAATATTGGGGTCTTGAAACTTAATTTATCATAATTTACCACAAATCAAATTTTATTTTGAATATAAAAAAAATCAATTGATATTGTATACCTATTATCTATACCTTTAAAAGAAAAGTTTTTGAAAGGATCTTTTTTTTTTTTTTTGCCCTGTTTGAAGCTTCTCAATGGGTATCACTAGCCTTGAATACGTTGTGTTCTGTTAGTCTATCCTCTCTTTTCTCTACCCGTCTCCTTCCCCAAAACCACATCATAACCTCCATTTTATTTGGTATGTGGTTTTACTAATAGGCTTTGGCTTTGGGATTTTTGTTTCATATGCCAAGTTCTATAAAATGAGCAAAATGAATTTGAAGGTTTAGTCTTGGTTATCTTTGTGTTTGTTCTCTATTTGTTTGTTTAAATTTCTCCATGAATAAAATTTGGTCTAGGGATCCAATTTGTTAAAAAGATTTCTTCTTCAAAATGTTATTTTTCTACACTATTTTTCTACATGAAATCTGCACTGTTACACATCTAAAGTCTACTTTTTTTTACAACTAAAATCTGCACTACAGTATTTCACAAAATTTACACTGCACTATTTCATAGAAATCTGCACTGCACTGCACTATTTCATTAAATTTGCACTGTTTTGAATAACATTCTGCATTGTTTTTAAAAACTTTTGTCTTGGTTATCTTTATGTATTTTCTCTATGTGTTTGTTTAAATTTTTCAGTGAATACGAGAACATATTGAATATATATCAATACTGCTTTGGATGATCTTAATTTGAACTCCTTTTTATTCCTCTCTTTATTTGTTTCATTCATCGAGATTTATTTATTTATTTTTTCCTGTGCGTGTTTATAGTTAAGTTTTATATTTTAGTAAAAAAATTGTAGTTTGTTCCTATGATTTAATTTTTTTTAAAAAAATTGTATTAGTTGGATGATCTTAATTTTGATTCCTTTGATATTGTTTCTTTCATATTCATAATCATTAATTATTACACTACTAGGACTCTCCTCTATGTGTTCACAAATTTAGTAGCAACCCTCAATTGTATTTGGTACGATGGGAGGTATTACCTATGTAGTGATTCTACAAAATTTGAAAAATTGATGTTCAAAGCAATATACAACTCACACCAACATCTGTAATTAAGGAAAACAAAAGGAGTTATTCAATACTACTACAAAGCAACAAAGGAAAAAGATACAAAGAATACTTTAGAGTTGTCTTTTTAATTTATTTGAAATATTGCTTAAGTAGTTCTGTAAATGTGTGATTCATACATTTATTAGATAATTGAAGATGTTAAGGATTGGAATCTTAATTTTAATTTTAATTTAAGTTTGATTTTTTTTTTTTCATAATTTAATGTTTCATATCAAGGATAGGAAATTTTGAGATTGATATCCTAATGTACAATCGAAGAGGAAACTGCAAAGAACTGTTTACATCTTCAAATATAATAGCTTTCCCGTGCATCGCACGGGTTAGCGACTAGTTATAGTAATTTTTATAACAAAATTTGGCAATTTTAGTGGAAGGGTAGTAATATTAGTAGAGAATTGTTTGCAACCAAGGCTTTGTCTGCAACTGTACAGCGGTGGAAGTAACCACTCTCACACACCGACACTCACGCGCATTCATTTAAATGGTCCTCCTTTTTTCCTTTTTTCATTTTCTAGTCTTCAATGTTGATAGGTTTATCTTATATTCCCAACTAAGTCCATTATGAATGTATGATTTGTCTTGCCAGCTGTAATTAGCCAAATTATGTCCCAGACTTCCAGTTCTTGCAAAATAGATAAAAATGAGAGACGAGATCTGAAATTTTTTTTTTTTTTTTGTGTGTGTGTGTGGGTAATTTTTTTTTTTTTTGGATGAAAAAAAGGGTAATTTGCACTTTCAATCGAAGAGAAATATCATAATGTTAAAAAGGGTGAGAGCAACATCATTTATTGTAACTCAAGTTGTTACAACTACAACTTGGCAACTTTTAGATGATTAATGAATAGAGTTCTCAAACAACTTGCTACTACATTTTATCTAAGTTTGTCTTTGGGATGTTTTTGAAGTTCTTAACCACAAGCATTTATTTAATAATTGGTAAACATTTATCATATAAATGCATTGGCCTCCTTGGGAATGAGTTGTAGAATGAAAATGCAATAGGTTTGTGAAAGATTTGAGCTTTGAAATAGAGTAACTTGCTTAGTAATAGTAGTTTTCAAAGCCTAAATTGTTGAAGGGTGAGGAGTGAGCATAAACTTGCAAATATAACGTATTGTGCACTAGAAAAAGGTGTGAATTTACGAACTCTAATGTGCTTAATTAGTCACACTCAGGCATTAAGTATAAGTAGATTTTGGCTTTGTTGATTTTGTTTTTATTTTTGGATGGATTTGGCCTTTCTAATTGAATATTTGAATATGTTGATATTACGTGTTAGTTTCCAGTTTCAGCCATTGGTGCTTGGCCTCTTCCATCTCATACTATTCAATTTCAATGCACGATATCCGTGGTCATTTGGTGTTTGCTTCTACCTCTCCAATTTATTATTCAATTACTCACATCGCAGACTTAGTCTTACTTTGAGGAAATCAATGTTTAAATCCTCACTTTTTTTCCACCATGTAAGCAAATGAAATCATTGTAAATTAAGCCATATCTTGTGATTATTATGAAGGCGACAACAACATAGCTTTCGTTGTCACAACTAGTCTTTGCCTTTGACTTGGTTTATAGCTTTATACCACAAATTAAGGTGGATTGAAATAAGTTGGAGTGGGTACTGAGTCCTTTTAGTTTTACGATAATGGTAAACGACTAGGTCAGATTATAATTTCTTTTACCAATAGGCATATCCATAGTCTAATTATATATATTTTACTCCAGCAGGCAAAAGTTAGAATGGACACTCAGGATAATTTAATAATTTAATCCATAAGAATGTTTAATATAATCTATTTCAACTGTGAAATAGAATGACCTTGATATATATGTTGTTTTTCTAAGTTTGACAGAGCACTAATCTACAGATAAATTATATGTGAGAATAGCTACGAATCTAGAGAAGATTTCCTGTTCTCTGCAAAATTAGAAATCAAATCTTTAAAACAAAAAAAAAAGGTTAAAACTAACGAACAAAATGTGAGGGGCAGGGGCTCATTACCTTTCAGCAAAGTTAAGGTCTTAAGGTCATAACTTCTTCCGCAACTTTCTAAATTGGCAAGTTTTGATTGGATGAAAATTAATTTTACATGGATTCATCACTGACACCACTTTATTATGTACCAATTACAACATGCCACCTTAATAGTTGTGAAAACGTCATGAAAAATTTTGTGTCACTAGATGTATTATTAAGAAAATAAGACAGAAATTAGGTGAACTTCTTGGTAGTTTCTTTTGATATGCATAGCAGATAACACTGCCTCAACAGGTCAACATTTGCTAGTTTGAAGACGAAAAATGGTTGTCACATTAAGTTTACATCTGAGTATTAGAAATATTGATTAAATCATTTGATTCTTATTTCTTAGTTCTTACCTTAAAAATAAACAACTACATGAATGTCATACCTGCCCTTCTCTAGAAAAGTCCAAATTCTCTTCAGAGAAGAAACCTACAAGAAAGAAAACCTTTTGCTTCCCATTTTGTCTATGAGATAACAATATGGAGCTTTGATGGAAGACAAGAAAGCAAATATCGTTGCTGTTACAACAGTGATCTCCCTCATCATTCTTATCATTGTTGCTCGTGTCCTTCTCAAGCTTTCCAAGGCTTTCTTTCTCATTTGTGGAGCAGGAATAGCAGTGATCCTTGCTGCCTTTGCATACCTAGTAATCAGGAGACATTACAATCGAAGGAGACAGTTGTTGGAATCAAAACTGGTATCAGAAGGAAGAGAGCTTCGTATTGAGTATAGTTTTCTCAGGAAAGTTGCTGGAGTACCAACAAAGTTTAGATACAAGGAGCTAGAGGAAGCAACAGACAATTTCCATTCATTGTTAGGCCAAGGAGCTTCTGCAACAGTTTTCAAAGGAATACTAAATGATGGGACTGCTGTTGCAGTGAAGCGGATTAATGGAGAGGAGCGCGGGGAGAAGGAGTTTAGATCAGAAGTTGCGGCCATTGCAAGTGTGCAACATGTAAATCTACTGCACCTCCTTGGCTATTGTTGTGTTCCTGGGGAACCTCGCTTCCTTGTTTATGAGTTTATACCAAATGGTTCATTGGATTGTTGGATTTTCCCTAGAAGGGGAAGGCACAGCCGGCGTGGGGGGTGCTTGTCTTGGGACTTAAGGTATAGAGTTGCCATCGATGTTGCTAAAGCACTGTCTTACTTGCATCATGACTGCCGTTCAAGGGTCTTACACCTTGATGTCAAGCCAGAAAATATACTTCTTGATGAGAATTATAGAGCAATTGTTGGAGATTTTGGTCTCTCAAAGCTTATGGGAAAAGATGAGAGTAGAGTTGTCACAAATATCCGGGGGACTAAAGGTTACTTGGCCCCAGAGTGGCTATTGGAGCAAGGAATATCTGAGAAATGTGATATCTATAGCTATGGCATGGTTCTTCTAGAGATGATTGGAGGTCGGAGAAATATTTGCTTGGTAGAAAATGGTAAGGACAATTCTGAAAGGAAATGGATATATTTCCCAAAAATTGTGAACGAAAAATTGGGGGAAGGGAAGCTTATGGAAATTGTTGATCCAAGGCTAGTACATGGTGGAGGCATAGATGAGGGGGAGGTAAGGAGATTGGTTTATGTAGCCTTGTGGTGCATACAAGAGAGGGCTAGATTGAGGCCTAGCATGGCTCGTGTGGTTGAGATGCTTGAAGGTCGAGTGGCTGTGGATGCGCCCCCTGATACCAAAATGATCATTGTTGATTTATTGTCAATAGATCACGAAGAGCAGCCAGATGGCCATGACAGGCCAAAGGTTGCTGCAATAGCACCAATCCTAGTAGATAGTAGTTGTCCTACCACGTCTACATGCTCTTTTGCCATGTCAGTTCTATCTCCACGGTAAGCTCCAAGAACAGCAAAGCTTGCTCCATCAGGAATCTTAACTTGATTGATTCAATTAAAAATTAAGGTATCATCTTTTACTTTGAAGTTCAATTTTTTTCCTTGGCAAATGCTTACACAGAGTATGAACATATTTCCCTAGTTTGTACACAATAAACTTTAATAGATTATCTGCATTAGTGTATCTTTTGTTCTCATTGCAAATGTTCTGACTGGAAATTGAGAATTGGAACTAATTTATCTATTTCACATTTTCTTTAGGATAATCTTTAAGAACATCATTGCATTAGAAAACTAGTATGGGGTTGGTATATGCAAGTAAATGAAGGCTGAGAGCCCCAAATGAGTTTTGAACATTAGGCATTCGAGAACAACACTAACGTGCTTAACCATCACACTTGGGGGCACATTCTACCAATTGACTTTGTAATTCATGACAATATGAGCTTGATGTCTTTTAAATGAATGGATGTGGATCACCCATTGTAATACTAAATTTTCAATGATTCCAGGACCCTTTATTATTATTATTATTATTATTTTTGTGGGTTGATTTTCTGCACATATTACTTATCAAGTTCTCTCTTAGGAAGAACTAATATCTTTAACCTTGAACTTGTCTCTTGGCAGTGGTGATGACTGATGGCTTTAATATTGACCTTTAGTTTTTTTTTTCTCATTTTGTGGCTTTAATATTCAACAAAAAGAATTGTATTTAAAATTTTTTTGAAGTCTTTGATTGGAGGACTTTGACTATTAAAAAAAACAAGTTCGAAGTAAATTTCAGTCTACTTGCGGAGATGGGAGGAACAATATATAAAATGATATGAGAGAAACGAAACTTAGGAATTTTAGACTACCATTCCAACCCGAATACAAATCTTTATATTTTTTGTATGCCACTTTACGTTCCACTAATTACAACTTATTATGTATTAATTTTTTTCCATTTTAAACTTTAGTTATTTTATAAGGAAAGTAAAATCATTAATGGCTAGTTATAATTGGTGGAACATAAAGTAGTATACAACAAATGATATAGAGGATATGTATTCTTTCAGCCCACGTTAAGATTATATATATATATATGTATAATATGGGGTTCTTTCCTTTTTATTTTCTCATCTACCAACCGGAGCATTATGGGACAGCAGGGAAAGAATGACTTATAGCCTTATAGGTAATCAGATTTTAGAACAAATTTACTCATAAACCGAAGGCTAACCTTTAATAAAACTTTAAGTTTTGTCCAAGTTGCACAAAGTTTGACTTGCTTTGGAATTATGTATGGAATCTGCAACTGCATGTATAAAGTCTATAGACGTGTTTATCTGCCACTATTTGTTAATGCTTTCGGATTCCATGCTCTACCCACTTATTTTCAACACGGCTTCAAAAAAAAAAAAAAAAAAAAAAAAAAAACTATTCTGACAAATTCCTCTTGTGATGTGTATTGTAGAACTTAAAGCAATTCTGCCAAAAAAAGAAAAAAAGAAAACTATATACACACACACACATGCAATTATTGTTAATTTTCAAGTTGACCTTTATCTTTTTGTCGAGTGAGTGATGGATCAGAAGTGCAAAAGTCATATTTTTGCACACCTTCCTAGTTCCTACACCATATACCTCCTCCACAAACTACAGTAGAATTTACAAAATAATACATTTTGAATATCAATTATTTAAATTGGCACTACTTTTTTTTATAATAAAAAAAAAAAAAAAACTAGATTAAACATTGCCAATTTAAATAATAATAATTATTAAAATAATATTATCTTACAAATTTTGCCCACAAACAAACAACATAGATTAATCATGAAAGAAAACCATGCCACAAAAAGCTCAGGCCCTCTGAAATCAATGACACCTAATGTTTAGGTCAACCCAACGACTATCAATTACTTTACTTTCATGGTGGTACCAAAATTGGCCAAACTTGCATCGACAGCCTTAACAGTGATATGCACTGGAAATTCCTTCATTGAATTGGAAACAAGTAATGTAACATCAATCCAGCCAGGCAGCCATAGTAGCAATAATGAGAAACAGAGAAAGGGTGAGAATGGAGGGATGGGACTTGAATTGTCAATTCAAACTGGAACTTAATGCTAATTAAATATAACCAAATCAAACGAATTTTTATTAGTAGACACTTTGGAGTCAAACCTCTCCAAATGTATGCTTTTTCTCAAAAATGCTGTGGAGAAAGATCTAAAAAGAACAATATAAAATAAAATAAAATAATGTAAAAAAAAAATTTTGTGTGGGAGGTGGAGTTCTTTGGAAAGCGTATAACAAAAAGGTCAGGACACTAATACAAATCTTTGTGAAATCTACTCACTCCGAATAAACTACTCACTCCTACAGGAGGAATTTCACCCGCACCCACCCCCACCCCCCCCCCCAACATAATAGGTGTAAACTCCTGTATGAGACTTATGGTGGGTCCCAATCCTATTGTGAGAGGGGGGACTCTTCCCATTAAGATTGAATAATTTCATCTTCTTTTTCAGCAAAACTGAATGACAGACATTCTTTATTACGTAGAACTTGTAGGTATAGAGCTAAGATCAGTTTGCAAGATTCACAAGGCAGATATCCCTTGCAGCTTTCCAGTTCAATTTATCGTTGTTCTTCTATGGCTTTAGTCTCACGCTCTATAATTTGTTAAAGCAACTATCGCATAAAATGTCATTCATTGAAACCCTAGGTAGGTTCTTAGCTTAATCTAATTGGAAAACTACGCTCCATGGGCAACTATATATGTTCTTATTGCTATCGGGCCAATTGGCAAAGATATTAAATCGGTTGCAAATTTATTGATTTTTTTTTTTGGATAATTTGATAGTTACAATGATGGAAGGGGGATTTGAATCATGGCTTTCCTTGTAAATGACTAAATGAGAGAAGACAATGTCACTAAGTTAAAATGTTTTTTATTCTTAAAAAAAAAAAAAAAAATGTTATCAGGCCTTTGGCCAAATTTACTAAATTGAATAGGTAAAATGGTTCATCAATTATTCACTTAATATGAGAGCTGGCCTTTACACTCTATTCATTTTAGGTAAAATGTTTTGTAAAAAATGTTTTCAACATTTTACTGTGTGTTGTTTCCTTGTAAAAATTGATCAAACCTGAAAATATTTTTCGTTGACCATATAATCATTTGTAAAACATTTTACCTCTAAAAATTTGGTAAGACATTTTACAAAAACACGCAGTGACTCTCCCCCTATCTGACGACTAAGAGTTAGGTTGCCTGTCTGGCAATCAGTGTTGGCAGTCCGATCACCGATCGCCAATGTTGATGCCCTAGGGTTGGAGTTGTTGATTCAGTCGTTGGTGTTAGTGGTCTAGTGGTTGGAGTTGATGGACCAACTACTGGCATTGATGGTTGATAATAGGCGGCAAGTCAGACTGACGACTCTATTAGCTAAGCCACCGGTGTGGTGGTTTGTGCTTAAAAAAGTTTACATGTCACATTAAATACTTGAAGATATTTTACTAAAAATGTCTTCGGTAAAACATTTTAATTGAAACAAACGAAGCATTAAAATTAGCAAATTTATGTTCCTAGGTCCCAAAAATTGGCATTCAATAGTAAGTGAAAATTAATTTGAAAAAGAAAAGATAGAGACTAGAATTAAAGAATTTTTTTCAGGTGATTTAAAGGGGTTGAGTGAAATTATTGAATCATTAGCCAAAGCAAACCGTAGATGGTGATTTTTAGAGGATAAGGTCCTTATCCTGTATCGATCTTGTAGATCACTTTTTTTTTTTTTGAAGCTTTTGTAGATCACTGATCACATCCTTGAGTAGATGAAAGATCATCATGTTACAAATTTAGTTAAAGAGTTTATAATATCCATAACTAGATTGTCCTTGTTCATTTTTAGTCCACCCAAAAATAAAAAATTGTTCTTGTCCATAATTTTTTTTAATGGAATTTCAACTTATGGTGTCACTTTTTAAT
The DNA here is from genome assembly GCA_023736055.1 of Quercus glauca. NCBI lineage: Eukaryota > Viridiplantae > Streptophyta > Magnoliopsida > Fagales > Fagaceae > Quercus > Quercus glauca. Next base: position 17,859,564 of record CM043316.1, on the reverse strand, counting down.
AATTGTGCTTTTCATCATCAAATTAAGACACCAATTGATTTTTGGTATAGGTGAGGATTAAATCCCAGATCTCTTATTCAACCATCGACTTTACCAATTGAAATAACTAAAATTCACCATTTTCCATGTATTAAACAACAATAAATCAACAATAAATCACAACAAAAGCAGACAATTTTTTTCCACCATGTATACTTGTAGGGACACGTTTTGCAGTCCAAGCCCAAAATGTATGAGATTTTGGCCCAGTGAGCCCAATACAATGAATTTGTAGAGAGTGATTCAAAAAACTAGGTCCTAATGAATTTAACAACGGCTAGTATGAATTTAAAAGTTGATCAAGTAAGAACAAGGCATATAGGACTGAATAAATTCGCTGTCCGAGGAGGCAAATCTTTGTATAAATCGATAGAACTGATTACAAGTGCAACTTTGGTTACTATAGTATTCTCTCTTTATTTTTTTCAATCCCCTCTCATGAAAAACCCTCTTTCATTATATAAATCCCCCTAGCACATCTTGATCCTCCACTTGTTGATCATCTAAGCCCTCACTTGAGTGCCAGTCCCATCAGACACCCTCTTTGACTTTTTATAAGTCTGGTAGCTAAGGCAGCATTGTTTAGGGGTCTTCTCCACATAAATGCGGCCAGAAAAGCAGCTGCAGTGCATTTAATGCGGTGGTAGTAGCTTTCCCTTAAATATTTCTAAAATCTCGGCCCTATGTTACACTTAGAGATGCACGACCCTGTTAATGGAGTGTCCTAGAAGTTTACCTTGATCAAGTAAGACGTACTTCTGATATGTGTTCAGCTTATCTGAGGAGATATTCTTCCTCGGACCACTTCCTATTTGCATCTCGCTTATTAAATCCTGAGTCTGAACCACTCATTACCGTTCGTTGATTCTTGGACTAACCATGCTCTTGGCCAAGGCCCAAGGCCCAAGACTCAATAAATGTTTTGGGCCTTCAACCCTATAATACTAATATTGATATATATATATATATATATATATATATATATATATATATATAATTAGGGCTGCCCACGGGTCTAGTCGGCTCGGGTTTGGGCCTAACCCGGACTCGACCCGACTGGATCGGGTTACCAAAATTGTGACCCGCAACCAACCCAATATATAGGTCAGACTCGGCGGTTCGGGTTAACGGTTTAACGGGTCGGATTCGTCGGTTTGGCAGGTTTGGGCTTCAAATTGGGCTTGGGCTTCAAATTGGCGGGCTTGGGCTGAGAAGACTCGGGGAGTGAAGACGGCGGCGTCAGGTGGGCTGTGAGGCGGCGTCAGGTGGGCTGTGAGGCGGTAGCAACAGCAACCAGCAACCCGGTGGAGTGAGTAAAAGACTTGGTTTGTTTCAAAATAAAAAAGAGAGTTAGAAATCACTAAAGAGACTAGAGAGCAGAGAGAAAAGTAAGAACTCAGAAAGAATACCCATTTATAAGAGAGAGAGATGAGGGTTGAGACTTGAGAGTCTTGAAGTGTAGCCGAGTAGAGAAAGGGGTGGGGAAAATCTGATTTTGATTTTGATTTGAGGTGTAGCCTTTCCATATCTTCAGATTGCTTACCATGGGCATGGGGAAGTGATGAAAAATTGCCATCTGATTTGAAGTGTAACCGTTCCATATCTTCAGAAGAAGATTTTTTTGTGTGAAAACTGAGAAATATGAGTGGTTTTAGGTAATGAGTACTCAGGACTCTTACTTTTAGTCCCATCACCGTGGTAGACTTGTAGTAGCGTGTAGCGATAGCCAAAAGTCCAATAAGTACACTCTCCTTCAGACTTAACGTGTTCTGCAATTACCAACATATATATTTTTTTTTAAACTTAAGTAATTGGTCGGGTCGAGTTCTACGGGTTTTTAACCCATTAACCTGCTACTCGAACCGATTATTCAGGTTTTACTAGAGAGAGACCCGAAACCGAACCACCATGGACTTCGGGTCCACTCGCTGGGCCTCGGGTCGGTCGGATCCGGGCGGGTTGGTCGGGTCTTTAACTCGTTGGACACCCCTATATATAATAAAAGTGATTTAAAACATCATTGTATTTGGCTCACGTGTGGGGACCCTCACATTGATGCCACCATCTCTCTTTTGACATTTTTTGTTTTTGTTTTTGTTTTTGTTTTTTTAAGAAGTAATATTAGTAGTAGGTGCATATCAAAGTCATATACTAATCACAACCTATTATCTTAAAAAATTAGCAATTCATTTTTTATTTTTTGGGTTTGGAGTCCAATTATGGGTATAAACATTATTAACTTTTGAAATTTGAATTGGGCTTAACGCATAGGTTTGTTTGTTTGTTTTTTTTTTTTTTTTGAGAAACCAGTAAGAAAATTTTATTAAGCTAAATCAAATAAAAAAATATCATCCAAATCACGTGGAAGGTCTTCCATCCACACATCAGTATCTGCAGATACAACTGCTCGACGTGTAAGGGCATGAGCTAACTTATTACCCTCGCGTTTGACATGAACAAAATAACAACCAGATAGAGAAGACGACAACAATCTAATCTCATCAGTAATATGCCCATATGGAGTCTTGGACAACTTTGAGGAATTGACAGCCTTGATTACCTGCATAGAATCCCCCTCCATCACAACCCGAGAAACACTAATTTCCTTAGTAAACAAAACTGCCCTGCGAGCGGCTAGGGCCTCCACCATCACCACCGAGCCAGGGAACCTGATCTTCTGACTGAGTGCACCAATTATCAAACCTGCCGAGTCCCTGACCACCACCCCTAATCCTGCACAGGCTTGGTCCTCAAAAACTGCCTCGTCAAAGTTAACTTTGAACATACTTTCAGCTGGCGGAGACCATTTAACCACCTCCCTAGGAACAGGTTGAAGCAAAGGATGCTTGTTCACCTCTTTATATTCACGCAAGAGAGCTGAAGCTCTACTCACCACGTCTCCCACGTCCCAAACAGGCTGAAGGGTCCTTATTCTGTTCCTCCATTCCCAAATCGCCCACGCTGTCATGGAGAAGAGAGCAACCTGGCTAGGTGTTACGTTCTGCAGTAAGTAACTCATCAAATCTTCAAACGTGGAAAGCTTATGAGCACGAAGAAATGTGAAGGACTGAGTAAACATCCAAATCGGCTTTACACCATCACACAGCCATAATGCATGGATACTATCCTCCACCTCTACTTCGCATAGCCCACACAGACCATCAGAAACTACACACCTCTTTACCAAGTTTTTCTTTGTAGGCAGGGACTCACCAACAGCCCTCCAAATGAAATGACGCACTTTGTTAGGTACCTCCATCCTCCAAACCCCCTTCCATAGTCTCTTACTAGCTTCAGTACTAGATGAACACGGCTGTTCCTGAGATTGAGCTGCTACCAGAAGGCGATACGCCGACCGCACTGAGTAACAACCATCCGGGGTGTGAGGCCAGATCAGTAAATCAGAGTGATGGAACTCGCTCAGTGGAATACTTTTGATACCATCAGCTTCCCAAGGTAGAAAATGTCTGTCAATGAGCTCGGAGTCCCAAGTCTTAGTGCCAGGAATGAACAAATCTTGAACCACTTCTAAAGACTGATCTAACCGAGGAGACAAAACCTTCCCACTCCCTGATGATGGAATCCACCTATGCTGCCAGATCCGAATGTCCTTCCCATCCCCAATCCTCCACGTGGCTCCATTAGAGATCACATCCCTGGCTAACATGATGCTCTTCCAAGCAAAAGAACATCTTGGGTTGTGAGCAGCCTCAAAAATGTCACCGGAAGGAAAATATTTAGGTCTAAATACCCTATATATTAGAGTCTCCTTCTCATGGAATAGGCGCCACACTTGCTTCCCAAGCAAAGCATCATTGAAATAGCGTAAATCACGGAACCCCATACCTCCTACTGACTTGGATGAACAAAGTGTCTTCCAACTGACCCAATGTATTTTCCTAGAATTCTCTGCACACCCCCACCAAAATTTCTGAATCATTGCCTCAATATCTTTGAGAAGACCCACAGGTAATCGAAACACACTCATGGAATACGTAGGGATCGATTGGACCACAGCCTTTATCATGACTTCTTTTCCAGCTTGAGAGAGCAACTTCTCCTTCCACCCTTGCATTTTAGCCCAAATATTCTCTTTAATTTTAGTAAAGCAAGCTTTTTTCTTACGACCCACAAACGAAGGAAGCCCTAAGTATTTCTCATAATCTCTAATGACCGGGACGCCCAACAACACTCTTAAAGTCTCCTTTACCTCCTCTGAGGTGTTTCGACTAAAAAAGGCTGTGGTTTTCTCAGTATTCACCTGCTGACCAGAAGCTGCTTCATACCAGGAGAGGATTTGAAGAATTTTACCACACTCGATAGGGTTGGCTCTACAAAAGAGCAGACAATCATCAGCAAAAAACAAGTGAGTAATTCTTGAACCAGCTCTACATAAAGAGTACCCTCTAATTTCCCCATCAATGGCTGCCTTAGACAGTAAAGCATGAAGCCCCTCAGCACAAAAGAGAAATAGAAAAGGAGATAAAGAGTCCCCTTGGCGAAGACCTCGAGAGGGAGTGATCAAACCCTGAGGCTCTCCATTAATCATAATTGAGTATGTGACCGTGGTGATGCATTCCATGATCATCTTCACCCAAGATTCCCGAAAACCCATCTTCAACAGAATATTCTCCAGAAAAGGCCATTCTACCATATCATAGGCTTTACTCATGTCAAGCTTCAGAGCCATATATCCTTCCTTCCTAGAACATTGAGTCTTCATATGATGCAACGACTCAAATGCAATTAAAATATTATCTGTAATCAAACGATCTGCAATGAAAGCACTTTGGGCTTCTGAGATAATAGAATTAAGAATGGGCTTCAACCTATTAGCTATGACTTTGCTAAGAATTTTATAAATAACATTGCAGAGACTAATAGGTCTAAATTCGGATACTGATTCAGGATTATATACCTTGGGAATAAGGGTGATAAAAGTGTGATTTATAGATCTCAACAAAGTACCCGAATTAAGGCACGACAGAACTGCATCTGAAACCTCCAATCCAATACTCGGCCAAAAAGTTTGGTAGAAGATAGGGGGCATCCCATCAGGGCCTGGGGCAGTCATAGGTGCCATGCTTTTGATAGCTAAATCCACCTCCTCCCTCGTATAAGGCTTAGTCAACTCGACATTCATGGAGGAAGTCACCACCGATTGCACCCCATCCAAAACTCTCTCAATATCATGCGGCCTTGAGGAGGTAAATAACCTGGAATAAAATTCAACAAAAATGTCAGACACAACATATTCGTCTGTAACCCACTCACCAGAAGAATTCCTGATTCCTTTGATGAAATTTTTCCGCTTCCGCTGAGTAGCTACACCATGAAAATACCTTGTGTTCCTGTCTCCGTTTGTTAACCATTGAATGCGTGATCTTTGAGCCCACATACGACTTTCCTTGTCCAACAATACATTCAAATCACGTCTCAATTCACCCATTGCCTCATGAGAACCCCCTTTGGCCGAATCTTCCTCAGCTTTCCAAAGGAGCTTCTTTTTTTCCCTAATCTGCTTCTTTACACTGCTAAAATGTTCCTTGCTCCATGCCTTCAACATCTTCTTACATTTCTTTATTTTTGTGGATACCCTGAACATAGGTTGACCCCTGGGCCGAGACTCCTAAGCCCTAAGAACTGTATCACTACAGCCTCTGTCAGCCAACCACATCTCCTCGAACCTAAAAGGCTTGCGCTTCCACCTTTGAGATTCACCATTTGGGTCCAAAATCAACCATATTGGCCTGTGATCCGACTCTACACAGTGCAAGTGCCGAATGGTGGCTGCAGGAAATTTCTCCACCCAGTCATGATTCGCCACCCCTCTATCCAACCTCTCCCAAATGATGTGTCCATGCCTATTACCGTACCAAGTGAATTCCGGACCCGTGAAAACTAAATCAACAAATCCACATACATCCAAGGAGTCCCTGAACGCCTGCATTTGATTATGAGGCCGAATCCTACCACCTCTCTTCTCCTCTGTAAATAAAATCTCATTGAAATCTCCCATGCAAAGCCATGGCAGATGAGGCTTCGAATTAAGCAAACGCATCATAGCCCATGCTTCTTCTCTATCTTGAGCATCCGGAGCACCATAGAATCCTGTAAACCGCCAAGCATCAACTAAACCACCATGAACTATAGCATCAATATGAAACCAAGAAAAACTGTCAACCCAAACTGAAATACCATGTTTCCACAACAGGGCTAAGCCACCACCTATACCTTGTTTCGGGACGATAAACAATCCTGCATATTTGACGTTACACCGAATTTTTTCTAACTGATCCTTATCTGACCAAGTCTCTGACAAGAACACAATTAGGGGATCTTTTGCCTGAATCAACTCTTCAAGCTCTATCCTTGCATGCCGGTTCCCAAGCCCGCGGCAATTCCAAGCTAGGAAACTCATTGCTCTCGGCGGGGCTGAGCCACAGCCTTCATCGTTTCATTGCTTTTTGCGCTAGCACAGCGTTTTTTCAAGGGAACCACATCCTCGTCATCTTCCAAAATCTCCTGCACTCTCCGTTTCGACTGACCAAGAGCAGGTTCTGCTTGGGATATCTCCCTAATCCTAAGCATCCGTTTCCAACCTCGAGTAATACTCCTAGAAGCCTCACTGTCCTCTTCAGTAACCTGCAGTTGAGTTGGGTCCACCCTCTCAGATAAATTAGTTTGGACCGTGGGAGTCATTGTAGTATGGACAGCTGACTTGGGGAAGTCAAACTTTGTCAAATCTACATCTATTTCCTTAAGCTTTTCCTGAAACTGTTCACTAGACGATGCAACTTGCCCCGCCAACGGCCTAAAACAGGTATTCAAAGGTTCCTTTGCACCCTCCCCAATCTAACCCGAGGCAGCTATGACATCAGAATCAACCCGAGAAAGACCATCCTCAGTTCTTGAATCCCCTGAGTTGCCACGGATCTGCACTTCGGACGTATCCATAGGTTCCTCGGCCTCCCTAGCAACCTGATCCTCCTTCGCCTCATCCGTTACAGCCCCACTCCCTTCTACTCGGACCACAGAGCACCGTTTTGCTGTGGTGGGTGGCGCTCTCAACCAGCCACCGAACTGCTGGTCTTGTTCAGTGAGTGTCCCTCTACTTTGAACCCACAGGTCACAGTCCTTGTCACTGTGCGATAAAAGACCGCACCAATAACAAAGGTTGGGCAATCGTTCATACTTAAATCTAATCCAACCAACCTTCCCATCATCATCACAGACTTTCCTACCTTGGCAAAGCGGTTTCGATGTATCCACCAGGACCCTGATACGCATGAAACTACTACCATCTTGAGTACCCCATTCCTTAAGACCCTCTTGAACTGCTCCAATGTTGCTACCAATAGCACAGGCAGCATTAGGGTTCATATCTCCAAGTGGCAAATCGTGAATTTGAACCCAAAATAGAGTTTTATTAAAAACGAGGTCTTTAACCGGCACGTTCTTGTTCATCTTCTGTAGAGAAACCAGATATTTGTCATAGCTCCACGGCTCTCCCATGAGGACTCTATCCGCGTCTGACTCATCAGAGAAAACAAAAAGAACAATGTGGTTTCCCATGTCTTTTACCTCAAAACCCCTTTTTGTGCGCCAAAGAGGCTTGAATGTCCGGGCTATCGCCTCCATGTTAAGAATCCTATGCGTGAAAAATTTGGCAGCCAAAACCCTACCGCCGTACTGTTCCATAGTGCTAGACCTGTATAGATTTCCTTCGCCTTCAGAAAGGGATAACTTCTCCCACATCACTGAGAGATTCTCCATGACTTAAACCCTAACTGCACTATCGTAACCTCTCACTCGTTGCAGGCAATGAAGAGAACAAAATAGCTTGCTTGAAGCAAGTACTACCTTCTACTGACGCAACTAGGGTTTGGGAGCCGCCCCCTAGGTCAGAGAAACCAACACCCGCAGATATTTTTAACGCATAGGTTTGTTATGCGCTAGACTTACAAGTAGTTTTTAAATACTTTCGAAATACGGTAAATAGAGCTTCATCTTTTCACATTTATGGAAGAGTTTATTCATTAAATTCATGAACCATAAACGTGAAAAAAATAAGCACCATTTCGCTATACACCATAAATACTTAAATATTTTCCTAGACTTAACTAAGGTGCAATCAGTTTTCTAATACTTGTTGCGAGAAGATATCTCATGCACTTAGTGCACAAGAGATTATACTCCATAAATACTTAAATATTTTCCTAGACTTAACTTAGATGCAATCAATTTTCTAATACTTGTGATGAGAAGATATCTGATGCACCTAGTGCATAAGAGATTTTTCCTACTTGTTGCATATTTGTGTCGTGTCTATCGCGTCTAGTGCAAAATACAGTGAACATTGAACTCCTCCTTAATCAAATTTCGAATAGTCTTCTCAAAAAAAAAATTAATAATAATAGATCCACTCGTCCAAAAAAAAAAAACGGGAGTTTCAAAAATGCAACAAGGGCATAATGGTCATAACCTCTCAGAGAGGGTTTAGGTGGGGGACCACGTTTCTTGCTACTAACTTCTCGCAACCAGAACCCCTTGTGCTAAGCCACTGAGACTGAAATTCTGTATTCTCAAATTTATTTTCTATACGTGGCGCACAAAAATTGCCTATGATTTAACACTGCAAAAATAAACGGTCTATAATTATCATAAGAGTAAAAGTCATTCACACAGGGTTTGAGTTTGAAACATGGTAGCAATCCTCGTAAACAATCCGTGCAGGGCAGTGACCTAAGCACGAAAACGACAAAACACAAACAAAATATGATATCAGAAAATAGAGAAAGTTGAGAGAACACAGAAACACACGCTCAGACAGAGAGAGAGAGAGAGAGAGAGAGAGAGAGTGACGTCCTCGTGGTACCTCGGAACCTTCACAGCGATTGAGGTTGGTGTTATTTTGCTACAACCCTAAAAACCCATTTTCAATTTCTTCTTAATTCTTCAAATTTGTTTCCATTTCCGCCTTGTGATTCCATGTTTCCAATCATAAAGCTTCAATCTTGGAATTCAAAGAGTTGAATTATTGGGTTTTATTAATCTCTTTATGTTTAGAGGATTTCTTTTTTACTTTCGATATCTGGGTTTTGTTTGGGGGTGTTAAGCCATGATATTAAGCGAATTTGAGCTAGAAATTTTATAGAAATTAATGGGATTTGTTTTAATATGGAATTGAAGTTGTCAAATTGAATGGTAATCTCAAAGGGTCCAGGTGATCTCTCAGGCAATGGTCTTAGCATTTGGTTCAAGCGGCTACTTAGAAGTCTTTCAATCATAATTTGACTTATGTTATGTGGGTTTCATTTAGCATTTGGGGAAAATGTAATCCCCTATTGATGTCATTGCTGCTGTGTGTCTTCTACTTTTCTTTGGTTGCGAATTTTCCAATTCTTGAAAATGAGGCGGGACGTGCATTTTTGTGTCTGTTGAATAGTCTCTGAATAGATTTTTTTTTTGAGTGTTAAGTGAGATACCGGCTAGTAAGCATTTTGGAAATATTTTTCCTTGCTTTCTCAAGCTATCATCTAGGAAAATTTTGCCTTTTGATACTGCATTCTTACTTTCAAAATGCTAATTAAATGGTCCCTATATCATTAGTATCACATTTAGCAATGGAAAATATTTATATATTTTCCGTAAATTGGCGTTCTTTTACCCATTTACATTGATTTAGTATATACTCAATGAAATATTTTTTAATAACATAATTTTCCAATCTAAGTATAATTAAAGGAAGAGAGAGAGTGAGCCCTCTTTCTGTTAGCCAAAGCTAAGGATTTTTGAGAAGCCTAGGGCTAGTAACTTCTTTTTCATTCAAGTTTGTTTCATTGTTTGTTCTGGACATAATTTATGTTGGGTTTTTATTCCTTGATTCATGTGTCTTTATGTGCTGTTAAGCCAAATGGTTTTTAAACTGCCTTCTATTTAAATGAACATGACAATTTTCATTAAAAAAACTTTATCCTTTTCTCTGCACTTGGAAGGCAACCTCAATGATGAATGTACATTTGGGTTTCCATCAGCTTGGGTTGTTCTTTGTAAAGAACACTATATTAGTCTACTCTAATGAAAAACTTACATTTTTCTTTTGCAGAATCTGTGCTCTTTGAAACTGCTATTCCCAGTTTGGTTGGTGCAATTTTCTGGGGGGCTAATATGAGCTTTACTGGCCCTTCATTGAGTTCTGGTGGGTTATTTCCCTTGCTCTGTTCTGCTTTAGTATGATTAAGATAATGTCAATAGTTGGTCTCTTTTGTTACACTCATAAATGCTCTTTTAGTTGTCTTACTGAACATAAATGGGTTTTCTTTGTTGTGTTTAGGAGTGCTATTAAACTTAGAAATGGATTTCTTTCTCTCTCTCTCTCTCTCTCTCTCTCCTTTTTTTTTTTTTTTTTTTTTTTCTTCTCTCTAAATGTTTCTTGTTCATATTGTTCATCATTTTTCATTTTATTGTGATCCTACTTCAGGTGGTAGAACAGCTAGAAGAGCATTTGAGTTTGGAAGGACCTATGTGGTCAGGCCCAAAGGTAAACACCAAGCCACTGTAGTTTGGCTACATGGCCTTGGCGATAATGGCTCAAGGTAATACCATATTTCCCATTGCTTTGGCTAGTTGTTCCTTGTATTGGTATGTAGGTGGTTTTCCATGTTTTTAGCTCTTCTTGTAATTGCTTCTAGTTTCTTCCTGGTTGGTCAGAAAAAGAAGAGAGATTGTTAAATTTTGTAATTTTCTTTCCCTTTGTTTGCATTTGTACTTCTCTAGAGAATAGTTATAATTCAATTTTATTTTGGTTAACTTTAAACTTTGAATTGTCAAAAAAAGAAAAAAAAAAAGTGTTTTGTGTATGATTATGGTTTTATATAACAATTTCTAATCCTAATTTTTCTTATCTTCTCAAAAACCAAATAAAAGAAAAAATATCTTTAAGACAATAATGCTCACCTGGTTTTTATTTTTTTTGATGATCTGTACTAATCAAATGGGGGTGTTAAATGCTTGCTTATAATTTTGGCATACATGGATCAGTTTAGCTTTAGGTACAAATTTAGGAATGTGACTAAATTTTTGTTCATTTTGTTTATTCCCTTAAGAGATCAGGTCCTAGTACTTCCATTTCCTCCTGGAAATTTGTTTTGCTTGATCAGATGACTGTTTTGTTAGTAAGGGAAAGAAAACCATGGATCAAAGGACTTATATACATTAATAACAACCTCAGCAGTATTTGCAATACCCATTTCCAATTTCAGTAGATTTCACTCATACAGTTTTATACTGTAATGAAAGGTTTCTATTTCACTTGGAAACTGTACGAGCCCATTGTATTTCCATTGTGTTTTTATTATAGGTTTTACATGGGTCAAGTTATTTTTCTCAACACTTGTTTAAGATGCGGGCATTTTTTGGATTTTGAAATTTTGAATACATTTTACTGAAAGTACCAAGATTGAAATTTCCATTTCTGGTGTTATTTTTTTCCCTTTTTGTGACTGAGGATTTAAATTTTAATCATATCAAGCTTCTTATTTAGGCAAATATGAAGCAGGATGGAATTCTACCTGTCCCCTTTTTCCTCCCCCATACCTCCAAAGAGCCAAGGGAGGAAAAGAATGAAGAAAATAGTTTTAAAATTTTCAACTCTTTTCTTACTATACAACAGTGGTCTAATTTTCATATATTATTTTGTTTTGTTTGGCAGTTGGTCCCAGCTATTGGAGACCCTTCCTCTTCCAAATGTAAGGATGTGTAAATTTATATATCAAGGAATGCTTGCAACATTTTGGACTAACATTCCAGTGATTGGAAGCAAATTTTGTTTTGTTAGACTTTCATGTAACATTTTGGTTATGATGTGCAGATCAAATGGATATGTCCAACTGCTCCTACCCAGCCAATTTCAGTGTTTGGTGGTTTTCCTTCCACTGCTTGTAAGTTTTCTTGCTTTGAGAAACCTGATTTTATTTGTTTCATTTTGATGTCTTTATTCTGTTTTCTGCAATATCTAGACTGTAGAGGTTGTGCAATGGATGTATTATGTAATAAATAGCAGGAAAAAATGCAGTGGTGAAATTTGTTGTGAAGGAAGGAGATGAAAGTTCTCCTTGCTTGGAACCTAAAGTTTTTTTTTTTTTTTTGGTTCATGAAAGTCTTGCTGTTAGCTAAGTTTTGCTGCTTGTAATACTTTTTCTGAAAAGCTAATATGATGTAAATCAGGGTTTGATGTGGGAGACCTTTCAGAAGATGCTCCTGATGACTTAGAGGGTTTGGATGCTTCAGCTGCCCATGTTGCAAATTTGTTGTCAACAGAGCCTGATGACAGTAAGTTTCCTCTTGCTGCTTTGTAGTATGTAATAGCTAATAACACTGTAATTTTGGCAATACCTTTTCAGGTTTAAAGGCTTTCATGAATTTTACGATGGTGATGAAACTTAACTCTTCTTTGATTTCTGCAAGTGTTGAAAGTTAGAAACTTTCCTATATGTGTTCTCTTGATGAACACATGGAGCATGATAGCTTAAATATTGCTGGTCTTGGTAGAACTTGTAAACAGTTCTAGATAATTATCTTTTATCAGTCTTTCTAGGAGCTGATCAGAAAGGGTTCTTATTGTCTAGAGTGAAGTCTTTGCTAGACCCTAAGAAAATATTGAGTCAATTTATTTTATTTTTTATTTCACTTTGTCTTCATTTATACCTTTTGTCTATGCTGATTAGCATTGAATTGATTACCTTTTCTAAAATTGTTAAGTATGCTTTCAGGTTTATGTCTATTTTTTGAGTCACATTGCACTTTTTTCAAACCTACAATTCTAGCAAGTTCTTTTTGTGTACACTATATACATGTAAGCATTGCCTATTATGAGTTTATCATGTTTTGAATTGACACAATACACTAGTGGTGCTTTTGGATGGCAGGATTTGGGCATGTGGATTTGGATTTAGGTGATTAAAATCCAAATACTTTGTTTTGATGGTTTAAAAATGGTCAAGGATTTGGTGGATTTAAACTTTGAAATCCTTGGATTTAAAATAACTTCTAAACCAATGGAATTTTAGAAATCCTTAAGGTTGCATTTAAATATATATTTTTTTGATAGGTAATTAGACTTTTATTGAAAAATTGAACATTATGTTCACGATGGCGAACACTCTAAACAAGAAACTGAAATTTGGATAATTGAATTGGATTTGGATTTAGATTTGAATTTAAATTGATGGATTTGAAATACCTTAATTCCAAATCCATAAATATTTAAGTATGTCATATGGATTTCTAAAATTCCATGGGTTAAGAATTTGTTTCAATTCAAGGATTTTAAGGTTTGAATTCCTTGGTGGATTTGTCAAATCCAAATTCTTGACCCTTTGTAAACTATCCAAACAAGGTATTTGGACTTTAATCACCCAAATCCTATCATCCAAACACACCAAAAAGACATATATAGATTTTATAATTTCAAATCATCTTATGTATAAAATGCATCAAAGCAAGGAATTTTAAAATTTATGGATTTGGAATCAAGGCATTTCAAATCCATTACTTTAAATTCCAAATTCAAGTATCAACCGCAACCTAAGAGTTTACAGGGAAATCTTATGGATATGGAATTCTTTACTTGTTGAAAACAAAGAACTCATGGATATTAAATTATTTCATTGTGCTTTACATGTAAGTCAGAAAGAGTACATTTGATTCCTCAGATCTGAAATAAATTTATGTAATTGCTTGGTGTATATCATGTTAATTAAAATGACACTATTTCAGTTTTCTTCTGTCATTCGCAGTGATGACTTTGCTTTATGCTGCAAATTTTCTGACTAATTTATACTTTCTAATTTTATGAGTAACAGGGTGTATTAATTACAACCCATTTGATGCCCTAATGCCACATTGGATTTATAATTTTGTTTCATGATTTTGATAGTTGTGTAATTTTAACAGTAAAACTTGGTGTTGGAGGCTTCAGCATGGGTGCTGCTACTGCACTATACTCTGCAACCTGCTTTACTCTAGGGAAATATGGGAACAACAATCCATACCCAGCCAAATTAAGGGCAGTTGTTGGGCTAAGTGGCTGGCTTCCTTGTTCAAAGTTTGGATCCATATAATCTACCCTACTCAACTCAACTTTATATAGTTTCATTTCGCAATTAAGTTGATACTTATAGTTGACAGTTATATTCTTTCCAGGACCTTGCCTCAAAAGATAGGAGAGGTAAATGAAGCTGCAACGCGCGCTGAATCCTTGCCCATTTTGCTTTGTCATGGCAAAGGTATTAAAATTTGTCATTTGCAAATATTGTGGGTTTATTCGTCTTTTTGGATTTATGCATCTACCTCTAAGCACTGGTGCCACAGCGCTACCCATGATATTAGAAATATGCACTGGATTGAAATGGTTGTCTAAACTCAGCCAATTAATTCTTTATCCAGGCTTGCCTGCTGTACAACTGAGATCAAGCTAGGTTCAAAATTTAGTAGCCAGGAGATTCATGCATGAGCCGTTTTTTACTTGATTAGCCTTAGGGGACTAAACATGCAAGGTTAAGCCAAATGGCTTCTACATACTCGTGTTCTTGTAAATACTTTCTAAAAAGTATCCTCTGATTGTGAAACATGCCCAATCATTGGCGTGAAGAAGTTGTTTAGAAGAAAGAATACTCTGGAGTGAGTTGGCTTTTATTTTTTATGAACACAATCCTTGTTTCCCGAGAATATGAGATATAACTAAATTTTATATTATCAATCTGCCTGGTTGTTGTCAGAAATTTGTGGAGAGTGTTAATCATCAATGCCATAGACGTCACACTGGTGGTGCTTAGCTGTAGTTCTGACCATTGCATTGTTGCAGGATTTTCTATAATTTAAGCCTAGCATTGGAGCTATTAGTGATATAGCCCTAGGTAATTGTGAATGATAAATGTTTAATTTTTTTACAGTGGATGATGTCGTTCAATATAAATTTGGTGAAAAATCCTCAGTGTCCTTGGGCTCAAGTGGATTTAGCGATGTGACATTCAAAAGCTATAATGGGTATGTTGAGAAAGATTCCCAGCAAAAGCATTTGTTAATTTTGATAAATCAAGAGAGCAATAATACTAGGGTTTTGTTTGAATGTGCAGACTTGGTCACTACACAATCCCTGATGAGATGGATGAAGTGTGTGCTTGGCTAACTTCAAAATTGGGGCTTGAGGGGAGCTCTTCATAAGATGATGTAATTTGTAGATCTTGAGCTACAGCAAGTGAGCAACAAGAAGAAATGGAGGAAAAATTTGTCCACGGTTCTAAGCAGCAGGCATTTATAGCTAAAAGTGGTTTGGGGTGTGATATACACGTTTCATTTGTCATTGGTCTTTGTATCCCCTGTTCTCTTGTATTTGATGTTATTTTGACCTGTTGGCTCCTAGATAAACCATATTTGTGAATTATAATGATATTTATTTGGATCATTAAGAAGCTGTTGTTTGGAATTTATTATTTTGGCACTGCTCATAACAGTAACTGCTGTTTTTTTTTCCCTACTATTTCACTAGTTGGGGGAGGATTTGAACTTTGGACGTCTTTTTTGGAAATACCAAGAGGTGTTGATTGAGTTACAAGGCTTTTGGAGTTTTGCCTCTTTTTTGATATGCATAGTTGTTAGTATTATATGATATGTGATACATATTATATTGAGTGAAAAAAGTATTATATTGTAAAGCCATACATATCATACGATGTGAGAAGTGGGTGTAAAATGGTAATTTTTTTGCTCAAAATTTATGCTTTGATTTAAATCCAACTAGTTGTTATACTTGTTTTTAACACAATTATTGGACTACTTGATTAAGCCCAAAGTATTATATCGTAAAGCCATTCATATTGTATGATGCAAGAAGTGGGTGTAAAATGGATTTTTTGGCTCAAAATTTATGCTTTGATTTAAATTCGACTAGATGCTATACTTGTTTTTAACACAATTATTGGACTACTTGATTAAGCCCAAAGAAATAACATGTCCATGAGCATTTTACTTCTCTCAAAATTTGGACTACTCACTTACACGTTTCATTTTTATATTTGCAAATCTCTCTTTTTCTTTTTCTTTATTTTTTTTTTAATTTTTTTATATTTATAACTATGAATAAGGTATTGAATGACAATAAAGAACAAGAAAAGATCATAAATGTTGATGATGAAGAAAACAATGTTGAAGAAATAATTTTGCAAGATAATGAATATGATGATAGCATTGACTTTTGATGGAACTGATTTGGCAAGATGATAAATGCAATGAGAAATGAATTATTATTTTAGCTCACATGCCATATATTACACTTTTAGATTTAATCAATTTGAATGTGAATGTTATAAATACATGTTAATTTGATTTATTTAGGCTTTATTAAATATTACATAAGTGATGATTAAATTAGTCATGAATTGATAATGTTCCAAACTTATAATGAATACACATTTTATATGTACATCTAGAATTTTTTTTAGGCATTTATGTAGCTTACACACAATACGATACAATATACAATAAGGAAAAATAAAAAATCGATTCATGATGAAGTATACATTTTGACAACTATATTAATATGCTGCCTTACCTAGTGACTCCAAGTCATTGGGGAACCCTTCCATAGATATCAGCCCAAATTTGGAATGCCAATTATTCTCTACTCCATGGAGGGTGCAAAAACAAAACATTTTAGAAAATTAAAATTTATACCCACTCGGTTAAGAACAGATTAAAGATGCAATTTGGTTTTTTCTTTTCTTTGTAACAGTTTCAATGGTGGGTCTAGTCTCTAAACCTATCAAAAGCCGTCAATATCTTGGCCCGTGGTGTTTTAGGAAAGTGGTAGGTGTTCTATTACATTAGACAAGGTGAGGAGCACGTGGGGCCTGTTGTCTTTGACATTCAGCTGGCATTGCTTTCCCTATTAGGAACTCATGATCTATAGCTTCATAAGCATGGCTCCAATCCCACTTATGGAAACTTTTGGGACCATCTCCCCTAGACCTTATGATAATCCTCAAATGGGTCCCTTTTTTTGGGGGGGGGGGGGGGGGGGGGGGGGGCGGCCGCGGTTGTGTTTGCTAATGTGCAGCAGTGAGAAGCCAACTGGTTGTTGGACCCATTGGTGTGTTCCAGCGAAATGCACAGGTAGTAGTTGAGGTGCATGATTTCACATTCAGTGTATTCTAAGTTCTAACCTCAACCCCACCCAGAACACCAGTGGTTTGAACTTTGAAGCAGTGGAGCAACACAATGTTGTCGCCACCTACGGTTCAAACTGAGACTTGACACTATACCCCATACTAAGGCACTAACCGCCAATGCATTTTAATTTAGCCAATCCACACTAAATTGCACTTTTTGTTGATGATAATTTTCCAGCAATCATTCCCAAACCCACAAAGAGTTGCACCAAATGCCTTCAAGAAACTGAAGTAGACAAAGTCACCTTTCTTTTAGTTCGAATCTCATGATCCATTAAAGAAAATTCATTTCCCCTTGCAAAAAAGCCCCATATTGAACCCTCTTACACAAATGATCAGCTACAACAATCTACGTTCTCATTCATTTTTCTTTTTTCAGTTCAAAACAGATGAAGGAAACATTGAGTACAAGTGGTAGAAAATATGAGGGAAAAAATGAAAAAAAAAAAAAAATTACAGCAAATCAAATGAATAGTTTAACAAGCAGGCAACGAGAACATTCACTTCAGAAGAGTCCCGTTCTTTTCCCCCTTCTTCAGTAAGGTAGCCTAATTTCAACTGTGTGCCTCTTTAACGAAGGTCACATCACCACTCACAGCTAACGGAGACAGCAGGGTCTTCTCTTGATCATCATCAATTTCTGTTGACTCACGGGCAGTGGTGGTTGATACAGATTCTGTACATTCTTCTTCTAAAAGCAATAATCAAAACAGCAATAGAAAAATTAGCAAATGATAATGGTAAGGAAGCTATTGAACTATACATGTCTGAGAGATGTAGAGTCAAGCAAAATTATAGATATGAAAGATATAAAAAAAAGGACTTTCACCTGAACAATCATGGTATTCAGGCATCTGTTTGACAGTAGTTACTTGAAGGCTTTCTGGAAGCAGACAACTACACAAAGCACCTAATATTTTGACAAAAAGGTTTAATTATAAAGCTTATCATCATATAATAATGCTACTTCTTTCACATCCCAGAAAAAAAAGAACGATCAAAGGACATTATAAAGATCAACTTTGACCAAATTAATAAATACAAAGGGTTCAAATGATCGTAGGGAAAAGGAATGGTTCTATCTTCATTTCCATTGTAATTTCACGACACAAAGCCACCGATTGAAAGTCCAATCCTTGTACATGGAGTCAAGGTAAAGAATCAGGGTGCCATAACTGATTCAATGAAATAAAATTAAAATTAAAAAAAAAAAACCTGTTATTGTTTTCAGGTTCTGAAGTCCCTACACATTTACTAATTACATCATTTCATTAATGATATTAACAAACTATGTCAATGCAAATGATGTAGGTTAGAAATAAGTGATTTTTTAAAGGGAAAGCCCAATTCCCACAGGAAAGTTATATATATAAATATCATGTCCTATAATGATCCTTGGCTACAAGGCTAAAATAACTGAGTGGACATGAAGCTCAAATGTTTTCAACTTATTATTTGCAGCATCCGTTCTGGTTGATCAACACCCCCCCCCCCCCCCCCCCCCCCAAACAAAAAAAAAAAAGGAAAAAAAAGAAATGGAAGATTAGTCAATGTAAAGTGCATTATACCTAGCCGGGCAAGCCGATTCACCCACCCTGGGATGTGTTTTCCTGTCAATTTCCATGAAATATCATCTGTAAAATGGTTGCAATTCTTGGAAATGAGGTGATAGGTATCCCCATGATACTCAGAAGCTGCATTCTCAATAAACGTTCGGAATTCAGTTGGAGGCATAGTTATGTGGCCTAATACGATGGAACTTCGGTAAATAAAACCCGGGCAACTCCTTGGTTCCACTTCAAAAACTCCACTCGCTGGGAAGTCATGAGCTCCAAATCCGTACTCCTTACCATGAACTGTCCATACAGTGACAAAATAGTGTTGTTCATTAGATCTAAAATTTAATAACAACGAAGCTAATAATAAAGAAAACTGCAATAAAAATTCTCATCTATACTTCACAAGTATTTCAAAACAGAAGACTGAAAATCTTGCTATTAATTTATATAAAACTATTCTTAAATAGAAATAATTGTTATCCTAAATTAGAAACTTTTGTTTAAATTGAACAAACTTCATACATAGAACTCCAAATTGACCAAATCTCTCCCTGTACATTCCAAGTGATAGTTCTTTCCTAACTCAATGATATATCAGAGGCCAATAACATTTTCCCCATCCAGTTGGTTAGATCAAAATAGAAGAAAAGGAAAAGACGCCCACCCACCCTACATATGTGGTTAGACAAAAGGATTGCAATGTCACCATTCTAGATTCTGGTATATGTAATTACACAGGATGATTGAATAATGACTCAGATATTCGGGGTACTGGAAAGTGTTATAACGATATAAAAATGGACTCAACTAAAAACTGTACAAAATGTCAGTAATTTGTATTCTATGTAGCAAATGATCAAAGGAACTCCAGAGCATTCAAATCCAGTATTAAAACTCTAGGATCCAAATGTATGCATATATTCATTAAATGTTCATACACCTTAGCAGTGTATTCTTCCTCAAAAAAAGGTCAAGCAAACCCAATTATTTCACAGAATGGCACTGCCTCACCTAAACCATCTTACCAGATCACAATGCCCCCTAAATAAGAATCTCACTTCCTAATTAGTTACCACCAAACTGAAGTACATGCTAATGGCATGCAAAGAAAATACTTCGCATCACATGCAACCAAATGCATCAATACCAGTTCTATAACGACATTGCTAAATCATAATTTATTTATTTTGGTCAATACCCACTAAACCATAAACAACTGAAAAGCATGTTCATCAAGAATGCTAAAACTTGCACACAACTCATTTCAAACCAAGTTCTGCATACCATTCATTTCAGACCAAATAATACCACTCATCATTTCTTTTTCTTTCTCAAGCTACCAATTTTCAAATGTACACCAACTAATTCATGTTCCATAAACAAAAAGATGTAAACTAAATGAAAAAAGAACATTCAAATAATAAATTTGAGCAAACCCACAAATTTCAACTCCTTTCTCTCATCCACTCAAATATTCAAACCCTCTGTCCAAAATCAATATACCGCCCCCCCAAAAAAAAACCCAAATAAAATAAAGCAACACCCAGATCACCAAAACACAAAAAACAGCCAAAACAATTGTGGAAAGCAGGAAAAGAAAAGAAAAAAAAGAAGAGAAATTTAGTCTTACCAACCTTCAATACCGGAATGAAAGATCCCAAAACCAAACCAAACCATGTAATTGTTAATAGGGGTGAGATCATACACGTTTAGCACCACCTGCGTCTCAATGTTCTTGTTGTTCCCATCCGACTTCATTGATGTACTACTCTCTGCCCCCATTACAGATATCCAACACACACAAAAATATTATCTTTTTATCTTCAAGTTCTTTCTTCTCATGCCACCGGAGAGGGAGAGAGAGAAAGAGAGAAAGAGGGAAAGATTTGAGGGTCAGAGATCCATCTGCTAATCTCCGAGCAGAGAGAGGTAAAGAGAAAAGTTTGCGGCTTTTGATTTCGAGAAATAAAAGCAAAAGCAAAAGCAAAATTGGCAAACGAAGTGAGAGGAAAAGGACAAAAGGAGGTCAAGGTGTCTGCTTTTCATTCATTGGCTTCACAATACAATGGATTCACATCACCCAACGTTTTTTTAAATAAATAAAAACCAAAAAAAAAAAAAGTGTTTCAGATTTACAACTCGGTCAGGCACTACTCGGTGAGTTGACTATTCGGTGATTTGTGAACGATTTGCACTTTTTTCCAGCTTATTTGGACTCTGGTTTTTTTTAGTACAGTTAATTACAATCGACCCCTACTTCTATAGGAACAAGTTATCCCATATTGAATGTTGGTTACAACTTACAAGTAGAGAACCTTTACTGAAAAATGATTTTTTTTTTTTTTTTAATGTTTTCTTGGGGTTTGATAGAAAGTTGTCTGAAAATAAATTAAATAATTTTTTTTACTGTTTGTTTAATGTGGGAAGTCATTAATACTTCTTTAAATTTCAAATAATTTTATAAGGTGAAAGAAATTTTAATTTACAAAAACAAATTTCCAATAAGAAAATATTTGTTTTTATTTTTTGAGCCTTTTATAAGACTCAAATTTGGAATCTGCGAAAACAATAAATAGAGAGAAGTGTCTAATTTTAGGGGGGAATGAATCAATTAGAAAAAAAAAAAAAAAATCAACAATTGGTTCATGTATCAACAAATAGTCAATGTCAATCAACAATAGTTAGGGGGAAGGTGAAGAGGGAAAAAATGGGATAAAGTTTGGTTAACTTGATTGTAACCAATGATTACATCTCCACTTAATATCTTTTGATTGAATGTGAATTTTGATAAATTAACTATTAGATTGCATTTTCTTTTTATATCCTCCATGCTTGCAAAATTTAAAAGATCAAAGATTAATAGTTATATCATCAATCAAATGTTTACATTTCAAGTTTTCGTAGTCTAAAATTATGTATAAAAAAACAAGTTTATGTATTTATGGGGGGACTGATCAGAGGCGTTGACCCAAAGGGGTCATATTGAGGCACTCTTTCTGCGTCAGATGTTTGCCCTGGAACCCGGGGTCCGAGAGCATCTAGCTAAGGGACGAACCTGGAATGCTCGTGGAGCTCCTATTCCCGAGATACACGGCCCTATTGAGAAGCATTCAACCACCAGACTGAAGGAACCACGCTTCCTCAGATCACCTCAAGAGCATGCCAGGAGAAATTCGGAACCCAACACAACCTTCACCTTCGTATTTAAGACCCCTCACACCTAATGTCAGCTGCATCAATTGCTGACTAACTTGAACAGGGAGGATAGCCCTAAAACCTGCTTTCGCGATCACAAAGTGGCAGAAGGGTGTGCTGATAGGACAAGCTGCATCCAAAAATTTGGCGGGAGAATAGGATAGCTGGAGGAGAAGAGGGGCTCTAAAAGGGGGAGAGGATCAATAAAGAGGGAATCCAAAAAACATTGAGAGAAAAACTAGGAGAGAGAAAAGGATAAGAGCTTTTTAGGATAGCTCAGTTTATTTTTGTTCATGTGACTCCCCGGAGATCCATTTTTATCAATAGTTAGTAATGATTCAATTCTTTTTGTCTTCAACCACCTGTCTGATTCTTCGATTGTGGATTTCTATCTTGTATTTTTCATAAATTAGTTGTGTAGAACAAGAATCATATTAGTCAATACAAGGAAGTTGTGTTTTTGTTCGCCTACAATATCTAACAGTAAATAACATCTGATTGATACAAAATTTGACATGCATGTTTAGAACATAAAGATAATGCAATCCAGTGGTTATATTTTCAAAATATTTAGCTATGTTAATTTTTTTTAGTAGTGGCTACAACCAAATTTGTAGTCAAATTTTGTGTGTATATATATATATATATATAAACCTACCATTGAGTCATATGTACTCTGTGGTGTGGAATTTATTTGTGATGATATGTTAAGAATGTAACGATGAAGAAAATATTTTATGCTCAGTCGTTGATCACTTGATCATAAAATTAAGGATAACATTTTCCAAACGAAACAAACAAAGTTAATAACTTTCTTCAATTTTTTTTAAAATCTTACCCTGTAAAAAATAAGTTTTACTTGTAAACAAATTAATAAATGGCTTATTAAAGTGCCGCCAAAATCTTTTAAATTCAAATGGCATATAAATTTGACTAAAGCCCGAGACAAGAAATCGCATATGGAGCCCAAGGCAATAAAAATGTAGAAAGGAATCAAAGGATGCATTATTTTCGTTACCGAGCATTTACTTTATTCCTTTTGGTTTCATTATGCCACACCATTCATCTATTGAGAATATCGGCAGTTAAATAGATTAACCATTTTGTGAATGTGTAAAATGTAAGATTTACAGTAGATGTATTCGTGGCCAAAACCCAAATGTAGGTGTATAACACAGATTGTGGGGTAGTACAAGAATAAGAGCAAAACTGTTTTTTTTTTTAATCTCAGTTTAGGTACATATAAATTCTGATCACACCCAAGTGGATGTTGTGACTTGTGAGCATAAAAGCATCATACCCAGGAGCATCATACTCTCTCTCACGTATATATAGTCCCACAACTCTAAAGAAACTCATTGTAAGAGAGATAATGCAATATTTTGATTTTTGACATAACAGTTTGGTTGCATCATCATTTCCAGTCTTAAGTGTCCAATAAGATGGCATTAAAATCAACCTTAAGGCTCTCAACAGCTTCAGTTATACGGTACTGTCAACACTAGTTTTTAGCTAATCCAAAATTCAAGCAACAATTGACCAACTATATGAACATGGACAATAACACCTGAGCTGCTGCTGAGTAATGGAACTGGCAACAGCCCAAGTTGCACTCATCTGAAAGCAGCGATTAGGAAATTTGTTACAAGCTTGATTGTTCAAAGAGAAACTTTGATATAACTGCAACAAAGGCAAGATGGAAGTAGCTGCTAGAGAAAGAAGTATAATTTAATTAAAAGTTTCTGAATAAATTACAATTTGATCACTCTTTAAATAACTTTCCAGCAACTTCAAATCAAAACCGTCCCACAAAGCGTGGAACAGGATCCTCTGTGTGGAAGTGAAGCACCTCCAATTCTTCCCTTTTGTCCACCTGAAACACACAACACAAGCAGTTAACTACAGTTTTTTTTTTTTTTTTTATTAATTTTAAAAATTGCAATATCAATAATATGGAAATTAATTGGCAGCTGCAGTCACAGTTATAAAGCAATACTTACTCTTGAAACCTTGAAGCAAAGACAATCAGATGGACTCCTCAAAGTTCTGCAATCACGGCTGTTCGTCTGGGGTTGTCCTCCGCCTCAAGCGGCGCCTCCAAGTTGAGCCACCGTCAGAAGAGTCATTGTCATCATCTCTGGAAGAAGATCCAGTTTCACCTTCATAACTCTCCCCCCAAAGTCCAGTAGATCTCCTTCTGATGTTCATTTGTGTTCTTGTTCTTAAGGTACCAGACCGGCTACTGCTTCTTGAACCGGAACCAGGTCGGAAAACTCGAATGAGAAAAAATACAGTCAACCAACCTCCTTCATCAATGGGCAAAATGTTGTCATCAGCCCCCCTCTCCTCTCCGAATGAAGAGGAAAGTGTGCTGATCAAGTCCCCAAGGTCCCTCTGTCGCTCCAACCTCCTCCAATTACGCTGACGTTCAGGGTCAGCCTCCGATGGGCGCACAAGGGGGTGCTCAATCCTAGCATGCTTCCTGAGATCTGTATAGGTTCCACTGAAATTACATGTCTCACAGGAACAGCTTCTTGATTTTCCATTCATGAAACGGCGAGCAGGCTCCACAACAATCCATTCTTTTATCTGTCCACGGCAGAGGGGGCACAGTAACTTTGGCTGCTCCTGATTCTCACAGGAACTGGGCTGCAAGGTTGGGTGCCCTTCCTCGATTGTTTCTTCTTGCACCTCGGTAACTGTTGATTCTGAAGTCTCAGTAGGAGACAAAGGTGTGGCTGATGGTGGAGTGTCTTCCTGTTGAGTGTCTTCATGTCCCGGAGTTGTTGATGAGGTTTCTGCAGATGACTTCCGGAACTGGTCAAGGCAGTTTGAGTGGCGATAGCTTGTGTCACACATATATGGGCGACATCCCTTCTCATGCGATGAACAGATTAGTAGAACTGCATTGTGAGGATGTTCCATGCAGACAGGGCACCTAGCATCTTCCCATTCTTTTAAACTTTCCTCAGTTGCTAAAGGAATTCTGGGTGATCGTCTTGCACAACTAGAGCTGCATGAAAAAGGAGAAGCCCTGTACCTATCATGAGACATGGAACGATCTCTTCTCTCCTTTGGCATGTTGAAGCCTTAAAAATATCAACAAGAATTATGGCACCTCCCAAACGAAGCAGGGTGGTTGAAAACTACAAAATTTGATAAAATACGTTTAAACTTAACTACTCACCCAAAATTAGGCAATAAAACCAACAATTCCTGATACAACAACACACTGAGTTTCCAAAATTATAGGGGTCCAAGAACTATAAATAACTGGAAAAGTTATTAATAAGAATAAGATATGCTGATACAAACTGGACAGAACTCTCAGCAATATATATGATGCATAATCAGTTAATCCTTCCAGAGCTTCTATTCAAAGAAACCACTTCTTATGCTTTCCTTAAAGAACATAGATCACATGATGAGAGATTATTGCATTACAGTAAATATGTGAAACCTTCCTTCAAAGGATAAAATCGAAAGGAGAAAAAAAAAGCTGGCATGCAGGCTGGTGTGCTGAGAGTGCACTTGCAAAATCTGAGTTACCTAGGTCCAATACAATGGTTCTGCTGGTGAAAACGAGGTACAGCCATCATATGCATTTCAAACTAAATATATTATGATAGCTCAGCAGCGTCATTTCCCACCAGTTTGTTGAGCTTAATTTTTCTCTTACTCAGTAGAACTTTCTGAATAATGTGTCACATGACCATTAACAGAAAAGTCCATTCTCCAATTTCAATCTTCTATTCTTTTTTTTTTTTTTTCTTGATAAGTAAGAAAAATTTATATTAAAAAAAATTGCTTTATGCCAAAAGAACAGAAGAACTGCTTAATGTGTCACATGACCATTAACAGAAAAGTCCATTCTCCAATTTCAATCTTCTATTTTTTTTTGATAAGTAAGAAAAATTTATATTAAAAAAAAAACTGCTTTATGCCAAAAGAACACAAAGCAGATCAAAAAATTTACAAGAGAAAAAAGAAAGAAAATTAATTACATAGAAAAAGGGAATCAAGGAATAAAGGGAGATAATCACTAGATGTGAGTCCCTAAACCCTAAACTAGTCAAACAAAGAGCCACTAAAAGAAGCAAGCAACTGGTCTTCCAAACTATCCATGTCCTCAAAAGTCCTCCGATTATGCTCCCTCCAAATAGACCACATTAAGCACAATAGAACTAAATTCCAAATGCTTGATGAGTGCTTCCCCAACCAAAGAGAATACCTGAAACGGTATGTGGCAAGACCCACGACACCCCCAAATGATCTAAAAACAAAGCTCCACAACTGATAAGCAAGCTTGCTCACAATGAAGCAACAAATGATCCAGTCTCCCCACAACAACGACACATAACCATGGTTTTAAAAACCGGACCGGATCGGCTAGTTCGACTAGTTCAACCGAGAACTTGGCACCAATCCAGTCCGGTAAAAATCCCCAAAACCGGTGAAAACTGGCCAAAACCGAGAATCGGAGGCAAAACCAATTTTTGCCCCGGTTCAGTTTTTAAAACAATGCACATAACACACTAGTCAACAAAATCAAAACCCCTATGCCTTAAGTTGTCACCCGTGAGAATCTTATCCTAAGCTATAGTCCAAACAAAAAAAGAAATTTGTTGAGGGGCCTTTAATTTCCAAACACCTTTCCAAGGAGGGACTTAGCTTATTATAAAATGAGCAGATATCAAAATCCCCATTCCTCTTCAACTTACATCTCATACGATCCTCGCTCTCCAATGAAAGTGTATTGGATTCCAAGATATGAATGAAATCCGCCATTAAATCCACCTCCCAGTCATTTGTATCCCGAATGAATCGTACATCCCAGCCCCTTCTCACCTCCAACCCCTGCTGTGCCAAGCAAGAACCTACCAAGGCCTCTCTATTAGTGGTTATTGCGTACAAAACCAGGAAGGTCACTTGAAAAGTTTGATCCCCACACCACCGATCTTGCCAAAATTTCACTCTATTCCCCACCCCAATTTCAATTTTCTATTCTATTGCATTTAACATTTATTTCTACAATATACAGTAAATTGAATGATCAAATATAACCCTAAAATAAGAGTTTACAACTCAACAAGCTTATAATATCGGCAAGTTAGATCAGCCAAACATTTTACTTTGCAGCCATTTAACTCCATCTAAATCCATAGTCTCTGCTACATCATTTCCATCACCAATTCTCCTAACCTTCTTCTTCACTAACCCTTGAGTAACCTCCTTTGGGTTGTTGTAAGATATGAAAATTGGAAACTCTGAGGTACTACATTTGTATGTCATTTTTTTTCCAGTGGCTATCCTCATTTGCTAATATCGAAACAAGATCCTCTGAAAAATACAACTGACTAAAAGTTGATGGGAAAAAAACCTTGATAACTTCTATATGATATTATGACCATGGTTGGAGCAGATATGAACGACACTTGAAAAGTACCCTTTCTTTTGCAGCCCTCTAGAGAAATGATACATTATTAAGAGAGTTAAATAAAAAAAAAAAGGTGGAAAAATTTATCTCCTTCCCCAAAGCTTGTAAGAAATAAAAGGAAAGCACCTACATAAAGACACTGTAACGCAAGATACACTACCAGGCATTTGCAGAATTCCCACTCTTAGAAGTTCTAGCCTTTAGAGAGTATATGTTACAATAAACCTAAATTAATTCAACCTGATAAATACATGGGCAATCTGAACACCTTAAAATTCTCAATTATTCAGATAAATATACAATCACAATTCTGATCAGAAAGCTATTCTCTCACTCACACAACCAGAAGAACCATAATTATCATTGGTTGTCACGAACCATCTATATTACAATTCTAGTTCCTAATTTCTGCATTCATAGTAGAGCAGGAGCAAAAAGATATTTTTAAAGCACCTTATAGCCTATTCATGTAATATGAGTGAGTGTAACACCTAATCCAATGCAATTGAAATGCTTCTTTTTTTTTTTCTCCTTTTTTTTTCTTTTTAAATCTCTCTTTTTGCCAGAAGCTAATCCAATGCAATTGAAATGCTTTTTTTTAATCTCTCTCTTTTTGCCAGAAGCAGCAGCGAGTTAAACTCAGCTGTATTACTCAATCACAAAGATTTCTGCTATTAATCAATATTTCACAACAATTTCAAAATTTTAACTGTAAAGTAAAAACAACAAAAGCATAAACTACAACAAGCATTAAGCAAATGAATTCACTATCATTTGAGTTCATACAAAGCAGTCAAATCAAAATTCACAACAAACCCATATCCAAAACACCCTTTTTTTTTCTCACAACTCAAACCCCCAAATTACCATTTCCAACAAAAACACTACATCACAACAATAACAAAGTTTCAAAAATACCCAAAGCCCAGAACCCTAATCAGCAAAAAGTTCCAAAATTTGAATCAAACTACTACATCAAAAGCTTCCCGAAGCCGATCCGTACAAACCACCACCACCACCCAGATACACAACACAACAATAACAAGCAGAACAACAAAGCTCGCAGATCCGAGTATAATCGGAGCCCGGAAAAGGGTCAAAAAAAAATCAGAGAGTTGTTAATAAAGGGGATTTACCAGAAGCCGATTCAAAATCTTTCTCTCGGATTCTCGAGAAACAAACACCCCTCCTCCCCTCCCCCCTTGATTCGATTGGGTTCGGTGAGAGAGAGAAACCTAAGAGAGAGAGAGAGAGAGAGTTTGAAAGTAGAAGAATGAAAAACAAATAGGGCCAACGTATATAAGGGTGTGAGCTGACGTGGACGAAAGTGGTTCGCTCGTGTCGTGGCATTTTCATTTTTTTAATATTATTTACTTTTTTTCTAATTGAAAATTTTGAACGATTACTGTTTGAAGTCGGCGCCGTTTTGTTCTATTGGAAGGGCAAATAACTAAATATGTATGAGCATACAACTGTATGCTAGGCCCAAGATAATTTGAGGTGGAAGGCGAAAATTTTAAAAGGGCATTTTATATTTAAATATCACTTAAATAATATTTAGTTTATTTTTTATTATATTTTTTTTATCTTAAATTAATTACTAATTCATACTTAAAGTGAGCTAATGAAACTTGTTATATAAGTTTTACAAACTAGTATATTACCAATAAAAAAAAAAGTTATTCAAACATTAATTTATTATATTGTTTAAGTGACACTAATATGTGACACTAATCATATTAGTGTCACATCAGTTTCAAAATTTTTGTCGTAAAATTTGTATTAGTTTTAGCATTTTTCATTTACTTAATGGAGATTAGGTTGCATTTCTATTAATTAATTTTTTTGGAGAAAATACTAAACTTACTTTAAATTTTATTACAAAAAGTATACAAACTGATGCGGCAATTAGATGACACTTCAACCAAAGAATAAGGGTGCATTTGGATACTGCTTATTTTGCTGAAATCTAAAAACTGAAAATACTGTAGCAAAATAATTTTTAAATGTGTGAATAGTACCGTGGAACCTATTTTTAATGAAAAAGTTGCTAAAAAAAGAGGGTTGTGGGTCCTGTGAATAGTGCATAGGACCCACTGGTATGCAATGTCCACCGCTTATTCTCTGGTCAAATGTCTGTCACTGTCCCGTGAACAGTGACAGACAACATCTTCACGTGCTTCTCAATTATAAAAAAAGAAAAAAGAAAAAAAAGAAAGAAAGCGCAAAACGCTAGACGCTGGCCTTTTTCATTTGTATCCAAATGCCTTTTAAATGAGTATTGAATTATTTCATATAATTAGTGACATGTCAATTTATAAGACTTATATAATATACTAATATAACTCCAATATTTTAGGCCTTAAGAAAAAATGTACATTTAACACACATTTTTCTTTAATTAAAAAAAAAAAACCTTACTGCCCCCCATATTTGGGGGCTTTTCCATATTAAGGGGCCTTAGGCCATGGCCTAAATGGCCTAGGCCTAGGGCGGCCCTGACTGTATGTTCTTTTTTTTTTTTTTTCCTTCATATATATATATAATATTACCACCATATATGCTTGGGTTGGAGGGTGATCATCACGCTCTCAAGTGGAGAAGGGAGGGTTTTTTGGGTTAAGTAGAGCTTATCTTTGTGGGAAAATTATTGTGTACTCCCAGAGTACCATAAATGCGTGCTCCCTCCTCTCACATGAATGGTGGGCCCCACTAAATTCATGGTGGGACCCACCATTCATGTGAGAAGAGGGAGTACGCATTTATGGTACTCCGGGAGTACCTAATAATTTTCCATCTTTGTGGCTGTTTGCAGTCCCTAGGTTTGCTCAACTTCTCTTTTTAAAATTTATTTATAATTTAAATATTATCATTTTTTGAAAAATAAAGTTTAAAAAAACATTTTACTTTTTTATTTTTTACAGTCAGGAGAAAGTACAAATCTTATATCCGATTTTATGCCCAACCAATTGTAATAAGTCATTCTACTAAAAAAAAAAAAGTATACATGTCACGTGTTTGATTTTTTTTTTTCTCATTTTAAATCTAGTTTATTTTATAAAAAATAACTAAAAAAAAAAAAGTATGACAAGTTGTAATTGGTAGAGTATATCAAAGAATATAAAAAGTGGAATGGAAGATTTATGTTCAGAGAGAGTGTGCGTGTTATTGTTGATTCTACTAATAAAGTTGTGTAAGAAATTATGAAAATTTTGTGTCCTAATATTACTCTTTTCAAAAAATCAAAAATTTCCAAAATATTATATTTTGAATTAATTGGTTAATTTAAAAAAATTTTAAAGCAAAAATTCAGAGAATAATTATTAGATACTCTCGAAGTAAGCAAAAGTTCGGAGTACAATTATTAAATACTTTCAAAGTACGGTGAAGTTGTACTATATTTTCTTACATTTATGGTGGATCCTACCATAATTTGAATTTAATAATAAAAAAGATCTATCATGAATATAAGAGGATAAAGTATTATATCACCATGCTCTAACAACACCTACTACCTTCTAAAAAAAAATGAATACCTACTACCTACTAAATACTCAACTTAGGAACCATAAAAATAAAATGGATTATAAATATCTCATACATGAGTAATGTACATAATTTCTCTCATAATAATGAATCTCAAACAATAAGAGATCTGCATGTTTATAACGTAAGTGATGTATATGTGAGAGTTACAAAATACCTTCCCTTCAAACTTGCAATAGAAATTCAAGATGAGCCTATAGTGTTATTGAAATACTCCATATGAAAATTGGGTCTTGTCTCTAATCTCTAGCAACCTTAAGATACACTCAAAGCTCAACCTGACTATAGCATGCTTTCTCTCATGGCAGGAAATTGGAGCAGTGTAAGCATCACTCATGCATTTCGAGAGGGCAAGCCACTGAAATGGCGAAACCTTTTGTTGGTTTTGTAGACCCTCTAAAGTGAATTTTGACATAACTTAAGGCTAATGTCGAGGTTCTATGTATTTGACTTTTAATGAATTTTCTTTGATGCATTCCTTTAATTCATCCAAAATAAATAAAACCATAGCTTTAAATAATTTTTTTTACAGAGACTGCAATATTTTATACAACCAGCTGGATAATTTGGAGTAAGTGGAATGAGGCTCGCTATGGTACTCCACGTCTTGATCCCCCTTCTCTAGCCAAGTTTGCTACAGCCCATGCTTTAGCATATTTAGAACTAATTATGGAAGCTTTCATTGAGTGTTTGTAAGATTGTCTTGTTATTTCTTTGGCATTCCTTGATGTAAATTTGTATATAGTCACTGCATTATTTGTTAGGAGAAGAGAAAACTCTGTAGCTGGTATAGTCTTAGCATGGTTGATCTATGATGCTGCCTTGCTTTTGTATAGACTTATTACTTTATTTGAATAAAATTCTGCCATTTGTCCTTAAAAAAATAATAATTAAAAAAAATCATACAATGAGGGAGAGTTGGGATTATGTTTCAAACCCAATTCTCCTCTTTTTTTTTTTTTTTTTTTTTTTTTTTTTTTTAATTTATTTTTATTGAAGTCACAAGGTTCACTAGAAATTCAAATCTTTAAACTTTGACCAAATAACATCCTTATATAGTTATAATACTAGGCACATCACAAGTATGTTCATTCTAGGCTAGGGGTGTCAATGTTTGACATGACCTATGAATATGACACAAATGGGTTAGGGTTTGGGTCTTAGTGGGTTTGGGTCGTAAACGGGTCGACCCAAAAGTGACACGATAAGAAACATGTCATAAGCGAGTCAACTTGCATGACTCTCAATTGACATGTTTGACATGCCTATTTATTCGTATCAACTTGAAATGACCCATTTAACACAATTTATTTAACTTTTATAACAAATAAATATTCATTTTATTTTACATTTTTCAAATACCTTTTATATCCAACCTATATTTTAAACTTAAAAGGAAAATAGGAGAGACATAAACTATGTTATATTTTTTGTAGTTTACATTTGGCAAGTTCTGTGTATGTTATTCTTGTTGAACTATATTATTTTGAATTTGGGTTGAAGTGTATACACTTCTTTTGAGATGTAAAGAACTTATTTCTAGACGGATGTTATATTTTTGTTGAATTGTGTTGTTTTGAATTTGAGTTGAAGTGTACGCACTTCTTTTGGGAATGTAAATAAGGCTATAATCGAGCCGAGTCGAGTATTAACAGTTCAAGCTTGTTTATTTAATTTTTTTTTCGAACACGAGCCAAGCTCGAGCTCATCATTAAAAAAGATTTTATATTCAAGCTTGGCTCATTTTTTTGTCAAGCATGCTCGAACTTGTTTACAAGCTACTTGATTAACTTATTCTTTTCCTATATATTGTGAAACCATGGCTAAAAATATTTTACCTCTTTATAATTCTATGAGTTTTCACTACAAATAGAAAATTTATATCATCAATAATCTACAACTAATAATATAATTTTGTATGAACCTATTGACAAACTTATACAATCCTGTAGGGTCCAAATTTCGTGGCCCAAGCCCAAAAGATCAGGATTATGAGCTCAACGAACCCAGAACAATGAATTTGTAGAGAGTGCGTGTAAAAGTTAGGCTGGTTGTGAATCTAGCAACAATCAATTGACATAAGAACACACTTTAAAAATAAACTCAAGTCCGAAGAGGATTGTTCTTGATTGAAAAATGAATACAATGCTTAGAGTTCTTTCATAGATTTTTTCCTCACACTTTTTGTTCTCCCCCTCTTCTTTAGAGGCCACTTACATTTATATATTCTTCTTCTCCTTCATCATCACCGTCCACCTGTTCTTCATCTAAGCCTTCACTTGAGTACATGTCATATCAGATATCTGCTTTAGTTCTCCGTGAGTGGTGGTAGCTGAGATTACACTGTTCAGGAGTCTTCTCCACATAAATGCGGCCAGGAAAGTTGCTGCAGTGCATTAAATGCGGTGGTAGCAGCTTTTCCTTTTAGATATTTCTCTGTTCTTATCATCTCTAGGCATGCCCAAAGCTTGTCCTTGTCGTGGAAGTAGTTGGGAAGATCATTCAGACTTTCAGTATATTTGTTATCAAAGTCCCTTTGAAACCCGAGGAGAATGACCTCTTCGGACCAATATGGTTCTCTTCGGACTGTTCCTCTCGTTCATTTCCAAGCACATTTCTTCCACCAGGACTCCTTCCTAACCCCTTTCTTCTCTTCGGACACATAGTGATATTCGAGTTGGGCCTTAGACTCAACACATGACGTTTGGCTTTTACACCCACAATAGCCCCTCAAAATTTTAATTTTTCCCTCGTATCCGAGGAGAAAAAATGAGATTTTGATTTGCTGCGAAATAGTGATATTCGAGTTGGGCCCTAGGCCCAACATATGACGTTTGGCTTTTACACCCACAATAGCCCCTCAAAATTTTAATTTTTCCTTCGTATCCGAGGAGAAAAAATAAGATTTTGATTTGCTGCGAAATAAAAGTTTTAAAATCCCTAAATATCTGAGTCCACACGTGCATGCGCATAGATTTAGGCGCTTCATCATTGTCGTTGTCATTTCAGCGTTTCCAAGGTGCTATTAATTACTCCAGGCGGCATCTTGTCTCTGGCATCCAACGGTGGGCTATTGATCCAACGAACGTGGTTTTTCCTCCAAATTTGGGCGGGATAACTCCCACCATTTCACCTGTCCCTATATAAAGCCTTAGAGGGGATTGTTTTTCCTTTACTTTACAGATTTTTAGATTTTCAAAGAACTCAAGCATTCACGCCCACCAAGCTCTTCCAGTCATCAACTCTAACTTCCCTAGAATCTGTGATAATCTCTCAAAAAGTTTGAAGATCATTCTTCGATTCAGTTTTGCATAAGTTCTCCTTCACTCGAGCCTTTCATCTTCTCTTCGGCTAGCCTCTTCGGCCCTTGAGTAGTTGCTCCCCAGCCACTGCATTTAGTGCTTCCCCTTCTTTGTTTTAATTGAAATGGGTAGATTTCGATATTTAGTGGATAGTCCCGCCCAGATGGAGGAATTTAGGGTGACGTATTGCATTCCACATGATGTAGGTTTGAGATATTGTCCTCCAGAAAAGTTATTAATAGATCGAGAAGTGGGCAAAGTTATAATCCCCATCATTGCCTTTCTAGAAGGAGGAATGACCATCCCTATGGGCCCTATTACTAGAAACTATCTCCGAAACCATAGGCTTAGCCCTGATCAATGTGCGCCTAACACGAGGACGGGACGGGCACTTAGGACCGGTCCTAGAGTTGGGCGTATGTTTCCCGTGGACAACCTTCGTCTTCCACTTGTTGCTTCTGTTTCTGTTGCTGCAACTGCTGCAGTTTCTTCCACTCCTTCCCTTGCACTTTGGCATGCTCTACTTGGTCACGCATCTTCCTCTCGGGTACAACAATTGGCTTCTAGAGGTTTGTTAGGTTCAGTGTTTACAGAAAATTTTGATTGTGTTTCATGTCAGTTAGGAAAACAACCAGCCTTGCCTTTCAATACTAGTGAATCAATATCCACTGATATCTTTGATCTTATTCATTCTGATGTTTGGGGGCCTTCCTCTGTCTCTAGTATTGGTGGGTCTAGATATTTTGTTGTTTTTGTTGATGATTACTCTCGCTATAGTTGGATTTTTAATATGAAACATCGTTCTAAATTATTGGAAGTATATTCTAATTTTGCAAAAATTGTTGAAACTCAGTTTTCCAAACGCATCAAAATTTTTCAATCTGATAATGCTCTTGAATACATTCAAAATGCTTTCCAAGCTATTTTGTATTCCTATGGCACTGTTTATCAACTAACTTGTCCAGGTACCTCTCAGCAAAATGGTAGAGCTGAACGAAAACTTCATCATATTCTTGACACTGTTCGTGCTCTTCTTCTCTTTGCCAAAGTTCCTGCTCCTTTTTGGGGCGAAGTTGCTCCTCATGCTGTTCATACTATTAATCGCATTCTGAGTCCTGTTATCCAAAATCAAACTCCATATGAGCGCCTTTTTGGGTCACTTTCAGACTATCACCACCTTCGCTCTTTCGGTTTTGCTTGTTTCATTCTTCTTCAGCCATATGAGCATAACAAACTTGAGCCTCGGTCAAGGCTTTGTTGTTTTCTTGGCTATGGTGAAACTCAAAAAGGGTATCAGTGTTATGATCCTATCTCTCACCGTCTCTGTATCTCCCGCAATATTGTCTTTTGGGAACATCGCCTCTTTGTCGAGCTCTCTCACTTCCGTGCCTCCCTATCTTCCTCCTCTGTCTTAGATCTTTTTCCAGATGAGGCACATATTCCTTCTGTAGCTGCTCCTGATCCTCTTATAGTTGCTCCTGATTCTCCTATAGAATTCTCTACCCAACCACCAGATATCA
The DNA here is from genome assembly GCA_023736055.1 of Quercus glauca. Taxonomy (NCBI): domain Eukaryota; kingdom Viridiplantae; phylum Streptophyta; class Magnoliopsida; order Fagales; family Fagaceae; genus Quercus; species Quercus glauca. Next base: position 17,823,738 of record CM043316.1, on the reverse strand, counting down.
TTGATCCCTTTCCTAGTTCACCTTTTAATGAACAAGTGGAAGATGAACAAGTTGAAGACGAGTTACCTAACCCCAACCCTGAGCTTAGGTCCTTTGCTCTTGCTCCGCCTGAAGATCTTGCACAAGACATTCCACCTCGTCACTCAACTCGGGTAAGATCTATTCCTGCTTTGATACCATGTTAGAAATACTGAATAATTGTATTGTATTTCTCAATGAAAGAATATACATGAGTGCCTTTATATAGGAGGCATATGAGTGTAGTACAAGTAAGAGTGTAGTACAAGAATGTGTGCTATACAAGTAATCTAGTTGGGCCTAAAACCCATAACACTATACACGTTAACAGTAATCATATACATTTTGTTTTATTTCAGAAATTTATAGGAAGTAAATCCTATAATTCTTTAATATTTTTTAGCCTTTCAAATGTTTTAACATTTGAATTATTCTTTTGATGGTAATACATTTTTCTCTTATATTTCTCTGTTGTGTACTCTTTCTCTCTCACACACACACACACACACACACACACACACACACACACACATATTTTATCTATAATTTGTAGGCTCTAAATCTTTTGATTTCTTTCAATAGTTATAACTATGAATTATTCTTTTGAATGTAACCCATCTTTCTCTTATATTTCTCTATTGTTTAATCATAAATATTTTGTTTTGTTTAAATGATTTCTAAGTAGTGAACCATCTAATTCTTTAATATTTTTTGGTCTTTGGTCTTTTAGAAGTTTTAATATCTGAATTTTTAAGTTATTTTTTTTAGAATCTAAAATTGTCTTACAATTTTGTGACACAAATTGAAGTCATACAAGAACAAATCATGAAATAGTTTAGTTTCTTAATCAATTTAAGATTTTATAAAATTATTTTAGTTTACCTCACAAATAGGTAGGTTAGCGACTAGTATTATATATGTTCAAACACCACTTAATTTATACTTCCCAGTCTTCAGTCCCATGTATAATTAAAAACCCTAAGTTATGACATGGCAAGTAAAATTATTAGATGTAGCACTGATAAGAACATTATTGAGATTCTGTTAGAGCTAAACAATCCATGTCATTGACCTCTTCAATAGCATAGAATTTATAGATGTGGAGATAAAAAATGATTATCAATTGGATAAAATCCTTCAGAGGATTAAATCTTTAGAGAGAGAGAGAGAGAGAGAGAGCACGCAAAAAGCACCAACAATTGGTAATTGAGTTACCAGAAAATACAGGGCGAAAGGGTTGAAAGAAAAGATTACCAATTTATCTTAAGTGGAGGTATTGCTCTAGATATAATGTGATGGCTAACAGTTTTCAGATTCCTAACTTATATAATTTAGACTGTGGATAGACAACACTATCATGAATTCATGACGGTTATGAAATTACCAATATATAGTTTTAAAATTATTCTAAGTGTCTCAATTACCAATGAAAATAAGAGTTTTTAATATACTCACTTCCATCAGGATTTTCAAATTAAACTATACCTAATTCCTCCGAACGCATTTTCTCAAAGGGTTCCTCCCAAGTCAAGAGTTCCCACGTACATGACTATTCCAAAAGAGTAGACATCAACCTACAAGTGGCGATAACACATTTTACAACCAAAGTGAATGGTAACGGATTTAAAACTTAACATGTTTGAAAATCTAAAATAAATGGAATGTAGGTAATCTTGTTTGGGAGTAATATAGAGGGAAAGTAGTGAAATAATTTTATGACAATGTTATTATTAGATCCCTATTTTAAAATAAAAGATTGAATATATAGGGGCGTTTCGAGAGTTCTAGTAAAAATTTCATTAAATCTAATTTCATTCTCTCTCATTTTTCCCAATTTTGAGGTAAATGAAAATTTGAGATTTTAAGAGAATAGAGAGAAATGAGTGTTCCCTCCTACCCATTCCATTCACTCATACTTAAACTCTCAAACAAAGGAATGAACTTTCCATTCTCTTAATTAAAACTTCCAAATATGGGAAGGAAAGAATATTCTAAAATTATTTTTTTTCATTCCTTGTCATTCCATTCCATTCTCTCCTCTCAAATGAGGGATAAATGTAAAGAGATGACCTAGGTTTCCAACTATATCTTTAATTCTTTGCAGCTCATTTGGGAAGAGGGAAAATAATGGAATGGAAATGAATGAAAAAAAAAAAATTTTAGAACATTTCTTCCATTTCCTTGTTTGGGAGTTTTAATGGAGTGAATGGAAAATCCATTCCTTTATTTAAGAGTTTGAGTAAGAGGGAATTGAATGGGTAAGAGAGAAGACTCATTTTTCTCTATCTCAAATTTTTATTCTCCTAAAAATTGGGAGGAATTGGAGGGAATGAAATTAAATTTATTGAATTTTTTTTACTAAAACTCCCAAAATACCCTATATATCCAGCAATTTATTTTAAAATAGGGGTCTAATTGTAATATGATCATAAAATGATTTCATTCATTTTTCTTTATGTTACTCCTAAACAAAATTACTTACATTCCATTTATTTCCGTTCATTTATTTTAAATATCCAAATAAGATTACTTAATTCTATTTCATTCATTTCTCTTACTTACATACTTTACATTTCATCTCATTCTTTTCCATTCATTTATGGTTATTTCATTTTATTCCATTCCTTTATGAACTCCCAAACAAAGGCTTAGGTAACGGTGACTAAGACTCTTTGAGTACTTTGTACTTAATTTGTAGTTTTAGTTTGTTTCTAGTTTAATAATAACAAAAGTCTATCTCTTTAGCTTGTAGCGAGGAATTAAGAATGACAAAAATGCCCCACTCATATTTAAATTATATATATATATATATATAATTTAATATTTTTCCGTAATATCATACTTACAATATAATTTTATAGATATTCTATTATCATCATTGAAAACATTTATTTTTGTCTTCAACACTTTCATTACTATCACTCATTTTTTTCTTTCTCATATCTATAACTACTAAGCGTTGTGCATTCGATGATAATTAAAGAAACTATAAAGGGTGATTAAATAAGGGTCATGTTAATGGATGTCCTTAAGATAATTGTTAATAAACTATTTTAGGAAAATTTTGACACCAAATATAAAACTCTGTCAAAAGAACTATTTTTTCATTTTATTTTTCTAATAAAAAGTTTTGAAAAATATTTTTAAAACCAATTTTCTTAGGGCATCTGTTAACCTTACTTATTAAATAAAATGGACAAGTAGGGGTGAGTATGGATCATGTCAAAAAATACCCAACCCAACCCATGTAGATTGGGTTGGAATTATGGCCTGGACAGATTTTTTTTTAACTGAGCATTAGAATAGTAGGTTTATAAGACTACTAACACAAATAACTGCAGATTTAAAATCTTATTATTTGTTAACCTTGTCAACTAAATACCGCTCCTTCTTTCTTTTGAAAGAATTATAAGTTTTCTACTTTTATTTGTCCATTGAGAATTAGCACAACTTTCATATGACGACAAAATAAAAGTATGTTTGATTTCAAATAATAATAATAATAATAGCCTGATTCAGTTTTGCGCTACATGTTAAAATGCAGCAATACATAAAAGTTAAAACTATCATTGAACCTCAACATGAATGTAAATTTAAGGGTAAATTACAAAGTACACTCCTAAAGTTTGGGGTTGCTTAGATTTTACACCCTGAAGTTTGGTTCATTTAGCAAAAACACACCATCAGTTAGTTTTGGTTGTTAAGTGACATGTCATATATTGTAAGATATTGTGAATTGAACTTACTATTTATAGAAGTGGGACAAAGTCGTGTACATGTGAGAGCTTCAAAATCAATTGAAAAATATGAAAAAGAGAATATAGCACTCAAGGAGATGAAGGTCTGTTTGTTTTAGGGGTTTGAAATTGGATTTTTTTAAAGTCTAGCCAGCTTTTAAAATTCTCACTCTATTTTCAAAATTTTGAAAAATAAATTGTACTAAACAGTTGTGAAATCAAGTAAACGAAGGAAAAGACAAAAGGAAACATTAAATCTTGGCTTTCCAAGAAACAAGCCCCTTGAGCAATGAGAAGCCTTATAATTGAGTTCATATATCAAAGATTTGACGAAGACGAAGACGTTTATGTAGAGAACCTGATCCCTGGTCTTCCTTTGAAACTTCAAAGAACTATCAAGTGCCATATCTACTTGGATGGGTTCATGGGGTCTGCTATCAAAAGCTGGGGTTCGTGGGGTAAAGATTTGGAATAGTTTTTATTTGGGTGAAATGGTATCGTGTAAATAGCTGAGTTTTGTGTTTTGATTTTTGGGCAAAACTGCGTTGTTTAAGGGATGGTTTGGCAAAAAATAAAAACATGTCAGCACGATGTCATGTCACTTAACAGTTAAAATTAATTGAAGGTGTGTTTTTGCTAATGGAACCAAACATTAAGGTGTAAAATCAAAATTTTCAAACATCAGACGCTGGAAATGCGCTAAAACAGGCCTATGGGTTCGCCTTCATGGGTGTGTTTTGCAATTTACCCTAAATTTAATTGTTAGACTTTTTATCTAAACAATCAACTTTATACATATTAGATTTGTGATGAATTGAATATTCTACTAGTATTTTTCCCTAAAAGCTATTTTATCGCATGATCAATACTTTTGAAATGCCCTTTTTACCCTGTATATTATATGATTAAATTCGGTGATTTTTAACATCAATACTAATATAAGATTTAATTTCTTACAAATCTAATTTGCAGAATTGTTCAAATAAAAAATCCAATGATCAAGTTTACAGTCATGTCAAAATCCTAATGTGAAGTGATGAGCTCAGAAATTCTAAGAATCCCTATTTCCAAGATGGGAGCAAGTCCTGATATCCTAGTGTGGAAGCACTCTACCTCGGGCAACTACAATGTCAAGTGAGCTTACAATCTTCTGCATAGGGACTCAACTAGCTTTAATGAAAACCGCAGTAGGCAGCGTAATATCTACCCAGCTTCCTGGAATTTGGTATGGAAGGTGGGAGTCCCTTTGAAGGTCTGCAAATATATGTGGAGGCTGCTTCGTGATAGTCTACCAACAAAGCTCACTTTAAAAAGAAGAGGAATCCCTATTGAAAGTAGTTGCCTTCTGTGCAATGAGGGGGATGAATCCACTTCTCACTTATTTCTTAGATGCACCTTTGCGAGAGCAGTTTGGCATGGATCTGTCTTGGCAATCCACACCTCTGATCTAACACACACTTCAATTCAAGAGTGGATAGGAGCATCCCTGTTTAGACACAAACGAATGGACCAAACCTCTATGCACTGTCTGCAAGCTATCTATACTACCCTTTGGACCATATGGTCTCATAGAAACTTGGTGATTCATGAAGGAAAACAACCCAATCCCGTTAAAGTTGTTCTAACGGCTCCATTCCTTCTTTGCAGGTACAAGGATGCTCGTAACACTTGCTCTAATCCTCCACATAATCATGCAAACCAGACAAGAACTCAGCACAGTTTTCGAGGTCGTTGGTAGTTGATCATCAAGGTTGCTGGAGCTAGGAAGATGAAAGCAAGAAGATGTGGATTTGCTTATGAAGCCATTAACTTGCAAGGGACTGTCCTTTTCCATGGTGCCTCTACCTGAGCAGCTGACTCAACCTTCAGTGCCATCCAGGAAGCAATGGTAATTGCAGCTATGAAAGCCAGAAATCTAGGATTCACCCATGTTTTGTTTCTCAGTGATAACAAGAGATCAACCTGGACCAACAGAGTGGTAGCTCCCAGTTGGCAGGAAAGAATTTTGTTGACTGATTTGTCCCACCTTAATCAGTCTGGTCTCTTCTATCGCTCTGTTTTTGTTTCCGAGCCTATTATAGGTAATGTTTATAATCTGACGAACTTGGCAACTAGTATGCCACTGCATCTCAGTTGGGTGAGCCCAACTTTTTTGTAATCTTTTGTGTTTCTTGGAATGGTATAAAAAAAAATGTGAAGTTATGAGCCAAATTTCCAATTGTAACATGACTTTGTCTTTTTGGGATATAAGCACAGACGTGGCTAATACTTTTTAGTAATAATTACAAATAGTATTGGACTAAACCTAGTAGCACCATGTGGCTTGATACAGGATGTGGGTTTTGACTCTTCTCTTTGCAACCTAAAACTACTTATCCACTAGATTAGATTATAAGAATGAAATGCGTGTTGGCTATCAACACATGGATCAGAAAGGAAACAAACAAAGGATAGTATATATTTCCAAAACAATTTGGAGGAAAATAGAAAAATTTCTCAAACTCATTACATGGAGATTCAAATGATCATCCACGTGTACATTTATTTATATGACCTATTTAATGAGTTGTGTAACTTGTTTAAATAATTTAATGAGCCATATAATTTAAAACAACTTGATGGATTTATTAATCACAACATAATGATGGGTTGGATGGAGAATAAACCTTGTTCATATCAAGAGTAATTCTACGGTACCCCCCCCAAAAAAAGGGGGGGGGGTACGGTACCCACTAATAGGTAACCTGCTACAACAGGTTACTCTTTTCCTCACATTTAACGGTTCCATCATTACATTGTGCAGTTCCAACATCACATGTGACAGTTCTTTTCTCACATTTGGTAGTTCCCTTACTTTTTTTCTCACATATGACGGTTCCATTCTCACATTGTGTAGTTCCAGCATCACATGTGTCAGTTTTTTTGTTACATTTGGTGGTTCCCTTATTTGTTTCTCACATTTGACGGTTCCATCTTCTCACATTGTGCGGTTTCAACATCACATTTAACAGTTCTTTTCTCACATTTGGTGGTTCCCTTATTTTTTTCTCATATTTGACGGTTCCATCCTCACATTGTACAGTTCCAATATCATATGTGACAGTTCTTTTCTCACATTTGATGGTTCCCTTACTTTTTTTTTCTCATATTTGATGGTTCCATCCTCACATTGTGCAGTTCCAACATCACATGTGACAGTTCTTTTCTCACATTTAGTGGTTCCCTTACTTTTTTCCTCACATTTGATGGTTCCATTGTCACATTAAGTAGTACCAACATTGCATCTGACTCTATTTTTGTCACATTCAGTAGTACCCTATTTTTTTATTCTCAAATTTGACCGTTCCATTATTACATTGGGCAGTACCAACATTACTTCTGACCGTACTTTTGTCACATTTAGTGATACCCTTTTTATTTTCCTTATAATTGACAGTTCATTTGTCACAGTAAGCACTACCAATATCACATCTGACTATAATTTTACATTTAGGCTTATCACTGAGGTCACTTTTTTATTTACTAATAACCGCTCATCACAATAGTAATTTTTTTAAAGTTATTAAAAAATTTAGATTTAAATAAATAAAAAAAATCAGCTGGATTTATCTTGGTTTCTTCCATACTTAATTAGTATACCAATTAACTTCCTATGAATCCCCCTTGGTAGCTTCCATCACATTCAAGGGCATACCTCCCTGTAAAATAACATAGTTGAGGTCACTTTCTTGATATTTATATTTTTATTATTTATATATACTATAAAACTGAAGATGTATAACCTTATATGCTCTCTAATTTTTCTTAGGCAACATCTACAATTTAATCATAGTTGTGTGTTTATTGTGGTGTCTAAGGTTGGAGATAAGGTGACAATACAATTAGGCAAAAAATCCAATCCAAAAATTGTTGACAATTTAAAAATTTTCAGTAAACACTTGAATTGAAACTACAAATTCAGTATGAAATAGTCATCAATCAAGACTACTACACTAGGTTTTATGTTTTTTAGGCATTTTCATTAGATCCACGTGTGCAGAAGTGTCCTAAATGCCTATGTTCGACACGGGTATAACCACCACAACTAAAGTGTCTATGTAATTTTGTTTCATAAAATTATTATTACATTTAGACCCATCTAAAACAAAATAAACATCCCAAAAAATTTCTACAATAACAAAAATTACCAATAGAAAAGCTAAAAACAATTAAGCACAATTGACTAATTTTACCAAAAACGAACAACCCAGTCCTTTTTAAAAAATTTATCAAAATAATTTTGTCCTTGAGAGTTTAGCATTTCGACCATAATAATAAGTGTGAGCCTCATTTGAGTTCGCAGAGCCTCCACTAGCTAAGTCTGAGAGAGCCCTAATAGCAATGAAATGTTTTTGTTGTTGAAAACTTCTCTCTCTCTCTCTTTCTCTGCATTCAGGGTTTCGCAAAATTTATACAAACTCTTCATTCTAAAGTCGTTTGGTATTTGTTCCTATAAAATATTGGAACGTGTAATTTGACCATAATTGGCTATTAAAAGGTCAATTTTCATCTCTATACTTTGTTCATTCATATGGGTGGCTAATAGTAGCCCTCACTAACTCCTCAGTGTAAGTAAGACCTATTTACTAGGATTTGAGACTAAGCCATATAATTTATGGCATTGTCTTCTTTTACTTGCTTCAATCTCTCTCTCTCTCTCTCTCTCTCTCTCTCTCTCTCTCTATATATATATATATATATATATATATAATTGTTTTAGAAGCAATTTCGATACTCTCTATCTCCTATCTCTTGTATTTCTTGATGAAGTTGTTTTACGCTCCGTTTGTTTCAATGTAAAATAATTTCAAATGTAAAATATTTTACATGAAAAAAATTTTACTGTAAAATATTTTACAGAAAACATTTTCAAGTGTCTAGAATGACAAAACATGTAAAAATGCAAGCTATCACCAGCCACCCCCAAATGAGCAAAAGCCACCACCAACCACCCCCAAAACAACCACTAAATGAGCATAAACCATTAAACCACCCCAAAAAACCAGATCTAGAAGAGAGAAAAAAGATTGCCACGACCATCGTATGTGACTGTATTTTTGTCATGTTTGGTGATTCTCTTATTTTTTTCTCACATTTGATGGTACCATCCGCATATTGTGCAATACCAACATCACATGTGACTATACTTTTGTCACATTCAGTGGTTGCCTACCATCCGCACATTGTGCAATACCAACATCACATGTGACTATACTTTTGTCACATTCAGTGGTTGCCTCTCTCTCTCTCTCTCTCTCTCTCTCTCTCTCTCTCAACGAGTCTTCATATCTTTATTGCCCTCTTTGCACTTGAGATATTTTAATATGTTTTGAAATTCTATATTTCGTATTTTGATAATAAAAAAATATTGGATTGTATAAAGAGTCTTAGTGTCTATTGGTCTCTCGCTCTCTCTACCTTTCAAAGTAACTCTTTGGCATGGATGGCTCAAATTGTCATTGTTTATCAATTTTAATAAAACCAATGACTATGATTTCGTATAAGTTTCAAAATATTAGCATTGTGGTCTTAGGGTTAGAGAAATGCTTTATATTATTTATTTTTTTATAATAAAATTAAAGCGCAAATGGGTCAAATATGTTTCATCATTCTATGCCCAAAAATATCCTTGAGTAAACATAAGAAATTTAATCAAAAGGATATAAAAGATGATTCATGACCTAGCACAGCTTTTGAGCTCAATGAGCTTTGATGAAACCACCCATAAACCTTCAATATGTGCTTAATTGTTTACAAAAAATGCTATAGATTTGACACAATTCTTTGGGAACTAATATAAGAAACCAATACAATAATCAACTAATAACTCTTGCATCATTACATAGTGTAATTAAAAAATCCGATAGCTCCATTCTTTAGCACTTTAAACAATTTAGAACGTTGTTGTTTATTATCCTTTGAAAGCACTAGCTCTGCTGCCAACTTGTATTGAAAAAGTTCCAACAAGTCCTCCTACAAAATAATTAGATGTGCAATTAAAAAGTATTCCACAACAATGGAACCAAATCTTAATATAATTCTCTCTTCTAAAATAGAAAAAAGAAACAAACATAAATTTATTAGGCATACTTGTATAAGTGCAACAATAGTACAAAACGAATTCTGCAAGGAAGGAGCCGAATCTTGAAATAATTCCTTATTCTAAAAGATGAAACCAAAGGCATACAGGAGGCAAATCTTGAAATAATTGCCGCATACAAAACTAATTGCATTACCATTCAAAGAAAATAACGTGGGCATATTTCATACAAATATTTCAACAAAACCAGTCATTGCACAAGTCCAAGTAGTTCAGCGTCTATATTGTTCTCTATCTCAAGTGCTTGGGATCAAATTAGAAAAAAGAAACCTAGTGTTAGTTGGTGGAAGATTGTATGGTTCACCAAAGCCTTCCCAAGGCATGCTTTCATCACTTGGCTGGCTATTAGGGACAGTCTCTCTACCAATGATAGGATTACTAGTTGGGGAATAACATGTGATCTTTTATGTTTGTTATGCAGAGGAAGCTTTGAGAGTAGAGATCACCTTTTTCTTTAAGTGCCCCTTTCTAAAAGACTTTGGAGGAAAATTAGGAAATGGTCTTATCAAGATAGGCTTGATGAAGATTGGCATAATCTTATCAATTGTGCTGCAACAAATTGGAAAAGGTAAAATGTTGAGTGTTGACTACAGCATATTGGGTTTTAATGCGTGTATATACCACATATGGGTACAAAGAAATGCTATAAAGCATTTGGGAACTATTAAAATAGAGGATCAAATTGCTGGTTTTATATTGTTTATCAAAAAAAAATAATTTGCTGGTCTTATAAGGAAACAGGTGAAGGCAAGGATTGAAAGTAAAGGACCATATCCTAGGTCTAGTATCAACACCAAAATATGTATCAGGTGGGGTATTTTTGATGTTGTATTCAAGTCTAAGGATTTGATTGGAATGGCAGAATTCTGGCTGGCTCTTTATTACTTGTTGGTAGATTAGTCCTAGTTAGCTGTGAAGTATGTTTGTATTATTTTGTAAATAGATTGTATCGTGCAAACTTGCACCTATTTGTGTTCTTTGAGTTTTGGTTTTGGTTTGCACTTGACTTGTTTGTTCAGGTGTTTTTCCATTATTACTTTGATGTAGTTCCTGGTTGTAGCCTTTGGCTTGTTGACTACTTGGCAGCTTCTTAGATTTGAATGAAGCAACTCCAGATGAAAACAACACTGAAACAAGGTTATTAAAAAACTCAAAACATTTCATCCCTTAAATACCCAATTTTTTAACTAAGAAAAAATATAAATTTTCCAAAAGCAACTTTGATTTGAACCCCCCTTCTTTATCCCTCAAAAGATTAAACTTCACTCTCAATGCAACTATTTAACTCAACCGATGCGATCTTCTCAATCAGAATCAAGTAAAAAAAAAAAAAAATCAACTTTCTTTTCTATTGAGTAGGTTTCCCAGCAACCAAACACAGGTCAGTAAAAGAAAGCTAATTAACATCAATCCCCCATATTTGTTTCCCCTCTACTAAACCTTCATATCCAAAATCCCTATTTAAACAATCAAAAACCCTAACTCCCACATTTCCAAACACATAAATCAAACACGAAGACCTAATTTTTAATAAGCAATATATCAGATATGATAAAGCAATCACCTTTCACAAGGAAAAAAAAGAAGAAGAAGAAGAAGAAGATAAAAACGAAGGCTTTGCGATTTTTGTACCTTAGAGAGTTTGAGGAGATCGTTCTATCGGAGATCTAGTTTTGAGAGAACAACGAGAGAAGGATTTTTTTTTTTTTTTTTTTTTTTTTGGTTTTTGGAGAAACATGGGGAGAGAAGGATTTGGTTCTGTTATTTTTTATTTTATACGCTAACTTGCTATACCGGTAACTGGTATCCCACTAAAATTGAATAAACGGTCAAGATTAAAAACCATTAAATTAGATGGTCAGGATTTGTATAGGTACCGTACCCCCCAAAAAATAGAGGGGGTACAGTAGAATGACCCTCATATCAAAATTATACAAAAGACCAAAAAAAAAATGATAAAATATAAAGAAGACAAACATGAAAGCTTGTTTTACAACGTATCTATGTGAGCACACACAAGAAACTTAAGCAATAACTTAGATATTAGATACCCCTATTTCTATTTCCAAGAAGTGCCAATTTGATTTTGCTAACCTTGGCCACCACATCTTTGATGTCAAGTCTTTGATCTAGTAATTCATCAGAGCACCTCAAGCCTAATTCAAAGATAGATGAAATAATAGTTTGCATGAAAATTACATCCCTTCCATCTTCTATCCTAAGTAAACCATCATCCACAACTTCCATTTTGTAAGGCAGTGATGAAATCCATTGCCTCATAGCAAGTTCTCCAACAAACATATCATCGGTGGGCTTTTTCCTCGTGATCATCTCCAATAATATTATTCCATAGCTATAAATGTCACTTTTGGTGGACACTTTCCCTTTGAAACCATACTCTGTCATGCTCACATTTGTCAAGAAGTTTTAAGTTAGTGATCCACATGCTTGAAAAAAAAAACACTTTACAATCTTTTAATACACCAATATTACACACACACATTTATACAATTTTTTTTTTTAAAAAAATGTGTTTATCGTATCCATCCAAGATCCTGCTTTTGATGTATTCATATAATAGATTCCTTTTATTTATTTATTTCCTATTTTTAATAGTTCATTATTATTACTAGTTTGTAACTCCATGTATATAAAAAAAGGACACTTTACAATCTTTTAACACACCAATATTACACACACACATTTATACATTTAAAAAAAAAATGTGTTTATCGTATCCATCCAAGATCCAGCTTTTGATGTATACATATAATAGATTCCTTTTATTTATTTATTTCCTATTTTTAATAGTTCATTATTATTACTAGCTTGTAACTCCATGTATATGCATGGATATACTTAAAGATATACAATAAAATGTATAGTATAATTCATATATATATTGATAGCCATTCTTATATTTTGTTAACTCTTTAATAAAATCTTGTAAGAATATTATTAGGTATAAAATGTAAACTGTCCATGTTTATTTATTTATTATTTTTTTTATTACTTCTTAATTTTTGTTATTATGAAGCACTTTTTTTTTTTAATGATTCATTTATTTTAGACTCTTTGGTTTTTGTACAAAAAAACTCATTTGGATGAATATTTGTGACGTGGTCCCACATTTGATTCTAAAATTAGGAAATAAAACTCTCTCTAAAAATAAATAATTTAAGACACATGACGCAAAATTGGACTCTAATTAGAAATTCTAATTGGACTTTCTTTGAGTTTTACCTATATATATATACACACACATATATATAGATTGGGGATCCTATTATGTCCTTATGGTTTATCTTTGTTATTTGGATTTTGGAGAAATTATCAAGATTACTTTGTGTCGTTAAGAGCTATGTTACTTTGTGTCTCCATTTAAGTTAGACTTTGAATGATCTATATTAACTTGGAGGCCTGTCACCATAGTTGAAGTTTTTTTTAATCAATTTAGGACAACTGAGTGACTGTTTGGTAAAGTGGTCTCAAACCACACATTTTCAAAATACAATTAAAAATTTTTTTTTTAAAAAAAAACTTCCATTTTCTCTATGTAAAGCATTTTCAAATAAACAGATTTGAAAAGAAAAAAAAAATTTGAAAAAATAAACTATAGCAAAAGTGCGTTAGTATATAGTAAGCAGCTATAAAATGAGCTATAAGTGGGCATAAGGCAAGCCAAACAAGTATTATGATTGTATTAACTAGTCCAATATTGAAACTCACACTATCTTGATCCTATTTAATTAATTCGTATTTCACTAGTCAGCATGGCTCATAAAACAAATAATTTGAGTGCAGTGTATATTCCCATGAATTTAATGCAACTACAAATTTGAGCTAGTGAAAACTGGCACACATAACACATTGTTTTTCCTGCAAATAGCCACTGTTAAGGTTATTCATGAAATTAGAGATTATCATGAAAATAAAAAATCATAACAAAATTACTTTTTAATATTACTCAAATAATTAATAGATATATTCAAATGCATAGCCAATATGGTGTTTTGATATAAATTTAAATTCTCACTTCCCAAAATAACTAAATGTATTAAACTAAAATAGAGTTATAAAAAAACACAATGTTTCATCAATCTAAAGTAGAGTTGCAAGAAATAATAAAAAATCGAGAGAGAGAGAGAGAGAGAAATTTTTTCAATAGAGAATGTGGGAGGTAATAACAAATTTATAGAAAATTAGATGAGAAGAAAAATAGCTAAAAGATATAGTAATAAACACCAAATTATCATAGTCATGTTATGTATAGAAATAGCACTATATTCGTATATACTATCTTTATAAATGTATAATGTAATAGGATAAAATCCATGACATTAAATAAAAGAAAAAAGATAACAACTTAAAAACACAAAACTAAATTACATCAACCTAAAGTAGAGTTTTAAAGAACACAAAACTTAATCAACCTAAAATAGAGATGCAAGAAAAAAAAAATTTCCACCAAAAAAATGAAAAAAAAAAAATTTTGAGAGAGAGAAATAACCTTTTTGCGTAGGAATTGGGAAAGCTATGCATAGAATGTGAGAGAATTGCAAATTTATATTAAAAGGACGAGAATAAGAAGAAGCAAAAATAAGTGAAGATAAAGGGATAGAGGAAGAGTGATATTAAGGTAGATAGTAATGGGGAGATGAAAAGTTAGAAAAAGTGTAATAATAATTTGGGGATTAATAAGAAGAAAAGGAGTTAAAAATAAGAGAGAGAGAGAGAGAGTTAGAAATAGATGGATGATGTGGCTGCTGATGTGGCTCAACAAGAGCGTATCAATAATAAATACTACATTTCAGCTTTTAGATATGTATATATATATATATATATATAGACATATAAATTTTAGGATAACTGAGTGCCTGATCGATAAAGTGGTCTCAAACCACACCTTTTCAATATAAAATTTTTTTTAAACTTCATTTTTATCTATGTATAAAATTTTCAAATAACCTGATTGAAAAAAAAAAAAAAAAAAAAAAAAAAAAAAAAAAAAAAAAAAACCTGCACCAAAGGTCCAAAAGTACGTTAGTATACAGTCAACGGCTATAAAATGAGCTATATTGGGCATATGTGCATAACGCAAGCCAAATTAGTTCCATGATTGTATTAACTAGTGTTACTAGTCCAATACTGAAACTCACACTATCTTGATCCTATTTAATTAATTGCATTTCACTAGTCAGCATGGCTCATAAAACAAATAATTTGAGTATAGTGTATATTCCTATGAATTTAATGCAACTACAAATTTGAGCTAATGAAAACTGGCACACATAACACATTGTTTTTACGGCAAATAGCCACTGTTAAGGTTATTCATGAAATTAGCCTAGTAATTAAATAAGTAGAGGTGAATTAATATACCTGGTGCGATGTAGCCAATAGTACCAAGGGTTTTGGTTTGTGTTACGTCTTTATTTTCGACTAAAATCTTTGCAATGCCAAAGTCACCCACATGTGCAACCATGTCTTCATCTAGGAGGATAATACTTGGCTTCAAATCACAATGAACCACAAGTCCTGATTGACCATTATGGAGATAATCCAATGCTGATGCAACATCAACCATAATGCTTACTCTTTGAACAAGATTCAAGCAATAGTTGTGAGAGTATAACCACTTTTCAAAGCTACCATTTGACATGTACTGTAACACCAAAGCTCTTAACTCGGGGTTGGAGCATGTAGTAATAACTTTAACTAGATTCCGATGTTGGATTGCCCTTAACACCTTGCATTCAACATCAAAACTTTTGAAAGCACCCTCTAATTGCAAATTTAAAACTTTGACAGCAACAGTAGTCCCATCACACAGTGTCCCTTTGTACATAGAACCAAAACCTCCAGTTCCAAGCAAGTTGCTTTCACAGAAGTTGTTTGTCCCACAACAAAGCTCATGATATGATATCATTCTATAATCCACAGATGGCAAAGTGATAGGTAAACCTAGAATATGTATGTTACATCTTGGATGTCTTCTCAACATAATGACCAATGATGCAATGGCAGGTACAATATATTTGAGAAAAAGTTGGTTCACCTTTAATCCTCGAGAACTCGGACTTGTGCAAGGTGGAACTCCAAAAATTGGATTCCCACAAAGTGCTTTGTTACCTAAAAATGATTTCCTTGTGAAGTTTGCAAAAGATCCACTAGATGGAATTTCTCTTGATAAGTCATTGAAGGACAAATTCAAATAGTTGAGAAATGGAAGTGTGTCAAGAGACTTGGGAATTGCACCAGAGAGATTATTGTATGAAAGATCTAGTTTTTCCAATCCTTTCAATTGTCCAAAAGATTGTGGAATGTCTCCTTGGAATGAGTTCATTGACAAATTTAGATAACTAAGGCTTTCAAAAGTACCAATGATACCTAGAATGTTTCCAGTAATTTGGTTACAAGACAAGTCAATGTCTACAATAACAACCAATTTTGTCATGTTTGGAGACAATGATCCAACAAGGGAATTCATTGATAAATCCAAGAATATTAGATTTTTAAGACTCCACAAATTCAATGGGATTGATGATGTTAGCCCGTTATAACTCAACTTTAATTTCTGCAAAAGACTAAGGCTTTCAATGCAATTTGGGATGGATCCAGAGAGACTGTTATTTGAGAGATCCAAATCTCCCAAATTCTTTAATTTACAAAGTTGTTTTGGAATGAATCCTTCAATCCTGTTGTCACCAAGATACAAACTTTGCAAGCTCTCCAATCCCCCAATTGTTGACGGTATTTTTCCGGTCAAACAATTACCCAGTAATAAAATCAAGTTCAAGTTTTTCAAGGAACCAATTACCATTGGAATTTGACCCTTTATTTGGCATCGACTTGCTAAAATTTGTTTAAGTGAAACCGAAAGGTTTCCAATGGCATCCGGGATTGTAATATTCAAGGGATTGAGGGATATGGATATCTCCTCCGGAAATCTGCAGCTAGCTAAAGATGTAAGGAAACTATGCTCTTGATGTCCAAGCTCCTCTGTTAGCTGATTATCAGCTAGACTAAGTATTTTGAGATATTTCAAGTTTCCAAGACTTCTAGGTATTGACCCAGATAATAAGTTTTGTTCAAAATCTACAATGATGATATTGGAACAATTTGAAAGATATGATGGGATATGACCACTGATTTTGTTGTCACCAAGAAGCAAATTTTCAAGATTGGGGCAAGAGGTCCTAGTACCTGGTGGAAAATTTCCAGTAAAAGAATATTTTTCCACCGAGCTGAGCTCTATAAGAGAGGTGATGTTGAAAATATTTTGGGGTATTGTTCCGGTGAGATCATTTTGGTTAAATTGCAAAATAGCTAGATTTGGGAGACGCCAAAAATCACTTGGAATGCTACCTTCAATGTTGTTGTCGCCAATGCTAAACATTTGTAACATGGACAGGTTGCTTATGATTGGAGGTATATTTCCAGTTAAGTTGTTTTCTCCAAGATTAAGAATTTCAAGCTTTTCTAGACTCCCAAAACCTTTTGGAATACTTCCATCAAACTTATTGTATGACAGAGATAAGAGTAAAAGCTCTCTACAATGATTAAATTGTGAGGGAAGCTTACCGCTGAATTCATTGAAGGAAATATACAGTCCTTGAAGATTAGGACAATGCTTGCAATGATTCATCGGAAGAGTTCCTGAGATGTGATTTTTTGTAATAGCAATAGCCGTTATAAAAGACAAGTTAAAGATGACAAGAGGGAATGTACCAGAGAGGTTATTGCTTTGCAAATTCAAAATCTTTAAAGACGACATATTGCCGAGGGACCGTGGAATTGCGCCCATAAGACTGTTAAAACTAAGGTCTAATTCACGAAGCATAGGTAACATGCCCAACTCTTTAGGAATGCCACCACTAAAATTGTTGTTATAAAGATCCAAATATCCAAGCTTCTGGCAATTGTGTACAGTTGGAGGGATACTACCTTCCAATAGGTTGAATGACAAGTCAAGTACCCTCAAGCGGTGTAGATGACTTATCTCATGGGGCAGAAAACCATTGAAGTTGTTGTTTTTAAGATGAAGTGAGACTAGGCAGGGGCGTAGCTAGGAATAAATACATGGGGGGCTGGGTTATAACATAAATATACTAAACGCCAAAAGAAAAACAATCACACGCACAAGACAGTATTTACGTGGTTCGGCAATTTGCCTACGTCCACAGAGTTGCAGAGATTTCACTATTATCAAAGAAAATTACAATGTGCGGCTACAATATTTTTCTTTCTCAAAAACAACAACAAGACAAAACCCTAATCACAAAAAAAGGCTTTTATATCCTGTGCACAGGATTCACAATGGGCTACAAAATGGGCCAAAATTTTTTTGTCTGCCCAAGCCTCCGCTCCATGGACTAAGCCTCAGTAAATCTCCCATTAAAAACCACGCAACATTATTCAGGTCAGGTCAAGTCATCAACCGGATCAAATCATGCTTGACGACAATTTTTCATGGAATAAAATTCATCCATTATTATCTCTATAGTGAAATTCCCTGCAATTTCCTTCTCTATATAAACTATCATATTATCTGCCAAAAACATCCTCCATTCTATTGCGAAGTCTTGTTTTTAACAACTTCATAGCTAAGAAAGCTCGTTCTGTAGTTGCCGTAGAAACTGGAAGGGTCAACACAAGACAAATAAGTCTATCAATCAAAAAATAGATATTAGACTTTCCTAAAATTTTTAATCCACTACATAGCTCAGAAATTGTACTCATATTCTGAAAATCTGGATGTTTTATCACATCAAGCTCATAATGTTGCAATTGAGACTCCAAAAGTTCTTGTTCATGTTCAGTAAAATCTTGAGGATAATATTTCTTAACTAAATTGCATATATGAACAATTTTGAATAATCTAAAAGCATCATTGGGATTTAAAGCTGAACTAAGAATGACAAGTTCCGTTGTTAGCTCACCAAATCTACTTTTCAATTCTTGCAATTGAAAGTCTATTGCAACTGTAAATATGCAAATTCTAAAATGATGTTCCATTGTTAAATCTTCATCTTGACGACGATATCTACCTTGACCTTTAGTGTAACGAGCATTCATATCAGGAATATCAATTTCATGTTGCTCACAAAATGCTATAACACTAACAAGTAAAGGCTCCCATCCATCATCTCTCAACTTTTGAATAAGTGATTTTGTAGTTGAAACTAAATGCATGGCATTTAAAAGGTCTTGAGAACGTTGTTGCAAAGCTTGACAAAGAACATTAGTAATTCCCATTATCTCTTTCATCAAATGCAAGATTAAAATAAATTCAAATGATGTTAATACATGATAATCTCCATCGGCATCACCGCGTTGTTTATAGTTAGCCCATTCCTCAGAGATAGTGTTGATAACTTTGCAAGTAGCATCAAACATGTTAATCAAACTACAAATAGATTGAAAATGAGATCCCCACCTAGTATCTCCAGCTCGTTGCAAAGTACCAATCTGGTTTGCACCTCTTCTAGTCTCAATTTCATTAAAAGCAATCATATTCTCAACTTGTTCTGCTTGAGCATCTTGCAATTCATCATTACGCTTACTAGAACCAACAACAATATTGATAATATTAACCAAATGATCAAAGAACTGATGAACATCTTTTATTTCTCTAGATGCTGTAACTAGAGCTAATTGCAACCTATGAGCCATATAGTGTACATAATAAGCATATGGGCAATCTTTAAGAAAAAGAGCTTGTAATCCATTCCATTCACCACGCATGTTACTAGCCCCATCATATCCTTGATCTCGAATATTTTCAATGTGGAGGTTGTAATGAGAAAGGACAGCACATATCTCATTCTTTAAAGTCAATGCAGTAGTGTCTCTAACATGACCAACATGAAAGAAACGCTCTTTAATGAAACCTTCTTTATCAACAAACCTCAAAATGATGGCCATTTGCTCTCTCTTCGACTCATCCCGAGCTTCATCAACAAGAATGCAAAATTTTGCATCCCCAATTTCTTCACGAATAGCATTTCGCACATTACTAGCAAGAATATGCAAAATCTCCTTTCGAATTGTGGGTGATGTATATTGGGCATTTCCTGGTACATTTCCCAAGACAACACTAGCTATTTTGTTATTGAAAATTGATGTGAATTTTATCAATTCAATAAAATTACCTTTATTTTTTGAATCAAGGCTTTCATCGTGACCTCTAAAAGCACAAGCTTGGAATGCTAGCCATCGAGCACACTCTACTGAGGTTTTGAGCCGCAACCGATTATTCTCTAATTCTTTTGACGTTTGTTTCTCAATTAGCTTGTCAATATGCCATGAATAATTCTTTAATCATCGCAACATTTCATAGCAATTTTATGTGGGGAGTTTGGTTCTTTCCCTTCATGACGAATTAAAGGACAATTCATTCCATCTTTCACCTTTTTCCAATTATTAAAACCTTTTGAAATGAATACATCTAATCCGGGACGACCTATTGGTTTCTTACTAAAAAGGTAGCAAGGTAGACAATATATCGCATCCATTGAAGGTGAGTATTCCAACCAATCCTTATGTGAACCAAACCATAAAGGTTGAAATCAACGACGATGAGTGTCATCATTGTATGGATAGTCTATATTTTCAGGTTGATATGGACCTTCTTTGAGATAAGCTTGTCGGATTTCATCTTGTTTGTTGATAGAAAATTTACATATTTGTTTACGTGATCCTGGATCACGATCTATCTCTTCAAATTGAAGTTTTGGACATTTGGAGGGGTGTTCATCAGGCATTGAAGTATTAACATTTGTTTCTACAACCACAGGTGTCCTAATTTTTGAATTGCTAACATCTTTTTTCTTAAAGAATGCATCAATTGTTTTTCATTTGCTCATAATTCTTTTAGTTTTAAGAATATGACTAAAAAATTAACCTGAAAAGAATTTTAAAAAAATTTAATTAGAAATTTTTACTTAGTTATATGAATGTTATTCATACTCAAGAAAAAAACAAAAATTTCACTATAATTTAAACAGTTAGCCCATTTTTAATACAACTTTAATTAATAATAACCCCTCAAACAAAAACAAAAACAATTTAATTAATTTGTCTTTTATAATGTATTGGTTAATTTAATTATATAGCTTTAAGAATAAGATAATTAATATTTCAAGCTTGTGCACAGGTTACACTTACACTAAGACCAATAAGATAATTAAGAATAAGATAATTAAATAATTAATAAGATAATTAATATTTCAAGCTTTAAGAATAAGATAATTAACAGTCAGCCCATTGTATTGGTTAATTAATTTAAACAGTTAGCACAGGTTACACTTACACTAAATGACAATCAATATTTCATCAAACACAAACCCACCGACCAACAAAAACGGATAAGTCATAAGATAAAGCCAAATTTAAAAAGACAAAAACAGAAAAAAAGCAAAAACCAGCCAATCAAAGAGAGTCACAGTTCAAAAGAGAGAGAGAGACTTACTGAGATGATGACATTGATGAGATCAGATATACTATTAAGAATAAAGAATAAAGAGAGCCCGGAGTAATTTCATTTCATTTTTTCACTCATTTCATTTTTTGAGTGAGATAAAGAGAAAAAGAGAGAGAGACTGAGAGAGAGTCAGAGAGAAAAACCTTGAGGGAGGGCCGGACTGCCGGAGCGAAGGGAGCAACGAGCACCACTGCACCGGAGCAGTAGCAGAGGCAGAAGTGAGAAGCCGCAGAACGATCTGCGATCTCCGATGACCGTTACGATCTGCGAAAAAGGAGCATTTCAGTGAGATAAAGAGAAAGACTGAGAGAGTCAGAGAGAAAAAGAGAGAAATACCTTAAGGGAGGGGCGGAGGGAGCACCGTTGCACTGAGCACCAGAGCAGAGGCAGAGAACTCTGTGATCTCCGATCTCCGATCTACGATCTGCTCTCTGCGATGAGGGGCGACTAGGTGAGCAACGACGACGACGAGCGAGCTATGGCGACGACGACGGCGACGTGACCATGGGTTACTGGGTTTGGTTTGCTGCGGTTTGGTTTTGGTTTGTGTATTGGGGGTTTTTTTTTTTGATAAACAGCTCTGTGTTTGGTTTGCTGGAGTTTGTTTTGCTTTAGTATTGGGGTTTGATTTCTCTGCCACTGCCAGCGACGTGATGGATTTCATTTCTCTGCCAGTGACATGATGGTTCATTTCTGATTCTTTGTATTTTTTTTTTTTTTTTTGGGTTGAGAATCTGTGGGCTTGCCATGAGCGAGCTTGGGCTCGTTGTGGGCTTGGCTTGCCGTGGGCTCTATTACGATTTTTTTTTTTTTTTTTAGATTTTAGTTCAAATTTTTTTTGGGCTTTTTTTTTTTTTTTTTTTTTTTTTTTTTTTTTTAAATTTGAGAGTGTTCGTAATTTTTGATTGAGGGCTGGGAGAATGGGTGAGAAATGGGTAGGGGGGGCCGGCTGTCTGAGGTTGGGGGGGCCCATTAATTTTTTCTTCATAGGCTAATGGGAATTTTTTTTTTTTGCAGGGCCACGGCCCCCCCAAGCCACTATGTGGCTCCGCCCCTGAGACTAGGAAGGAGAGGTTGGCAATATGAGGGGAAATGGTGCCGCGGAGACCCATGTGGGAAAGGTTCAAGGCCGTGACTCTTTGTCTGCGTCGACTGTAAGAGACCCCAAACCACTCACAGAAGTTTGTTGTTGTTGACCAGTTACCAGTAGCAGTGAAGGCAGTATTGTTTGGAGCAAAAGTGATTTTAGATTTGAAGGCAATAAGAGCTGATTGATCAGTAAAGTTGTTGGAAGATTGGGACATGTGAGGTATGCATGGCTGCACTAAGAGAAAAGCCAAGAGCAAAAGCAAGAGAATGGATGGCATTTCTATTAGCATCATGACTTGACTAGTGTGCAAGGGAGACACAGAGAAGAAGGCTTGAGTGTGCAAGAAAGACAGCTTGAGTTTAATTTATGGGTGACGATCTATGAAGCATAGGTGCGTTTCGGGACTCGGGTGCGGGTGTGGGACTCGGCAATTTTTGAAAAAGTAGGGTGCGGGTGTGGCGGGACTCGGCGATTAAAAAATTATTAATAATATTTTTATTTATATTTTCTATATATTTTTACTATTAAAATATTCTTAAAAAACACATTGCCATGCCTTGATTCACAAAACAAAGAAAGAAGGCAAGAAACACATTACTATTCCTCTGAGGTCAGAATTTCAGCTGTTCCGACGAGTTTCAAGGCCGATATTAGCCTGTTTCAGTTGTTTCCGGTATGTTTCGGCTGTATCGGCAGTATCGGTCGCTGGCCGATATGACTCGATATGGTCGATACGGCCCGATTCTGGTCGAATCGAAGCTGATTCGGCGTGAATCGAGCCGCGTCGGCGCGAATCGAGCTGAGTCGGTGCAAATCCGAGGAACAAAAAAAAAAAAACTCAGACGCAGCACCAACGCGCGGTCAACCGCGTCGGACACCGCGTCTCGCGTCAGGCCACGTCGGACTCGGGTGCGGCACCCTCCTAGCCACGTCCGTGCTTTCTAGGTGACGATTCGATTCCTATTGTTGGGCAGGGTTTTTAAACCCGGACCGGACCGTACGGTCCGACCCGGGTAACCGTGAACCCCTTCCAATTCCGGTCTTTTAAGCTTGAGAACCTCTATACTAGGAAAAAGCATGAAACCGTTCAAACCGAGGTCAGACCGTACGGTTTTAAGAACCGTGGCCGGTTTTTGAGGTTCTCACGGTTCCTTCATTTGACTGGAAAATTGATATCGGCCTGTCAATGTTTTGAATTAAAAAAATTCGAGAGAGAAAAAAAAAAAAAGAGCCACGTTACCGCTGTCACTGAAAATTGAGATTCTTTGTTGCTGCAAAACAAGGTTGAGAGCCTGAAAGTTCGAACTGAGATAGAGAGTTCGAACTGAGATAAGGAGGCGGCTGGAATCGCTGGATTTGAAAATTTGAAACTTTGAACAAGAAAGAGGAAGATAAGAATAAGAATGTGTGGAGGTAAATTGATATAATATGTGGGCTGTAAAGTTGATAAAACGTGTGACAGTAGGAAAAGTCAGGCAAGGACTCTTGGGAGACGTGAAATATAGGTTGGTAAGTGTTTTACCTTTTTTATTCATAGGTTTTATCACCACTACCACTAGGCACCGGTTTCTAATTTTTATTATGAATGTTTAAAATTCTACATTTTTTGCCCCTGAATAACGTCTCTAATTTACTACTACTATATTAATACAGTATAGTTTATTGATTTTTTATTTTATTTTATTTTATAAAGTTAACTAGTCTTATATTATATAAATATGTTATTGGCCTGAAATTAGGCTAAGACATATTGGCTTAGATATGAATTTGCAATTTGCATTTGTGTTGATGCTTAAAAAAAAAAAAAAAAAACTTATATGGCCTTTTACCAAATAATTAAATTTATGAACATATAAATAATGTATATTATAAATATATTTGAAAAAAATACAATATTTATGTTTGCTTAGGACGTGAAAAATACATTTGAAAGATACATTTCTATATTTAATTTGACTATTTTAGTTAATTTTATATTTGTACTAATTTAAATTTTTATATATATTTAAAATAATTATTAAATTAATTATGATGTCATCACGGTTCGATTCCGGTTCGACTTCGGTTCGACCTTAAAAACCTTGAACCTCTCATTTTTACGGTTCAATGAACGGTCCGGGTTTCAAAACCTTGTTGTTGGGTGGTGTTCATATCATGTGGTAGGGGAATTCAATCATCATTTGTGAACAGAATATAATTTGATTGCCTTAAAAGTCTTGGCCAACCTCAACTTTATGATTGTAAGTTTTTTCTCGCAGAAGTTGGGCCACCTCAGTTGGAATTATTGATGTCAACAATATAAAGAGATGACCTTTGAAGTTGAACTATAGAACTGATTAGCAATCTCACATAGAAGTCTCTGCCCTATAGTTGCCAATGACTCAAAATTCCACTCCCGTCATTTTTTTTTTAATATTTTTTATTTATTTTATAATTTTAAAAAAGAGGGATTGCACAAGACACTTCCACCACGCAAAAAATAATGGCCCACGTAATATAATTTTATTGCCTCTATGAGATGCTGCATATCCCAAAATTCTACTCCGGTCATTGTGGATGATGTAAACTAGAGAGGGATATCCTTTAATCACAGAGACATCTATGGATGACAGCCGTGAGTCACGTTTTCAGTTTATTTGTAAAACACAGTGTGTTACATAAACAATACCTATAAATTATGGGAAATGCTAACGAGTGCCCTTAGGACACTCATTAATAATCCATTTAAAGAAAGTTTTTATAGAAAATGAAAAAAATGTAATTAATATTTTGACAGCTTTTTTCATTTTCAATAAAAGTGATATCAAAACTTTCTTAAAGTAGATTATTAAAGAGTGCCCTTAGGGCACTCGTTAGCATGACCCATAAATTATTATGGTTATAACTTGTAAGTTTTTTCTCATAGAAGTCGGGCCATCTCACTTGGAATTATAGGATTTTCCGTTTTTCTACTTTTAAAAGTTGGGTGATGCTAACGAGTGCCCTAAAGACACTCATTAATAATCTATTATAAGAAAGTTTTAATACCACTTTTATGGGAAATGAAAAAAGTTGTCAAAATATTAATTATTTTTTTTTCATTTCCCATAAAAACTTTCTTTAAATAAATTATTAACCAGTGCTTTAAGGGTACTCGTTAGCATTTCCCTTAAAAGTTTAATAGGTAAATTTACAAATGATGTCCTTTAAATTTGAACTATAGATAGAGGCAGTTCGACATAATTTGGGACCTAATGTGAAAAATTTATGTGTGACTTTTACTATGTAAATATTAATTAAAAATATTATTTAATACTAATCAAATCAAGGTTAATTTGATCACCCTAAAAAAAGGTTAATTTGATACATTAAATACATAATAATTTGATGAATAATACCAACTAAACTAATGTTAATTTCATATAGAGAATTGAATATCATAGTTGAACTATAAATTTAATAAAAAGAAATAAAAATATATTATGATTAAAGAAAATATTTTATTTTGGATATATGACAATTCATAGTTAAGTAAATTAAGTTGTAATTTAATTTTTTATTTTTTAAGTCTTATTTTTAAGAGAAATAGATAGATATTATTTGGTGTGTGGCTCTGTGGGAGATAGGTTTATAAAAATTAAAGTATCAAACTATTAGGGGTGATTAATCTATAATTGAAGATTTAAAACATTTTCAACATTTTTTTGCTACATTTTAGGATTTTAATTGGATAAGGTTTCTATTGGTCTTGTACTTTGAGAGTTTTGATAGAAACAAGAAGGAAAAATGCACTAAAAGCACTACAAAATGTTCACAATATGATATGACAATAACTGTCATTGATGAACTTCATCAATCTAATTAATGAATGTTTAAATTACTTTTTGGCTAAATTATATGTTTGGTCCCTAATGTTTATGTTATATTTCAATTTGGTCCATAACCTTTTAAATGTGTCAGTTTGGTCCCTAATGTTTTAGTAGTGTGTCAAAATAATCCATACCATTCAATGATAAATGAAAAATGCTAACGTGACTAATTGTCAAAATTAAAAAATTATTTTTATACCACTACCATTCCACATGGACTAGATTAAACTAAATAAAAAACAACTCTCGCATGACATGAATTTGGACTCCTGACACCCAAATTTACTCTCTTTTGCTCTGTGTGTAAAAGCCCCACACTTTGGCCCACTGTGTTCTTAGAATTTAGAAATATCATCTCAGTGCTCACCAATCAGGTTTAGACCTTGACAATGCAATCAGTTACTTTTTGTTCTTTTCTCTTTTTCACTTCGTCCTAATTAAATTGATTAATTACAAGAAAAATGTTGTAAATTTTATGCAAATGCAAACCAATGAACCATACCCAAATCCTACTATCGAGATGGATCTCAAGAGAGGAGTTCTCTATTTTTTTTCCATTGGATCTCATCTTTGTTCTCAGCTACAAAAAGTCATTCATATGCACAATCATTTTTGAAAAGCTATTTGCGTCACTAGTAGATCAGCGTCTCATTCATATGCACAATCATTTTTGAAAAGCTATTTGCGTCACTAGTAGATCAGCGTCAAGTCGAGTTTTGCCGCTAGTCTTCACCATCGGGTGTCACTGCCGTGAGAGCTAAATCAACAACCTCTTCTATTATTAGGGATTTTGATCCCAATTTGAGCCTCACGTGTTTGAATGTGAGCTTACTCACTAAGTTGGGCGTTTTTATTTTTTTATTTTTAAAGAAAAGAGGTAATTACACATAACACACCTATGGTTTGGGCAAAAATCACTTTACTTACCTGTGGTTTGAAAAGTGTTACTTAACTCACTAATAGTAACCCACCTCTGTTAAAATCAAGGTAAATATGTATTTTTGCTCAAATTTTATATATCTCTTCTCCCAAAACAAAAAAATAGAGCAAAAATGCAAGAGAAACAAGATCAAAAAGTGGTATTTGTCTCTCTCTTTATTCACACAAATTTTGAACATGAAGAACATACCCAAAAAAATAAAAAGCCTAAACCCCATTGCCTCCCTCAACCCTTTGGCTAACTCCATCACAAACTCCAAACGTGGCATTTCCGCCTCCTCCACAAGCTTATCCATTTCAGAGGACCATCCCTTCCCTTCATTTTTCGCAACCAAATTCGATATCTGCGAAAACAACAACAAACCTTCATCCACCGCCACACCTCTACAGACCAAAGCGCTGTAGATTTGAGCATTCAATATCAAGTTGCGACATTTGCATTCTCATCGATCCAACTCGTTGGAATTATTGCAGTAATGTCTCAGGTTGCATGGCAGGTTTTCATCATTTTTATCCCAGTGATTGCAGTCTGTTTCTGGTATCACGTTAGTATACAATCTGACTTCGTCAAAATATTACCTGCTATATTGTGCCGAAAAATGCCTTAATCACATCACATCTCAGACCAAAAAATTGACATTACCTTGTGTTTATAATACTGCAATCTTTACAATATATGCTTAGTACATGCTACAAACTTTCATTGGTTAAATGTAAAACCTATATGCTGAGTTTTGCTGTCATTTTTATATAAAAAATGCACTGATTTGCTAAATTAATGAATAGAAAAATATGTTCTCTTAAGTTAGATGTGTTGCCAACTAGCTAGATGAATGTAGTGTATTTTGATATGTCCTTAAATTTCAGAAGTTTTTGGTTATGTTCTTAGGCTTTTTTTTTTTTTTTTTGGGCATGTTCTTCATGTTCAAAATTTGTGTGAATGGAGAGAGAGACAAATACCACTTTTTGATATTATTTCTCTTGCATTTTTGTTCTATTTTTTGTTTTGAGAGGAGAGAAACATAAAATTTAAGCAAAAATACCTATTTATCCCTGATTTTAACAGAGGTGGATTACGGAAAACAAACGGAACATACCAGGGGTGGGTTAAGTGACATTTTTCAAATCACGGGTAAGCAAAGTGATTTTCGTTCAAACCACAGGTGAGTTATGTGTAATTACCCCTAAAAAAAAAGTTTAGGTATTGTTGACATGGTAGGTGGTAGTCTTATGTGGTATTAAACAAATATTTTAGTTGTGACATTAGTATTTTTCATCAATCACTTAACAGTAGGGATCATTTTTATATAATTCCAAAAGATTAGATACAAAATTGACACATTTAAAAGGTCAGAGACCAAATTGAAAAATAGCTTAAAGATTAGGGACCAAATACGCAGTTTACCTTTACTTACTTATGATTGGTAACATGCTAATTTGTAAGCCTAATAAAAATTTGTGATAACATTAGTATCATTAATAAATAAATAAGTGCACAATCATTAAATATATATATATATATATATATATATATATAATTTCATAGATTTTGGGCCTTTAATAATCAAGGAGGGCCCTTTTTCCTTAGGGCATTTTTTTTTTGGTGGTGAGGCCTTAGGCCTAGGCCTTGGACCGGCCCCTGACTGTAATACTCATCGGCTATCTCAGTTGGAAATCTACCCATGTCCCCATATTCCACCCCCGAAAAAAAGCATGTCCCCAAATTCCACTCCCCGTCAACACGTAAAAAAAAAAAAAAAAAAAAAAAAAAAATTGATTGGCGATCTCACTTGGAAGTCTATACTCTATAGTTGCCAATGTCCCCAAAATTCCACTCCCGTCAATGTTTAAAAAAACAAAAAAAGGAATTTCACAAAGAGACTTCCATCACGCAAGAAAAAATGGCCCAAGTAATTGTGAAAGTGGCGTGATGACGGAGAAGAATCAAAGGTAGCATAAATATGTTATGTTATCTCAGTGGATTGTAGTAAGCCTTGGCTGATAATTTTTAATTATTTCCAACTGTACTGAATCTTTAGAAGAAACCTATGATTCTAGGCAGGGGCATGCATTTGGAGGCTTACTAATTAATTCTATTATTTTGTTTTAGACGTAAAATTACTAATTAACTATATAGAATTTCTTATTAAAAATAAAAAATAAAAAAGTTTATAGACACAAAAAATTTGACAACTTTTCACTCTTATTAATATGACAGATTAATAGTGATAAGTAAAAATATGATGTTAGTAGTAGATTTAGATGAAAATTAGTAAAAATTTGTTATAGTAAAAGTTTACTAACTAAATTGTTATGAAAAATGCTGTGAATTTTTTTATGTATATATATATATTTTTTTAGAAGTGCTACGTTCACAACAAATTTTAGGTGTTAAATTGTTACTAGTTCTAATTTTAACACACAAATTAATTTGAACCCACCTGAAAAGTTGGCTATACATTTTTTTTCAACGTCTTTCTCAAATGCCTTCAATGTTTGTGTGACGAAATTTTGGTCATTAACAAATTATCAATGGCAATATCAGGTTCATGACCAGATCAGCTGCCCTTTGCGTAAATTACTACCAGAGATCAAAATAAAAGAATAGTATGAACTATGTAGTAATCTTTTTATCTCAAAGAGAAAAAGAGAGAGCTACTGGATGTTTATACAGCAGTGCATGACCATTAGAAGCTTGACAAAAAACTTGCAAGCTCAATCGAGGTCTTGCCTATTCCTCGGTGACTTAAAAAGCATTTGAAACTAAAGCACATTACCGCTCTTTTACTTTCACAAACATCAGCCTCTGCCTATACGCCGATGTATCACACCGGTGACTGCAAAAACAACACCTGGCGTGACCTACCCTTATGAAGGGTTATGTAATCATCAGATTAAACACGACATTGGACAGTAAAATATAACCACGTCCCAACATGCCCTGCTCTTGGTGCTCCTACAATATTTACAAACAAGATTTATAGTTCAACCTATGGCTTAACTTCAGAGTTGTCACTTGATGTTCAGGGCTGCTGACATGGTACGTAGCTCCTTTGCAATCTCTGAGAAAGCTGGTCTAGAGTTAGGATCAGATAACCAGCAGCTCTCCATCAATGATCTCCATGCCGGGTCGCACCAGTTTGGAATTTCGGGTCGCAGGTTGCCTTTGATTATACCAGCTGAAATTTATCAACTAGATTTGCATCATCATCCTTTAATATAAATGGATAATAAGCAAGTATTTATATCAAAATCATGCACTTTGGGTTAATTGTTGTCCAATTTACACATAAATATAATGCAATATTATATATGTTCAAACACCACTTAATTTATACTTCCCAGTCTTCAGCCCGTGTATAATTAAAAACCCTAAGTTATGACATGGCAAGTAAAAATATTAGATGTAGCACTGATAAGAACATTATTGAGATTCTGTTAGAGCTAAACAATCCATGTCGTTGACCTCTTCAATAGCATAGAATTTATAGATGTGCAGATAAAAAATGATTATCAATTGGATAAGATCCTTCAGAGGATTAAATCTTTAGAGAGAGAGTGAGAGCACACGCAAAGAGCACCAACAATTGGGAATTGAGTTATCAGAAAATACAGGGCAAAAGGGTTGTAAGAAAAGATTGCCAATTTATCTTAAGTGGAGGTATTGCTCCTAATATAATGTGATGGCTAACAGTTTTCAGATTCCTAACTTATATAATTTGGACTGTGGATAGAAACAACACTATCATGAATTCATGACGGTTATAAAATTACCAATATATACAGTCTGAAAATTATTCTAGGTGTCTCAATTACCAATGAAAATAAGACTTTTTAATATACTCACTTTTCATCAAGATTTTCAAATTAAACTTTACCTATTAATTCCTCCGAACGCATTTTCACAAAGGGTTCCTCTCCAGTCTAGAGTTCCCACATGAATATTCCAAAAGAGTAGACATCAACCTCCAAGTGGCGATAACACATTTTACAACCAAAGTGAATGGTAACGGATTTAAAACTTAACATGATTGATAATCTAAAATGAATGGAATGTAAATAACCTTGTTTGAGAGTAACATAGAGGGAAAGTAATGAAATCATTTAATGACAATATTACTATTAGACCCCTATTTTAAAATAAAGGACTGAATATATAGGGGTATTTTGGGAGTTCTAGTAAAAAATTCATTAAATCTAATTCTATTCCCTCCCATTCCTCCAAATTTTGAGGGAAATGAAAATTTGAGATTTTAAGGGAATAGAGAGGAATGGGTGTTCCCTTCTACCCATTTTATTCTCTCCTACTTAAACTCTCAAATAAAGGTATGAATTTTTCATTCCCTAAATTAAAACTTCCAAACAAGGGAATGAAATAATATTCTAAAATTATTCTTTTCATTCCATTCCATTCCATTCTTTTCCATTCTCTCCTCTCAAACGGGGGCTAAATGTAAAGTGATGACCTAGGTTTCCAACTATATCTTTAATTCTTTGCAGCTCATTTGGGAAGAGGGAAAATAATGGAATGGAAATGAATGAAAAAAAAAAAATTTAGAATATTTCTTTCATTCTCTTATTTGGGAGTTTTAATGGAGTGAATGGAAAGTTCATTCCTTTATTTGAGAGTTTAAGTAAGAGGAAATTGAATGGGTAAGAGGGAACACTCATTTTTTTCTATTTCTTTAAAATAGCAAATTTTTATTCTCCTAAAAGTTAGGACGAATTGGAGGGAATAAAATTAAATTTATTGAATTTTTTACTGAAACTCCCAAAATACCTTATATATCCAGCCATTTATTTTAAAATAGGGGTCCAATTTTAATATGATCATAAAATGATTTCATTCATTTTCTTCTATGTTACTCCTAAGCAAAGCTACTTACATTCCATTTATTTCTGTTAAGGACATATTTTATGTAGTTGGCTAATCCTTTGACAAAACGCACTTTACTTGTATTTGGGTAGATCTAGGATGTGTTTAATACTTCAAGGAACATGTTGTTCAAGTGTAGTATTAAAGCCATGAAGATTGGACCAAGAAACAAGTGAAGAAAAGGTGTTCAATAAAGCTGGACAGATATCTCGACACCTGCGGATAGATAGCTCGACACCTCCTCGACACCTACCTCGACACCTGGCTATCTGTCGAGATCTTCAGCTGATTCTTATCGCAATCTCG